>JARFXV010000036.1:665000-1032500 GCA_031761425.1 Cosmopolites sordidus
GGTGATTTTTTAGTGTGTCTAAACTTCTGATAGGGGACGCTGTTAAACGAGTTGTGAGTTTGAGTGCCTCTAATATCAAAACTATTTAGTGTAGTTTGGCAAATTATGGAACGTTTAACATCAGAGCAACGCTTGCACATATCGAGTGATGCATTCACAGAATTATCGAACGCATTTCACGCTGCTCGATGGTTAAACGAAAACAAGACAAAAACTGAGCATTCCGATCACCTCAGTTACTACCATTGTTGATAAAGATCTAAAATTATCAATTCCTGATGAAGATCCAATTTATCGTTAGCGATGATGTGATAATTTAGTTCCGAATTTGAATGGAATTGGTCTGGAGGAAATGTGATTCCAACAGGATGGATTCACATGCCATATAACCAACGCAACAATCGATTTATCGAGGGAACAGTTCGGTGAGAAAATTATTTCGCCACCAAGTCATGTGATTTTACGGTTTTAGATTATTTTCTTTGGGGTTATGTTAAATATTTGCGTATACTACTATTTGCTATATTAGCTGATTACAAAACTACTGCTTTGTTACTGTTATCTTGTATTTTGAACTGAGAGATTTAGAGTATAATTAAAAACCACGAAATATAGAAGTATTGAACTAATTCCTTCATCTTAGATACTACGTGACAAAACAATTCATTACACACTAAATTACATCTTTTTAAACTAATTCTGTACATGTGTTGTACTTAAATTGTGTAAACTGTAAATGTGTTGTACTTCAAAATTAATTAACAGATGGTAAAAAACTCCATCGAGCTTTCGGTCTTCTTCGTGAACGTTTGCGAACAAGCGGTATCCACTCCACGATTACCTTGGTCCATCTGTCATCCCATCACCTCGCTAGATGGCCTGCTCATCTCCATTTCAATCGCTTTACTCTTCCAATGATGTCACAGACTTTCGTTTGTTCCCTGATCCATGCGCAGCACTTTCTGTCTCGTCTTGTAATACCAAGCATACATCTTTCCAATCCCCTCTGTGCTATCCGAAGTTTTTTAATTGATTGGGATGTGAGTGTCCAGGTTTCACTTCCGTATGTCATAACGGGTAGAACGCACTGATCGAAGGCTTTTCTTTTCAGGCAAAGTGGGAGTCTGCTCTTAACCACAATGTTGAGCCTGAAAAATGCCTGCCAGCCACATTTAACACACCGTTCCACATCCCGGGCGATACTTCCCTCCATTGAAATCCTCTTCCCAAGATATATAAAGCTGTCCACAATCTCCAAATCCCTTCCTAAAACAGAAGTTCTTCTGTCCGGAGCGAAGTTACTGAACATAACCTGACTCGTTTTCAGGTTTATTTTTAAGCCAAATGGTTAGCTAGCCCTTTGCAGTTCTTGTATGCGTCTTTGCAGCTCCTCGATATCATCTGCAAATCTAAGATGGTTTAAGTTTGCACCATTGATCTTTACACTATCCTGTTCCCAATTCAGTTTACGGAATACTTTTTTTAGGCCAGCCGAGAAAAGAATAGGCGATATTGCGTCACCCTGCCGTACACCTCGTTCTACATTAATTCCCACTTCAAGATCACCAAGGTGAATTGTGGCTGTAGCTCCATCATATATCGCTCCTAATAAGTTCCCATATGCTTTATCTACCCCTTGGCTAAACAGTGCATCCATTATTGCATGTTTTGAGATGGAGTCAAATGCTTTTTCGTTGTCGATAAAAGACAAGCACGGTGACCTGGTGTATTCGTTGCGTCTTTCTATGGCCTGCTGTACAACCTGGATGTGATCCATTGTACTAAATCCACTTCTGTTCTGAATCCTATTTGTTCTCTTGGTTGTGCATCATTCAGTTGTTTTAATATTCTTTTAGAAATTATAGAGGCTTATTGGACGGTAGTTCTTTAAATTTTCTTGTGCTCCCTTTTTATGAAAAATTACCACTTTGAATGAATGCAGTTTTTCATAAGCCAGTTACTTTTTGGAGGCATTTTGAATATAATTTTGCCAGTATTTTATGTAACGTTCGACCACCAGATTTTAGCATTTCGACAGTTACACTGTCCTTTCCTGGAGCCTTGCCGTTTCTCATCGATTCTATAGCATTTGTTACTTCCTCCACTAGATTATCTGGCATTTGTTCTTACGTGGGTCTACATTTGCATACGCGCCCTGCATACTGTGCCATCCTCACGCCTTAAGCCATATATTTGCGGTCTTTGGTTTATCAATTTCTGTTTAGCCTTGTTAATTCCTTTGTTTTCTTCCAGGGTTTTTTGCACTAGCTGCATTTTGAATCGGCGCGTGTCCTCTTTGATACGTTATCTTATAATTTTGTAGAGGTCAGTGTACTCGACCCTGCCAAAAGAACAACCTGCGTTTCTCATTGCCCGCCGTTTCTTCATTAAATCAATAGTCTCACTAGAAATTTTTGTCTGTTTGAAACATTTTTCTTCTGGTGCTATTGAAGCAGCCGTTTGAAGCACATTGTTGGCGATTTCTTCTTATTGAATGTACTCGACCCTGCCAAAAGAACAACCTGCGTTTCTCATTGCCCACCGTTTCTTCATTAAATCAATGGTCTCACTAGAGATTTTTGTCTGTTTGAAACATTTTTCTTCTGGTGCTATTGAAGCAGCCGTTTGAAGCACATTGTTGGCGATTTCTTATTATTGAATGTATAGTTCCACTTCCTCCGGATCTTGTAAAACAGCAAACCGGTTTGACAAAACAATCTCAAAATCGCTTCCTCTCTCCAGCAGGTTTCCAGAATCCACTTTGTCCTTCTTTGATCTTACCATTCTTTCGCGTTCTTTTCGACAGTTAATCCTAACTTTTGCTCGTACCATTCGGTGGTCACTTCCAACATAAAAATTGTTAAGGATAGTACAATTGGTAAATATTGTTTTATCGTTGGTCATGATGTAGTCAATTTCACTTGTGAGCCCAGATGGACTTTTCCAAGTCCATTTTCTGGTGATATTTTTATTATAGAACGAATTCATAATATATATATATATATATATATATATATATATATATATATATATATATATATATATATATATATATATATTAGAATGAGGGAGAAGGAGAGAGAATGAGAGAGTGAGTTTCTTGTTCATCTCCTACTATTGGTGTATTCTCAAAAAATTATCAGCTAGTTAGGAATCGCAAAACGAACCTGTTTTTTTAAAGATTCATCTGGGATCAAAGATCATCAACATAATTTATGCAAAGAAAAATACTACAAAAATAAATAAAATCCTACCTTTATAACAGGTGTAATTTATTTTTTATAAGATAAAATCAAAATTTGTGATAATGAACCAACGCGAGTTTAAGAATAAACAGGGTGAAATAGCAAATTTAATATTACAATAATTTATATCCTTTTTTTTTGGTTGGCTGGAAAGTATCCTTTACTGTAAAGTTTTTTTTAATTAAGTTTTAATTTAATTTGTTACTTCACATATGTCATCAATAGGGAGCGAATTTTTTACCCTAGTTCGGGCCGGGTCATTGCTCATCAGCCTGTTTAGTCATAGTCGTACACTACTGACACGTTCCATAGAAAAATAAATTAATACTAACTTTAGCTTTATCGTTGTGTTTACTTAGTATTGTTATGTTTTTTCTATACAACATAAAAAAACGAAACAATCCAATGTACTCACAAAAATCAATTGAAATGAATATGCAAACATTTTAGCTATATAGATATTATCATAAATTAAAGTGATAGCGCACGCGTCTACATGAAACGATTTATTCACTTCTCGTTTTTAACAAGTCCGGCCACTAGTCGGTGTTATATTCATCTTAAGGGGACGAATCAGTAGAAGCTTAATGAGTCACAAGAAAAAAAAGTGAATGGATAGAATAAGTGAAAGGGGCAATAAAAGAAGAAAAACTTTAGTATAAATTTTAGTATTTAATAAAGCCTAGAAATGACCAATGAACTTATCAATTATACAACCTGTCGTTTTAATTGGGTAATTAGTATTACTGAAAGAAGAATAACTTCAAAAAATGAAGGATTGTAAATAGTAGTTATTGTTTTGGGTCTTTTAAGTCAATTTTGTTACTGCTTCTCTCTAATCCAACTCTGACATTAAGACGCCGTTCATACCAAAGCGGTATAAGCTAAGCGATATATCGTAAGCGATATACGATACGCGATGCTCAATACCTGGAATTTAAAGGGAGGCAATTAAAAAGGTTGACAGCCGCGCGATTGCACAACATATCGTAAGTGATATATCTCTCCAGATACCACTTGCCGGTTTCTTCAGCGATTAGTATTGTACGATATTTCGAGCTGTGAACATGACCTGAAGAAGAGAAAACAATTCTGTAATTTATTTCATTAATTTAGTGAAAGCTATGACGTCTTGTTGTGTTCATATTTGTGACTGCGGTCGTGAGAATTGTGATCCGACCACATTTTTATCGCCCATTGTCATCAACCTTCCTAGCAATATATCGTCACAATATATCGCTTATCTTATGTCGCCTTAGTATGAACGTCACCTAATAGTATGTTATTTAAAGGTCATGTTTTTCAAGAACCAATCGTATTTAGGATACCTCTCATTATTTTTATAATTTATAAACAAGTTTTGGACGGTCCTGAAACTATTTTAATACTCCTCTTGTCTTTCCTCCCGCAAATCCATCATGCTGTTGTAGGTGTCGCCGGAAACGACGCTGGTTTTTCTGTTGATGTTTGTCCATATATATATATATATATATATATATATATATATATATATATATATATATATATATATATATATATATATTTGATGGTCAGACGTTAGTTTTCCATTCTCTCAATCTGATTTTTATCTCTGACCAATATTGTCATAATCTGATGCTAGCAACGCATTTGAAATAGTGGCGGTTCGTGAGTTTGCAATATGGAACTTCTGCATGTTGCTATGCAGAAGATTTTTAAAATACATTGAACAAACCAAAATCGAAGAGATATAAACTTACCATATTTAGTAAGCAAGTAAAATATATCAAATCACAACATAAACACTTAATTATTTTAGGTTTAAGACTAAGGTTCTAATTTTTTAATACTTTTTAATACTTTTTTAATACTCAGAGCTTATTTATATCCATTTTAAGCTGTTTATATGTTTCTGCCCCATAAAGAAGGATTGTTGTAATAAGCTTTGGTTTTTATGGATGATTTTCCCGTCCAGCCTTGATGCTGACTTATAAATTGAATGCAATTTTCTTTTCCTGTATCAGAAATTCTAACTACTAGAATTCTTGCACCCTTCATAACTTGATCTTTTCTGCATTGGTTCATAGATATCAGGGTTGTTGCGGATGCAGAATTTTTGATATCAGTGGATGCGAATTTTTTAATAATTTTTTTCATAGTTTCATAGATTAATCCCGCGCCACTAAATAATTGTTCACCTAGAACACTAGCTGGTGGAGACGACAAATATATGCGTGCTATAGTAGATAGCATTTTCAATTCACTACGGTTAACGCTCCACCAGTTAAGGGGACTTTCAGATACACTTATTTATTTTTATTACGATACAGGAACCATCCTTTCTTAAGAACAGCACCCATGATACTATTGTCAGATGTTTTCTCATGACTTTCATCTTCACTCGAAGAATTTAGCATCATGACAAGATCGCTTTTTAAACATAGCTTACTAGCCGTAACGGACGTCCCTGGTTGTTCTGTAGTTTTTTTCCCAGAGAATTTCTCTTTCTTATTTTTTTACCTTTTTTCAGAATTCGGAGAATCTGTAACGTCATCATCAATGTCTTTCGTCTTCCATATTTCATGATTAATCTTTTCTTCAGTCACTGGTTTGAAAAATTTGTGCTTATAGCGAGGGTCTAAGTAAGAAGATATGACAAATAAATTGTTCTCTTCCAAAACAGAAATTTTGGCAAAAATTTCAGTTTTCAGAGTCCTGACTGCTAGCCGAATTGGATCAGAATCCTGTGATTTTATTAAATGATAATGCAATTTTTTCATAAGCTTTTAAATTATTGGACTCACAGATGATATGAGATTCTGAGACAGCATTCTATGATTTTTCACTTTTGGCAAAATTGGGTTAATGTCACTGTAGTTAATGTAAAGACTTAACTCATAATTTAGCTTTAATATCGCTCAAGCATGTAAAATATATTTTTCCATCGCCTTACACAATCTTGGAATACTTTGAGATGCGGTTGATTCAGTCTATCTTGAACTTTATTATGCAGTTGTTTTTGAGCAATCGTGGAATAGTTAAAATGAGTCGAAATACATTTTTGTTTCATGTCATACTTAATTATGTCCGGGTCATACCTATTACCGACCGTAACTTTTCTGGGTTAAAGCTAACTAGCCAGAAAAGTTAAAACAAATTTATAAAACGAGACTAATTAATTAATATTGTTAACACTTATCTGATATATATTTTTTCTTCTGCAATTGTTTTTCGTTATCTGAGCTTTGGAACAGCCTAAACTGTTCCGGGTCCATCGATTTCAGATGATTTTTCAAAGACGTGGTTTTACTACCTTTGCGAGATTATGTTTTATTGTATATTTAATACTGGAATTTATTATGCCCTTGCTCATGTAGTTTAAAATAGGTAGAAATTACACTTTGCGTCGATGGTGACATTGTAGATTCACTTGTCGAACGCCGAAACCTTCAAACAATATTGTAAATTCTGAAATAAATAAAAAACGTCCATATGATAAGCGCGTCTAAACAGGTTGTGATTGATTTAGAATCAAAAGCGCTAAACAAAACAAACGTATCAGCTCTTCTTACTTGCGAGTGCGGCGAGTGACTGATATCAAGGTTATTCAGCGAAGTGTCACGCGCTGCCTCCGCCCTCAATTTCTCCTCAAGTTGCAACATCCACATCCGCAAAAATTCCACATTGCGGATCTGCAACATCTATGGATTATATGATGCCAAGATGGAAGACATCTTGTTTAGAATATCAGATACATATGTGTCCGTTTCAGATTATGTGTAAAATTGGTCCAATTATCGCACTATAATGAATGTCACATTTGTCCATGAACATACCTTTTATGATTGCGACAATTTTAATGTTGAAAAGTTAAGGGGATATAACATCCCCTTCCGAATTCCAGCTTTAAGTGAAACAGGATAATTTACTCTGAATTCTTACCATGTTTTTTTCGCCAGGATACGGCCTCAATTCTTCTGTTGGAACCCTTTGGTGTGAAATACTAAACTTGAAGAGATTTACCACTAAACGAAAATGAATAATTATTAATGTAAGGCTTAGTACACTTCACGGTTCATGATTTTTACTCGCTTGGTTAGGTATGGTTTTCATATAAATAGAACATAGGTTAGTTTTAGAATTAGATTAAATCATCTCCTGATGATGCTAACATGGTTAGCGAAACGTGCGTCGAGCAGTTCAAAAAAGCGTTTTGATGTTTAGTGGTAAATCTCTTCAAGTTTAGGATACAGCCTCTCTAATAGTGAATTGTCTCTTCCTAGAAGATATAGTTCGCTTCCCAGTACTTTCCACATTCTAGGCCAGTGTATGCAATCAAATGCAGATTTAAAGTCAATATAGACTTTGATGGAATCTTATATATCCGGAATTATCACATTCTAGGGCATTCCTTTTTTTTAGTATTGATAAAAGCATTACGCTTTTCTGCGATCTTGTTACATGCTATACCTATACCATCCTCAGACATTTCGTTTTCTATCAGGTAGTAAGAGACGTGTTGACAGTGCTCCTGTGATGAATAGTTCAAAGTACGCACTCCACCGTTTTTGTTTTTGCTTCATTGTTCTCACAAATATACTATCAGCCTTTTTTAAATTGGAATTGATTGATGATAATTTTCCAGTATGTATCCTGAGGGTTTTGGGAAGTACTTACTCATGCCTAGATGCTGCCTCGTCCAGTTCTTATTCCTTATATCGGTTCCAGGAACTCGTTCTAGTCATGTCTAAAGGGTATCACAATAAGAGCGCAAAATTTGAATTCCGCGCCATTTTGACTGTCATGATTCGATTGGTCAAAAATTGTGGCATTGATAAGAAACAGGAATTAATAAACATGGAGCGCTACACGATAGAGCAACGCGTTACAAGTGCGTTCGATTTTTGGTAGAAGCAATATTCCAAATTTATCAACTGCGAAAAGAATAATTCGAAAGTACCTGTTCAGATATTGATGTGAAACACACGACCTGAGCTCGTAGTGGTCAGAGTCGTAGAGGTAAGAGTGTGACCGAGAGTCCATGGTCCTCGATTCGCCATCGTGGATAAGAATTGGCCATTTCAACAAGCCACATACTGAAGCCACTCTTTACCATATTCTCACTAAAGATATGCATCTCCATGCTTACAAAGCCCATCAACAACTTCTGCCAACAGACCATGCACAGCGAAGAGAGTTTACCAATAGGATCATCGGTCAACAAGAAGTGAATGGCTTTGTTAATAGGCACAATTGCATTTCGGACTCAGAAGTCCACGAATGATTCATGAATAACAAATTCATCCCCAACGTGTCAGTGTTTGGTGTAGAGGAATCATCGAACATCAATATTTTTTGTTGGAAACGAGGCAGATAATACATTAACGGTAAATGGAAAACATTATCGTGGCATGATAACCCAGTCCTTTGTCCCTCAATTGGAAGATATTGCACTTGAAGACATATGGACGGTGCCACGGCCATACCGCCCGTGAAACATTGACGGTCTTGCACGAGTCTTTTCCTGGTCATGGCATTGAAAATTTTATCAAAAGAGTACGCGTGATCCACCAAAGCCGTGGCGGCCATTTACTAGATGTGGTGTTCCATATGTAATTTTCAAATATCTATATTATAAACCAATAAATATTTTAACGCTGTGAATACAGAAAACAAGGTTTGTTTAATTTACATCTTGCGCTGTAAATTTAACACTCTTTATTAGCAATATTATTAAATTATGCCTCTCATTTAATTTTTATTCTTTGTGTACAGTAATATGTATTTTACTTGTGTGGTATTATTTTATTTGTCTTTAAACTTATAAAATATCTGTATTTATTTGTATTCTACTTTTCAACAGGAAATAATTAATAACACTTTTTAAAATAATTAATAACGCTAAGTCCGATAATTAATTTAAATGGTTGACGATGAATTTATTTGCATTAAGAAAACGTATTTAAATTGTTATGAGTAAAATTCGCACGTATTTGAGGATTAATGTTGATTGAGAATAATAGTTTTTTCACTTTGGTATCTGAAGAAAATACACAACAATTAAAATACGAATAATTACATATGCATGAGAAATATAACAAAGATAAACTTGTTGATAAACGAATTGGAAATATGGGAGAGGAAAGCACAAGATAAATATTATGCATAACAAAAGCAAATAATGAATCGAATAAACTTTTTAAGGAAGTGGATAAAATGAGGAAAATATGCTCTAAATGGCTTGAATTGTATCGAGGAATATCATTTGGTCATCGAATCGAAGTGTCACAAGGGCACAAATGACTTATTCTACCCAAATTCGGATCGAAACCAAAGGGTAATTTTTTAGTGTGTCCGAATTTTAAATTCAAATGAAACAACCAAATTAGATGCCTTGAAATTATTTGAAAACAATTTCGGACAAATGCTGCCACGGCTACTTCTAACAAAGCGCGTTCTGTCAATCCAATTTCCACCACTTTTTCAAACAAATGGGATCATATGTCCGCATTGTCCGAGTCAGACCAAAGATTTAACATAACTCTAAAGAAAATAATCTAACGGTTTTGTAACGATCCCCATTAATGATAACCTGCATTCTAGCTTGATTTTTTAAGAAATACGCCGCAATGATACCACCGACGTACAATCCGCACTATACAGTGCATTTTTCTGGATACAACGCTAATTGTTTGATCATTTGCGGACTATTTTTACTCCAAATGCGACAACTTTGTTTATTAACGTAACCATTTGACCAAAAATGAAATTAGTCGCTGTACGAAATTTTGCGGTCAAATGCGAGGGTTGAGTTAAGGTTAGGTATCCGGAATTGTCAGCAATGGTGTTGTTAGGCGCCATCTGACATATACATCGTAAAGTTTGACATTATTGACTGTATATGTACTCAGAACTTTTGGTCATTCGTACGCTATTTGTTTACTGATTTGCAAATTTTATCTCAGTCAAAAAATGGAATTTTCGAGCGACGATTTACTACCACCTTAGACGTGGATTATCTCAACTACAGTACATCGATCAACTCACTTCGACTTTTGGTAATAAAGCAGTATGTAAAACCACCGATATTAGTTCAGTGAATTCAATTGTGGTCGTCGTTCGTTCACGGGCGAATTTAAAGAAGGTCGTCCAAGATCGGTTGTTGTGCCAAAAAATATTCATACTGTGCGTCACTTGATAAAGAAATATCGTCATGAGATTGAGACATCCTTGTGCATTAGTATGACAAGCATACACAAGACTTTACATGAACATTTAGTAGTGAAAATGATTTGTGCATGTTGGAACTGCATAATTTGACAAAAAGGCTTGTGTCGATGGGTGCAAAGAATTACTCAAAAAATATAATCGTGGTGCTTTAAAAGTCATGTAAAACGTCTACACAGGTGAGGAATCTTGGGTCTATGCGTATGAGCATGAAAGTAAACAGCACTCGACTATATGGGTCTTTCAAAATGAGTCAAATCCAAAAAGTTGTTCGCGCTAGAAGCACTTTGAAGCAAGTGGTCGCCTAGTGTTTTGGTATATAGCTACATTACCACTAGAGAATCGTAGAACGGTCAATTCAGAATGGTTGACAACCATTTCTTTGTTACAAGTCTTTGAGAAAATAACAAAAAGTAACCAGCGACGCAAGATCATTCCTCACCATTATACGCGAGTTCTTACACCTCGGACCGAACAATTCAATATTCATTGAATTCATGAAAACATCTCATTGATGGATCCTCCGTCGTACAGTCCTGATTTGGCACCCAATGATTAATTTTTGTTCTCGTCCGTGAAGAATAAACTACATGATAAATGATTTTCTATGCCAGAAGAAGCGGTTGATGTATTCAAAATACATGTTTTGGAGATACATCAATTGGAATGGAGAAAAAGTGCTATAAATATTAATTCAAACGTATGCAAAAGTGTATCGATCATCGCGGAGTATATTTTGAAAAACAATAAAACCATTTTCAATGATACATATTTGTTTTTATTTATTATTCCGGATAAATATCAACCTCGTACTATGTCGAGTTGCAATTGATTTTGAGCCTACTCACGATGGTCTGGCGGCTTGGCTCTTTGGACAAGCTGGATCTTGTACGGCATCTGATCAAGATCTTTATATAAACATGTTTAAGTAGTCGAATAACCAAAGCCATCTTCCTGCGAACGGCGATGAATTGATAAATGTTGATCTTCATCAACACTACAACACTTCAACTTCATCAACACTAGGAGATATTTTCGTCGCAACGCACATGTTTTGTCTTGTTTTTGTTTTAATATCGAGCAGTGTAAAATGCGTTCGGAATTTGTCGATAATTCGCCGTTGAGGCGTGCCTCCGTTGAGGCGTGCAAACTCACAGTCGTTTAGTAGATTGATGTTAATTATCCATACTCTAGTCAAAAAAAAAACATCTAACTACAACTTAGGTATAGTCAGTTTCAAGATATTTCGCTGCCTTCCGGCAAAATATTAATTGCACCAGAGCCGGACTGGTTTAACTTCTGAATAATTTTGGGAAAAATAAAATATTGTTAAATTATTTTTATTATTATTATTCTGCTTATCCTTAATGTAGAATCTCAGCTCATGCTGGTCGATATTCCAGTGCCAAGATGATAAAGCAATTCAGCTTCTCTCATCCTAGCATAATATTTTACGAACAATGTGACACGTCTGCAAGAGCACGGCACGTTGTCCCACTATGGTAATCGATCTCGAGATACCGAGGCTCTCGAGGTTCTTTGAACATCTCTTACTTATCAGGCCTTCGACGGATATAACAACCTACCCACTGTCCACTGGTTCTTCAAGTCGTATGCCATATTTTCATACTTTGTGGATTTTTCCATCTCAGTTTTTCTAATGTTGTGAAAGAGCGGTGCGACGTCGATTATAAAAGCCCTTTTCTCCTTTTTGTTGATTAGAACAGTATCTGGCCTGTTATTATTATCACAAACATGATTCATTGACCATCTCAGCTTAGGCTGGTTGCGTTTACAATGCCAAGATGAGAAAGCAGTTCAGCTCTTCCCATTCAGCTTAGTCCCTTACGAACAATGTGGTAAGTTTGTAAGAGAAATGCTCGTGGTCCGATTGTGGTAATTAATTTTGAAACGCCAAGAATTTTCAGGTTTTTGGAAAAGGTTTTGCTTACTAGGCCTTCAGCGGATATAACAAAAGGTAATACCTCCACTTTCTGGAGTTTCCACTGATTTCTCAGATCAAATGCACAATTTTCGTACTTTGTGACCTTTTCCATTTCAGTTTTTCTGATGTTGTCAGTTATGAAAGCTTTCCTCTGCTTTTTGTTAAATAGAATTTATTATTATTATTCTGCTCATCCTTGCTGTAGAATCTCAGCTCATGCTGGTCGATATTCCAATGCCAAGATGAAAAAGCAATTCAGCTCCTCTCACCCTAACATAGTATTTTACGAACAATGTGACACGTCTGCAAGAACACGGCACGTTGTCCCACTATGGCAATCGATTTCGAGATACCCAGACTCTCGAGGTTCTTTAAGAAAAGAATGCGAACTAAACTAAAATATTTCGAAACTACTAAACCAGGTATAAAATTAATTTTATCTTTTTACCTGTTATTTTATTAGGCCCGACCCTGTTTACGTTTCTTACAATTTTGTCGGGTTTCGTTACGGCAGGGGTTGTTAAGAGTTTATTACAGCTAATTGGTCAACGATATATCGTGAAACGCACTATATCACTAATTTAGTAAAATTGTTTTACATATAAAGCGATCTTAAAGGTAGAGCCTCTTCGATGTTCCTCTCACCCAAGGCATACACGGAAGATCGGTTTATTAAATAAAAAAAAACATAAATGATTATTTAAAATGACTCGTCCTGCATATAAAAAATAACTGTTTGTATGATTTATGGTCCAGAGGAGTCGTAAATTCCTTTTATTTCAAAAATTTGTTTGGCTACAAAGTTGTAAAATGATTTTAAGAACATGCTGACGATTCATAATGTAATAGGAGGTGGACATTTGAGAGATATTATAGGCAATAATGTAAACTGTCCTTTAATTTGAAATAAAAACAAAAGTAAAATATTTATTGGAAAATCCTATATAATATCGAAAACATAAAAATTTTCCCTTAAGAAAATTATAGTGATTAAATCAATAAGAACCAGAAATAAATACTAATTTGGAAAAAAAACAATGTTAAAATATTCCCATAATTACAAATTTTAAACAATTTAAAACGAATTAACGAAATCATAAACTGTTGTTTTTGAATTTATTTTTTAATCTTTAAGAAAACGACATTTTTGTCATACAGATTGATGCGCACCATCGAAGGTCACAATATTAAGGTCCCAAACGTGCATATACACCTTCTTCTTTCATTCGACTTCGGTTAGTTCTCATCGAGTATTCGATTGGCTATTAGCGCAGTTAAAAAGTGAAACAGGTTCAGTGATTACAATATCGGATTTATTGTACATTTCGCGCTCGATTTTGAATATTTTTAGAAGACAAAATGCCATCCGTCGAACTCAGTAAGTTTTTATAATATTATTTTTTATTTATGTATTAAATATTCATTTATATATATATATTATATATATATATATATATATATATATATATATATATATATATATATATATATATATATATATATATATATATATATATATATATTGCAAATATACAGGATGTCCCATAACTTATCCGTCATAGAGCAACTGTTGATAGTAGAGATCAAAATCAGAGGATTTAGGTAATAAATGTTAGCCATTAAAAAGATACAGGGTGTTGTAAGTGAAACAAAATTTTCGAATAGTTGAGATAATTTAAAAACGGTTGAAGATATCAGTGCAGTGGTAGTTGGGTTTTTCAAAGGCGACAAATCCGAATTTGGTACTAGCTTGAGCCTAGTTCCTAGAGGGCGCTTGTCTACCTACTTTGTGAGGAATTAACTCGCTCATATCTTTTACCCTATAAAGCTGGGAATAGTTTAACTTCAAAATAGAGAAGAATCATAATTTCAACGTAAAAAAGGTAGCCTTGGTCAATATCGATATCTCACACCGTTTGCGAGATATTCGTGTTCGAATAGTCCATTGCACATCTTGTCGATGACTGAAAAATATGCGATTCACAAAGTTGTTTGAGTTGGTATCAAATAATTTGTAAAAAATGCCCAGACTTAATCAGTATCCTAACCGTGATTTAAGAGATATGCTCTGTGTTTATGCACAAAAAATTACAATAATCACGCTGTAGTTAGAAGGTTCAAAGAGTTTTATCCAACCAGAATCAACCCTGATCGACAAATTTTTCAAAGAATTTTCAACAGTTAGATGAAACAGGTTCGTACAGTACAGTACAGTACAGTACAACAATACTGGTGGGCGACCGAAACGTATAACGGCAGAACAAGAAGAGGACATTTTGGTTAATATCGCGGAAAATCCTGAACTAAGCACTAGACGTTTGAAGGCATCTACAGGAATTAGCAAATCTACCGTTTCAAGAGTTCTCCGTAAAGAGAAATTGTTTCCCTACAATTTTTCGCCTGTTTAAAATTTATTGCCACAAGATTTGCCGGCTAGATCAGAATTTTGTCAAAATCTATTACATAAAAAAAACGAAGACTCCATCTTCCTGAAAAAAATATTGTTTACTGACAAGGTAACTTTTACCAGACAAGGAATTTTTAACTGACGAAATAATCATTATTACGCCTTGGAAAATCCACACCAATCAAAAGAGCGATATTTCCAGCACGAATTTTCAACTAACATTTGGTGCGACATTAGCGACAATTTTTTAATCGGCCAAAGACTGAATGGAGATCAATATGTGCAGTTTTTAGAAAATGATTTAATAGACCTTTAGGACGATACACCTCTAAACTTAATAAAAGACATGTGATTCATGCAAGATGAGGTGACATCGCATTTTACAATTACATTGCGAAATCGTTTGAATTAACGTTTTCCACATCGAGGGATTGTGCGTGGTGGTGAGTTTCCTTGGCCACCTCATAGCCCAGATATTAAACCGTTAGACATTTATTTGAGGAGTCATATGAAGTCTTTAGTTTACCTTGATGAAATCAATACACGAGACGAAATTTTACAAAAAATTCAACAAACTATTAGAAATGAAGCAAATATCTTCTCAAATGTGAGGCGTAACTTAACAAAGAGCATACGAAAGTGCATTAAGGTAAACCGTGGACACTTTTAACACTTATTGAAGTAAATTTCAAAATATTTCAAGTGATTTTAATTCAATTTAATTGAAATTAAATATTCAATTTAATTTAATTCAAATTATTTGAAATAAAGCCCGTTGTATTTTTGACATTTTGATGTTTTTTTTCGTATTCAAGGCACTCTTTGTGAATTGCAGATTTCTCAGCCATCAACAAGATGTGCAATGGACTATTCGAACACGAATATCTCGCAAACGGTGTGAGATATCGATATTGACCAAGGATACCTTTTTTAGGTGGAAATTATGACTCTTCTCTATTTTGAAGTTAAAATATTTCCAGCTTTATAGGGTAAAAAATATGACCGAGTTAATTCCTGACAAAGGAGGTAGCAAGCGCCCTCTCGGAACTAGGCTCAAACTAGTACCAAATTCGGATTTGTCACGTTTGAAAGCTCAACTACCCCGATTTTGAACCTGATATCTTCAACCATTTTTAAATTATGTCAATATTTCGAAAATTTAGTTTCACTTTCAGCACCCTGTATATTTTTAATAACAAACATTTATTGATTAAATTCTCTTATTTTGGTTATAATGTTAACATGGTTGTTGTGGAAATTATTTACTCTATTTCTTGTAAATGTGACCTCGACGGCAGCCAAAATAAATTTGTTAAAATGTTCATTTCTGTTCTACTGATGTAAAAGCCACTGACAAAATTCTTGTAGGATAATTTTCAGGTCGTAACTTGTCATATAGTCTTCCACACTTCACTTCAACTTCAACTTGACCTGCTTTAGACCTAGTGCTCGTTGTTGGGCCGTTTTCGACAATTTCTTCCTCAATCTCTACCATTTCCCGTGAAAGAGGTCTTCCAGCGTGACCTCCTAGTTGTGTCTTTAAGTATTCTGTGTCGCGAAGTCTTGTAACTAAATTTACATTTACAGTATCAGCAGCAAACTTAATACTTCATTCGTTTAAAACGCCGTGGTCGAGAATATCAAAAAGTCAAGTCTGTTTTTAAAGTTTGTAATGTTAATAACTTCTTTGTTTTGCAACTTTTATATAAATGAGTTTTGTGTTTTGAGTCATATTTTAAATTTCTTATTAAAACACTTATTGGACAATCCTTTATATTGACCAATTTCTATATATATATATATATATATATATATATATATATATATATATATATATATATATATATATATATATATATATATATATATATATATATATATATATATATATATATATATATATATATATATATATATATATATATATATATATATATATATATATATATATATATATATATATATATATATATATATATATATATATATATATATATATATTCAAGTTTTTGCCTAAGACTGCAGGCTTCGCGTTGAATATCGAAATTTCCAATGAACCTTGTTCTTTAAATCATAGTTGTTTATTGCTCGTTAGCTTAAAATCAATTTCTCGAAAAATGCCACAACAAAAGTTGATTGAGCTAATTAGCATGTCTTTGGAGGCCAGTTAAAATTCGCCCATCTTTCGACAAATTATATATTAACGGGATTTCATTCGTAAAAATTGAATTGAATTTCTCAAGTTATATGACATGCAGCACCATCTTCCTATGAGGCATGATTCATAACTCAATTATGGACATAAAAAGTTACTCAGCATTGATTGATATTACATAACCTTCACAATAGTCACAATGATTTGATTTTCCCAAAACGACGCTGCATAGAATCTCTTTTTATAATTCTTACTTTCATTAAATTTTGCGTATATATAAATCTCTTCATCAGATATACTCTGACATGCAGTTTTATTGAATTTCTTCATAATACGATAATTTATTATGAATTTCTTCATAATGAACCGAGGACTGATTTAGCCAATTATTTATCCTGAAAGAATTACGAATTTTATGATGGGAATCTGTTAAAGATCGTCGAATCAAGTTCTGCTCCAAACATTCCAGACCTATAAATAGCTACAATATCTTGCTGAAGAGCACTTTCGTTTTGGACGTTTAGCCTGAATATCAAGTTTCAATCATCCAATAATGAAGTATAATGTTGATGGTCCTGCTATTTGTCAGGTAATCTATTAATACCACGATCACGAGAAAACTGGAACTGTTATCGCTTACCTTGGCGCAGTTTCACTTGCTCTCACCCACTATCTAAACTGCTTCTTCATCTCTGGAGTGTAACGGTGAATTTATATTTCATCGACTGCTATAAAATGTCTAAGAAACTCAGAATCGCATATAAATAAGTTTTAAACATTCTTGAGAACCATGCATTAACTATTCAAAGATATTTCATATACATAACATCGTGCAAAATATAGTAGACACGGTTTATTGAAATGTTTAAAATGTCAAATTAAAAATAGTGTAGTTAATAGGTCATATTTGAACCATGTCAGGCTGAGAACTATCCGGATGACTCTTGTATTAACCGGTTGGAGAACTGTAGGAAGAACAAGTAGGGAGTCTTGAAAACATGATACCTTATTAACTGGTAGCTATAACACTTTGTTATTAGTTTTAACAATTTCAGTTTAAAGAATTTTTTACGATGAATGTATACCATAGATCTCAGTCGTAATTATTTGAACTCTTTGGGGATTTAAAATAGATGTGTTGGAAGCATGTGGTAGTTTACACAGTGCAGAAAAGAAGAAACGGTTAACTTTGCGCTATATCTGCTGTTTACTTTGCTGTTTACTTGAAATACTTTGCTTGTCAAATTTTCACTTAATATATTTATATTTAATATAGATTAGTCCATTTCGCTGATACTGTAGCTTCGTCGGAATGATGTTGATAAATAAATATTTTTATAGTTGAAATACGTATAGATATAAAATGTTCACACAAAAAATATTTCGGAAATCCGAGATACTATTTATTACCTGTACAAATTCAATAAAGGCGAATTGTTCAGGTCTAATTGATGATTGAGGAATGTTTTTGTATCTTTTAATCGGTTAATTTCTAAATTCTCAAGGAAGTTCTTTTTCTTGCCTTTATTTTGGCCATGCAATATTTTGAAATCATAATCGAAAGAATGATTTTCATTTATCAAATCTGAGGCATACCGAATTGTGTTTCTGCTGAAGAAAACTTATTTCATACTCGTTTATTCTTTTCTAATCTATCTATATATCTAAAGAATCTATTTGTTTCTACTTTGTATGTTTTTGAAAATACCCCACACTAATTATTGATTTGATAATCATTTTTGATTTTTGAGATTTATAATATATAATTATAATATAATATAATTAATATAATATAATTTTTCTAAAAAATTGTTTGTTTTGATATCAACTTTTATATTGTTCTTGAATAAGAACTTCAGCTTTCATGTTTGGTTCGTGATTTTCTTTACCAATGTAAAGAGAAAATGTGAGTGTTCCTAAAACTTTTAATATAGTTTGTTTATATGTTATATATACACATATATAACATAATGATAATAATTAAAACACTTGGTATTTGTTTCACAATATATTCAAGATATTCTCTAACATGTTTCGGCCTCGCGACCATTCTCAAAGAGAGTTATGTATAAACTTTGAGAATGGTCGCGAGGCCGAAACATGTTAGAGAATATCTTGAATATATTGTGAAACAAATACCAAGTGTTTTAATTATTATCATTGTTACTATGTTTCACCAAGAGCCAACCGCACAATCAATCAAAAATATATAACATAGTTACATTGTTACAGAGTTTACATATAGTTTACATATAGTTACATATATATATATATATATATATATATATATATATATATATATATATATATATATATATATATATATATATATAATTTAACAAAGTAAAAATTGTTTTATTCTTTTTTAAAAAATGAACTATCACAAAGTAACGGACAAAGCAATCAATATTATAATTATTCTTATTCACGTATGGGCCCTTGTGGACCACGCGAAGTACAGTAAAGCTGGGTCCACACCAATAAAATTTTGTGTGTGTGTTGAATTTACTGGAATAATTTGTGCGAATTATCTGGTGAACAACAGATAGTTCGTGTGCTTACAGTGCGGCGATAATATTTGTCACATATTTGGCACACCACATACAACACATACAGCCCGCACAACGCAAATTTGTATTGATATGGACCCAGCTTTAGAGGTATTTGTTGTTAGCCTTTGCGCCCATACTGATTTCATTCTTTCACTATGAGCTTTTTTCCTTTCGCCAGACCAAGTTATTCGGATCTTCCTACATTTTTCTCTCTGGCCAACCACCCAAACGGTAACCATGTGTTTGAAACAGTTTCTATCCTGAATTTCACTTTGTTTAATGTTTGCTGATTTTAGGTCCTCTTTAATTGCAGCAATGCATTTAATTGTTTCTGTTTTAGCTCTACTCCTATTTTCATAAAATTCAACTATTTGTCTAGTTAGACTACTCTGATTCATCCGTTTTGTGTCCGTAAAACTTAAGTCTTTTTTTTCTCATATCGCTATGTATATCTGTGTATTGTTTGATTTCTTGGTTTTCTCGAAGTCGGTATTTTGTGCTATTTATTTATTTGGGGCCTAAGATTTTTCAAGAGTCCATCCCCTTGTCTCACTACAGTTTTAATTTCGAAGGGCTCTGCGATCTCTTGAACTCTGCGAACTTTTGACCTTGTGTTAGTTAGTGTTGCTTTAATAATTGCCAGGGTTTTCAGATCTAGTACTTGTTGTTTCAAAATTTGGGAATAAAGATTAGCGGTCAATAGAATCATATGCTTTTTTTGAAATGCACAAATGTACAGACGAGATTTTTTTTTGTATAGTTTTTAATGTCTTAAGATCAACTTTTGATTCAGGATCTGTTCCAGGCAGGATCTGTATGTATGTATGTATGTATGTATATATATATATATATATATATATATATATATATATATATATATATATATATATATGCCTTTAGAGAGAAATCCTTTCATAAAATACGACATGTGGATTCACTGAGTCCAAATTGTTGTGAACGTCGTATAATAAAAATTTCTGGATATTCAGTAATACTTTCACGTATTAAATCAATATGTTCTTGTCAACGACCAGTACCAATGGAATGCAGTTGCATATAATGCAGTTGCAATGGAACTCCAGTTGTATTCCATTTTTATAAATGCCACACATCACACTTCTGAAATTAGACTAAACCTGGGCAAATTCACAACGCATCTGTATTTTATTCAAGAATTAAAAAAACACGCCCAATTTGAAAAACCCTTTATCAGCTGAAGAGGAAAAAACAAGAAAGCATCAGCATTAAAACTGTTAACTTGGTTAGCGAAACGCGCTTCGAATAATTTCAAAGTGATTTGGTGTGAGTGGAAAATTCAATATATAGTTTTTATTTGACACCAATGATTGCTTCTTCATCACTTAACCATAATTTGCAATCGTAAGGCAAACATGTTGCATAAATAATACAATGGAGATAAGGTTCGGACCTAACCGTTATTTATTTGTTTGGGGCCTAAGATTTTTCTTATGACTTTTCTTTCTTTCTTTTCAATCTCCTCGATGTCTTTCTTTCTATTTAAAATGAGCGTTTCTGCGCCATATAAATATTCTGGTTTAATAAATGTGTTGTAATGTCTCAGTTTTCTGTTTTTAAATATGTTTTTTTTTCGAATAATTTCAAACTGATTTGGTGTGAGTGTAAAATTCAATATATAGTTTTTATTTGACACCAATGATTGCTTCTTCATCACTTAACCATAATTTGCAATCGTAAGGCAAACATGTTGCATAAATAATACAATGGAGATAAGGTTCGGACCTAACCGTTATTTATTTGTTTGGGGCCTAAGATTTTTCTTATGACTTTTCTTTCTTTTTTTTCAATCTCCTCGATGTCTTTCTTTCTATTTAAAATGTGCGTTTCTGCGCCATATAAATATTCTGGCTTAATAAATGTGTTGTAATGTCTCAGTTTTCTGTTTTTAAATATGTTTTTTTTTTCGAATATTTTCAAACTGATTTGGTGTGAGTGTAAAATTCAATATATAGTTTCATTTAACACCAATGGTTGCTTCTTCATCACTTAACCATAATTTGCATTCGTAAGGCAAACACGTTGCATAAATAATACAACGGAGATAATGTTCAGACCCAACCATTCTCATTAACTTACGTTAGTTCTAACGAAAACCATTAAATCTTTCTTGTTTATCTGATATATAGACATTACTTTTTAAGCAAATATAATTTTGTTTTATTTCTTTTTCATTTAAAAAAACTAAAAATGATCAGTCATAAATATTACGTTAATGTTTCCTCGCGAATGATTTTTTCCACTTTTACTAATTCAGCAAACCACATGATACAATGTATTCTAAGTGAGATTTCTAAGAAAAAAAACTTGTTAAATTTTATGCTTTCCTCAATTGTGCATTACAAAATAAGTTAAACCAAACGTTCTTAATCATCCTAATTATCTTGTTCCGAACCTTTGACAAAAAACATTGAAATATTTGTTGGATAATTATTTTTATGAGGTGACCAATTAACTATGATTTCGTTATTAACATAATTGCGGAGGATAATTTTAATTAAAAACGGAAAATAATTTTTTTGTCATAACAACGGTGGACGACGTTAAATATCAATGACCGAAGTTCAAACGGCGACCGTACCGTAAATTTTTATAGAAAAACACATCATAGATAAAAAAAGATTTTTCTCAAGGAACACACGAAATGGAGATGTGATCAGCTGATACGAGAAGCACTCTATATATTTTTAAAAACTGAAAGGCAATTTTTCTCGTGTGCATATTTGGAATACAAACAGTGTATATTATTATGATCAAAAAACAAAGGGACTTTTGTTTATTCATCTAAATTAATTAATTTTTTTTTCAAAGTAGTCCCCTCTCATTGCAATACAGTTATATCAACGATTTTGTCAGTCATCGAAATATTTTTTATACCCTGCTGGTAACAGAGTTGTTAACTTTTTGAAATGAAATATAAAAACAAGTTGATTTATTTTAACAAATTTATTTTTAAAATTACAAAAATTCTTTGAAATTCTGAAGATTATATTGTCTAAATGTGTCCAATTTCGGTTTGAAGCCGACGTCCAAAATTTGTCAAAACGCGGCTTCAGGTGTCTGCAGTTATGGCTTCAATTTATTGCCGAATCTTCTTTAGATCCTCCAGAGTGGTGGAGCGGTTGCGGTACACTTGACTTTTAATATATCCCCATAAAGAAATCACAGGTAGTCAAGTCCGGGGGGTAACTGAATGTTTCCTTTTCGATAAATCAGTTTTCCCGGAAAAACCTCCTGACCGACGGGCAAAACCAAGTGTCTTGAGTGTATCCTTCAAATTCTTGAAGAGCAGGAGTGAAGAAAGTTTGAAGCATGTCGACATAAGACTGTTAAACCAAGCATTAACAACTTTTTTGACCACCTTCTGTTTCCTCCAAAGCTACCAGTGAACTCTCTTGAATGATTTCGACTGACTCAAAACGGCGCCCAAAAAATGGTTCCGTCCATAGAGGTAACAGAAAAAAGTCTTGACAGAAAAATATGGTGCTTCTTCTTTTTCTTCTTATAGTGCTAAAGTCCATTCGTGAGCCTTGACCTCCTTTAACTTTCGCCTCCAATCGGATCGATACTCAACAGTCCTTTTCCAGATTTTGAAGTGCACCACTTTTTCCGCATCTCTTCTTACATTGTTTTAGCGTGTCTTTGGCCACTCTCTCTTTCTGCTACCCCTTATTTGCCCCTCTATAATTCTGTTTAGTATACAGTTTTCTGACAATATCTCTACGTGTTACGCCCATCTGAGTCACTAACCCCTCCCCCCCACTTAGTTTATAATATCTAGGTGAGTTTGAAGTTAAACTTTGAAGTTTGATGCTCCAAATGTCATTATTATATATAGGAATATGGTGCTTGTGGAACTATATTTGCTTGATTTTTAGCGAAAAATTGACGAATAATTCTAGCGGTATGTGATGGTGCGTTATTCTGATGTAATATAAACTAAACTCGCAAAGATTTATTACTGTTTTAATTTAATTACCACACCAAATTTACTACTTTTTTAAAAATCACAATCTATAAATCACGATCGAATCCAATTTTTGTTTAAATCACTATTTTAAACTTCTCGACTCACGTTTCGCTAACCATATTAGCATCATCAGGAGATGTTTTTTCTATTATCTCCATAATCTCCATTCACTTTATCTTTTCATCAGTTTAAAGAAGTTATTTGGTGTTTAACGGTAAATTTGTCCGAGATTAGTGTTCCAATAAAAGAATTAACAAATGTGGAAGTTTATCTTTAGTACTTATTGGCAATGCTTACTTAATTAGTTGACGTGAAAAGCTTTTTTTTGAATGAGAAGTGCTTTTTCTGAAATAGAATTGTTTCTCTACAATCACTAAAGTCCTAGTACCACTTACAAAACTTTTTTTTACTTAGTTTCATTGCCGTAACGCTTTTCTTAACATTTTTAATGCATAACTATATATTTAATGTATAAATACGTTTTTTCTGACAAACTTTGATGCAAATTTTTGCTCGATGAATTTGTTCATTTAAAAAAATCTATTTTAAATAATATAATTAGAAAAAAAGCCATAATTTCCAACTTAGAAAACGAAATATTATGAAATTTGTCTCAGATATCAAGGACAGTCATATCATTTTAAAATACAAGTGATTTTATCGATACATAAAGTGTGCGAATTTTTAAACAAACTTAATATTATTTTTTGATCATAATACTATTACTTGCATTTTTCAAAAAATCAATGCTTTACGAAGGTTGCTATTTATGCATCTAGAATAATAAATAAAAGAAAATTTTTCTTTTGAAATGGGTTTTTAAATCGATACATCGATACACATTTTCATAGCACTTTTTACGTTCCGATTGAGGTTATCTCCAAAACATGCATTTTGAACGCATCGACCGCTTCTTCTGACGTCGAAAATCGTTGATCGCGTAGTTTATTCTTCATGACCGGAAACAAAAAGAAATCATTGGGTGTCAAATCAGGACTGTACGGCGGATGACCCATCAATTCGATGTTTTGACCGGTCAAATATTGAGTTGTTCGTTGTCGACTGCTGTTTACTTTCGGGCTCATACGCATAAATCCATTTTTTGTGTATTAATTTTTTAGTCATTGTCAAATTATGCGGAATCCAATGCGCACAAATCTTTTTCATGGCTAAATGTTCATGTAAAATTTTGTCATATTTATGCCCAGGGATGTCTCCATCTCGCGATATGTCAGATGGTGAATTTGCTTTATCAATTTACGCACAGTCTTGATGTTTTCTGGCACAACAACCGATTTTGGACGGCCTTCTTTAAATTCGTCCGTTAGCGAACGCCGACCATTATATACAGTAAATAATCGCACGAAAATTCTTGAAATTGAAATGAAATTTTCAAGTCACTAGAAAACACAAATAGCATCCTTATGACAAAACATCATTAGTACGTATACAGTCAACAATATATGTTTACGATGTATATGTCAGATGGCGCCTAGCAAAACCATTGTTGCCAATTGCAGATACTTAAATAGCAACCCTCGTAATATGGCGAATATAAAATAAACATTATACATCTCTTAATGAAGAAGTTAGCCTTTACCTCAATAAGATATCAGTTCCTATACACTTTTCTTTCAGCCTTCAGCAACAATCAATCAATACCCAGTTGAACGTTCTTGTACCTATATATGAATCAAGTTTTATTTTTATTTAATACAACCCGAAAGCTATTTTATCATTTTTTTCTTCTTTTACTAATACATTTGAAGACTGATTAAATGTATACAGATGATTCTAAAAGTCTTCATTAAGATACATTATCTGTTTAAAGAAACCATCATATAACGGTTAATAACCTTTATTTCTTATATAGTTCTTATAGAGGTGTCACGGAGTTAGTGAGACAGCAAACGTCTGCTTCTATGTCTTTTTCTACTACTCGGCCCGTTGTGTGCAAATGTCGCGATAAATAAACGTGACACAAAAACATAAAGCTGGGTCCACATCAATACAAATTTGCGTCGTGTGGGCTATATGTGTTGTATGTGGAGTGCCTGCGCGGCTACGTAGACGCTCTGGCACACAAAGTCACACACAAATATTGTCACCGCATACCACGCACACGAACCATTTGTTGCCCACCAGATAATTCAAAGAAATTGTTCCAGTAAATTCAACACACACACACACACACACACAATTTTATTGGTGTGGACCCAGCTTAAAATGTCTATATGTCTATAAGCATACTCAATTCTCGGACATGCGCATAAGACTCAAAGTAGTACTGAGAGAAATAGACACATATATGTCTGCAACGTAATGATTTCGCCAGATCTTGCTATATATATATATATATATATATATATATATATATATATATATATATATATATATATATATATATATATATATATATATATATATTATTAGGTGTTTGACGGGGACGAGCCCCACCCATCCCTTCAATTGGAGGGCATATGTTTCGCCTGTTGATGTTTGTGCTCGTCAGGGTACCGACACATGTTTCCCCATCAAGAATAAGGAGACTCTATCCATAGTCAACACTCCCCTACTTTAGCCGGCTTCCCGTCGGATGGCGTCTATATGAAATGTTAGATTTCCTTGGACAGTGTCCAGTGAGATAACAGTAGCTGAGTGTCACAAAAACCCAACCGTTGGGTT
Source organism: Cosmopolites sordidus (assembly GCA_031761425.1). Lineage (NCBI taxonomy): Eukaryota > Metazoa > Arthropoda > Insecta > Coleoptera > Curculionidae > Cosmopolites > Cosmopolites sordidus. The sequence goes on from JARFXV010000036.1 coordinate 691,202, forward strand.
CCACAATCTCATGTCGAACACACAGCAACCTGCGTCTCCGCCTAAATGAACATTTTGTTAGGTATTTGACTGGGATGAGTGTTGAATGGATGGATGGGGCTCGTCTATACAGTCTATATTATAGGAAGAGAGAAGAGAAGAAGAAGAAGAAGAAGCGGGGGGTTCCACCATATCCCTCTCCACAGCCTGACCCTGAAGGAGTCAGACGGTGTCCCTCTTGGTCTATAATGACTTGAAATGTAACTATCTTTCGAAAAGAAATTTATAACCCGTGCAAAATTAGAAGTACAGACCTAGAACGAGGTAATGAAAATGCTTCTTCCTTTTCTTTCTTGACTTACATTTAAAACTTTATTGAACTAAAACTAGTTACTTAGATTGAGCATCAAAACCCTTAGTTACCCCAAAAGAACAGAAGGTGGTGGCTCCCACAAAGAAGGGCCGTAGCCCGGAAAGTTCCTATAACCTTCCCATATGTTATAGGAAAGTTTATTCGATTTTTTTTTTAAATATAAAGATACTTATTAGTATTTTTTTTTACATGAACGTACGTCACAATCCTTGACACGCCGCAATCTTTTCATAAGCCGTGTAATTGCCATCATTTTCGTGTATGGCCTCACATCTTCTGTGCATACTTTCGACCAATTTTTCCGCGTAGACGACGTACAGAAAGCGCCAAATTTTCCGAATATTGCCGGCCAACCGCTTCCAATCATACATCGATTTTCCAGTATATTCCACCGATTTATTCGTAACTCCCTGCACATGTTCAATTGGGTTTGTTCAATTAAGATTGTTCACACCAGTCCATTGTCGAGATGCCATTTTTCTCTTTCCAAGACTTGCATATTGGAAACTTCGATATTTGGGATCATTATCTTCTTTTTTTCCTTTTTTGAACATTGTGTTGACCGACTTCTACGCTGATAAATTTTGACCATTTTTCAATTATTATCGGTGAACAGCTCTAAACAACCAAAATTGCGCTGAGAGAAACACCCCAAACAATGATCTTCACCTGGTGTTTGATGGTACCAAGTACGCTTCATGGGAACGCACCCCCAAAAAGTCGCTTCAACAGAAAAAACAACTTTGGTCCAATCGCGATTTTTGTTTTCCTCAGATCAGTCCTTGCGATTTTAGACGTACATTTGAGGGAGGAGCGGTTTCAAGGTCGTGTGGCGGTATTTCAAGTTTGCTTCTTGTGAACCTCATTGTGTTGATACTCACATCTATTGTCGTTTTAGGTAGTAGAATTCGGGTTTGAAGCAATCGTAGAGTGGAAGTTCACTTGAATAGATTGGCTATCGGTTGGTCCCATTTTTCTGTGATTGCACGCTTGGAGCCCCGGTCGTCGTAGGCATCAACGTTTTTGAACAACTTATAACGCTGAATCCGTTTAGTAGCAAACCTTGTTGACTTTTTTATTATTTTGTAAGAATAACTGTCACGAAACGCTTAGCGTACTTGGAACTCATTTTAGAAGAGACGCTTCCACTTTGAGGTTTTGAGAGATACTGAAATGAATCGAAAAATTTCGAAAAAAATGCGTACACTAAGTTCTGACACACACTGTAGGTATTTTTTTGCGCCGATCGAGTAATGCAATCAAGTTTTGGCTTTCTCTGTAAAATGGATAACATTTAAATTCTAGTTATTAATAATTAATTTACGTTTTTGAAGACTTAATCCCGATAAACATATAAAAAAGGTTTATTTTCAAGTTTTTCCACCTCGTTTTCGACGATAAAAAAGTGGGACCAATTGTTTTGTTAGATGATCGTCGACTGAAGATACGCCAGCTTGCTGATGTTGCAAACAACTTTTCGATCGATGAATGAGGCATTTGTCAACAGTTAACCGAATACGTGTTTGAAAGAACACTTTTCAAGAGTGAATTTGGTTAAACGTTATTCTGTTAAGTTACTTCGATGTTTTAAAGCAGTTTGTGAAATATGAATTTTCCATTACATATAAGTTCAAAGTCCAATTAATTAATTTTTGAGGTTTGAGGTTTTTGAGGAGAGTCTTGCGTTGTCTTGCTGCAGGATATTAATTTTACGGTTGAACAAAGCTAGATTTTTCCACTCAGAACTGGCGTATACTTTCTCAATGCGAGCTGGGTAGAGATCTGTATGTATCACCCTACTATCCGGAAGCCATTCAAAGTGAATTCTTACTGCAAAATTCCTCAAAACACACAGCATGAACTTTTTGATAAATCTTTCTCTTTTTGGAACTAGAAAAAACTGATTATCCGCGCATAACCCACTGCCTTACGCCATTAGAATTGATGAAGTAAGCCAATATTTTAACGCCAGTTATTACCTGCGTTTAATGAATTCGTTTAATAAATACCTTTAAAGAATCCGTTTAATAAACTCGTTTAACGAATCCGTTTAATGAATTCGTTCAACGAGTTAGTTCAATGGATCCGTTTAATGGATCCGTGTAATAAATCCGTTCAATGGATCTGTTCAATGAATCCGTTCAATGAGTCCGTTTAATGAACCTGTTCAATGAATTCGTTTAACGAACTCGTTTAATGAATCCGTTTAATTTGCTGAATTGAAGATCAGTAGGGTTTTTGAGAAAAGTTTTAGACAATTCAACCCGACGCGTGCCTTGCTGCGGCGAAGGTTTATGAGAGATGCTTCTACAGCTTTTTAGCACCATTCCTATATCTCTCAAATACCGGTTAGCGGTAATGTGGATACTCCTTATTATCCTGAAAGTTTTCTAGTGTTTTTTCTTGAATCTGCAACCACAACTAATTTTCCCCTATCTTCAAGATGCGGGTTTTTCTACCGGAACTTTTTGAATCAGAGCTGAGCGATGTGCATCGTCACGATCGGCGTCAGTCGCTTTGAAGCCTGTTTTAAATTATTAATGCCTTAAAATTTCCTTAATTTAGCGAATTATTTCGCTCATTTTATCGTTTTTGTTAAAAATAGTCCACTGAGTATTTCGCAGTGACAGTATTGAAGTGTAATTTTTTATTTATCAACAACGAAAAAAACGCAAATATTTTTTTTACACCCTAGAGGGACTTTAGAAACTAAATAATAATATTTAATTTTTCAGTAACAATTTCACAACTAAAAATTCATACACGTTGATTTAATTTAGGTTAATTAAACATCACAAAGATGTTTTATAATAAAATTTGTTCTCATTTTTGTTTATTGCATAATCTTTTTTCAAGTTAATTGGCGGGGAGTATATACACCTATTCGCAGATTGGTATAGACGACCTTCTAAAAACAGATTATTGACATTTCAAGGTCAAGGAGAGAAATCAAATTGTTTTTAATGTAATTTTCATTTAACAAGCAATATTATTTTTCAATAATAATATTTATAACAGCGAATAGATTAACAATTTATACTTTTGTTTTAATAAGTTTTACAAATAATAAATTTAAAATTATGATAGAATGTTCTCTAAGATCCTTAATTCTGAGGACTCGTTAGTTTGGTTAATGACTGGTCATGTTGTTTATATTTTCTTAGAAACTAAAGAAATATACATTTTTGGTTATTAACATGTCACCTAGCTAGACTTGATTAATAGATTATTTTAATTTGACGTCATTTCTATGACTGCCATAATATTTTAACCAAAAACATATTAATCAAAGAGACTCATAGTTTGTCATTGGTAATATCAAGAAAAAAAAGGTGGCTTTCAATTTAATATGTTTTACCTTCATCAAAACTTAATAAATAACTAACTTATAATTAACAAAACTAAGTAATTAATAATTAAATATTCCTTATTAAGTACTAATCGCGTTAATGACATTAAAATCATTAAGTACCATTAAATCAGAGGCATGTTAAATGAGGTGTTTACAAGTTTTTCGACGATTGGGAAAGTGAAACAAGGGCGAGCACGTTTCGTGAAAGTCAATGAATTTTAAATATCCACTCTATTTAAAGGAAAAAGAAACTGATATGATATATATTTTTTTAATTCCCAGGACATTGCTATATGTCCTGGGAATTAAAATCTTCTGTTCTTCAATTCTTCTGTTGGAACCTTTGGTGTGAAATACTAAACTTGATTGATCTAATTGATGATTTAGATAATTGATGATTTAATCTAATTAAGATTAGATCTCCTGATGATACTGACATGGTTAGCGAAACGTGCGTCGAGCAGTTCAAAAAAGCGTTTTGGTGTTTAGTGGTAAATCTCTTCAAGTTTAATATAGCAACTTGTAATAATAATGGCATACAGGAATATGCAGTACCATGCATGCAGGAGCATACAGTTTTAACGATAATCAACGAATTATATATACCCACTTCATTTAAAGGAAAAATTAACTAATGTAATTTAATTTTTTTTAATTCCCAGGACATATAGCATAGTGATAATAATGGCATACAGGAGTATGTCCAGTAATTTATTTCCTGCTAAATCCAGTCATAACTGTTATTGTTCATTAGGAAAAAATACCTAATACGAAATAATTAAAAAATAGTTACTAAATCTGCGCGATTTAACCGATTCAGCTTACGATTACAGCTGTTTCCTATAATTAAAGAGTTTGCTAGTTTATTGAGGTGATTGTTGACTTTTCTTTCGTAGTTATCACTATAGTTCCTTACTTCTTGTTTAACTATGTCACTCGTAAATCGCGTCGGATTACTTCATTTGGTACAAACCACGTGCGTCAACGATCATCCTATGTTCTTTTCCTGGTACTTTTCAAGAATCTCAAAGTTTGAGTTTGACTCTAATCCCCATAGCTCAACTCCATAAGTCCAAAGAGATTTTAGGATTGTTTTGTACACTAATATTTTATTTTGAAGAGTTGATTTTGATTTTTTCCGATGACCGAGTTGAGTTTACTGAGTTTAGGACCAAGCTGCTTTCTTTTATATATAGGTATGCCACGTAAGTCTTCGTTCTAGGTGGATGCCCAGACAATTTGCGTCTTCAATTTGACTTATTTCGACTTAAGTTGTGCGTGGGGGGGAATTAAATCATCTCCTGATGATGCTAACATGGCTAGCGAAACGTGCGTCGAGCAGTTCAAAAAAAGTGATTTGGTGTTTAGTGGTAAATATCTTCAAGTTTAGTCTGTAGTATATGTAATCATTCTATCAATATTGAAAACATTATACAAATATCCAGCAAAAATGTTAATTCATTTGAGTTATACTACCAGTGGTAACATGCTATCTCATCCATCGGGATAACATGCTATCTCATCCATATATCTTTTTTATAGTTAAGGTCACCATAGGGAGACATTTTATATAATATGAAATGAAAAACGTTATTTATTTACTTTCAAAATAAATGTGAGTACACAAGGAGTCAACATTTGTTTTGAAGCACTCGTGGTAATCATTAACCAGAAACCGGAACGATTACACAGGTTGATATAATTTTTGTAATATTGATGAGAATGCTCTTTTTGTGTATTTAGAAACACACAGAAATGAAAAAAGTGATCGTTTTTGTCCCTGTATGACATCTTATGTAATACATTTTTTATCCAGTTATATCTCAGTAATGTCTTTACATAGGCTTAACACAGTTTACATGTTTCTTCTTTTTATCCTCACCATCGGCCCATTGTAACAAATAAATCGTACGTGTTACAGTGATTAGCATATAACTTTAGGGTTTACGACTACAAAATACTTCATATACACCTATTTTCATCAATGTTACCTCAAAAAAGGTTTAAATTTTTAGACCTATGTAATTTTTCATAGCCAGTTTTTAGAATAGCCAACAGTCACACGGAGTCAAATCATGCGAATATGGTAGATGATGGAGCATCACGTTATTTTTTAGCTAAAAAATCTCGTTCAATGTTTCTTTACAATCTAACTTTTAAAAATATATATAATATAGAGTGGATTCATGCATTCCAGTGAGTTAAATTATTTTTATATTGAAGAATTACATCTAGTTTTTCTAAACATTTTAAGATGGGGTAAGTGATTTTTGCTAAATTGACTTCTCTTTGCGAGTTCTACAATGCAATGGCCGAGAATATGAAAAAGTCCGGTCTGATTTTAAATTGTGTAACAATTTTGTTTCAGATTAAAAACTTATTTATTTTGCAACGTTTATATAAATGATTGTTGGTAAAATTACTTCTTTTTATGCGTTTTACAACCTGTTAAAATAAATGACTCAACTTTGAAAACACGCTGTATCTAAATATGTAGATAAAGGTACAGTTATTATATATCGAATCTGGTAAATAATTTTTAAACTTTATTATCAAACAAAAAGTTAATATTTTTAGTCAATATTATTTTAACTCGTTTAAAAATGTTATATGGGATTTTCCACTAATATGTGTTCGTACAGAAAATTCCGAGAATAAACTATACACTCTATTGAAAAAAACATTCGCACTTTGTCATTGTTTTAATAATTTTAAAGTACCGTTATGTTAAGTTGAGCTATTATAATGGTTAAGAAATCTTTAATAAAATGTCTGATAGGCTTGAAACAATGAGATGTTTATAGTCATACACCAGCTGATATTATCTAAGTGGATTTAAGGAATACGATGGATGAGATAGCATGTTATCACTGGTGGTATAACTTCAATTAGCATTTTTGCTGGATATTTGTATAATGTTTTCAATATTGATATAATGGTTACATATACTATAGAATAATTTGTGAATTAAATTGTTTCGCCGGCGATTTAATTTATTGTATACAAAACACAAACATTTGAGAGTGAAATGTGTCGAAATATCATTTAAAATAAAACAGCTATTTTTTTAAAGACGCTGTATAATTGATTAGAATTTAATTTTTATTTATTGAAGAAATTATATTTATATTTCATTATACCAACTAACTTATTTGTTAATTTCTTAACTATAATTATCATTACTCATGTTTAACATATAGTTAAGAAACAAAAGGTTCAAATGAAAAACCACAGAATCCTGATCAGTGACTAAAGCAATTTATCATATGACCATTGTACTTGTTATGCATACAACGAATTTTTATTTAACACTTTTTTAAATTAACATACGCGTATAAACAGAAATAATGGATATTTATTTTATTAAAATTTACACATGTTTACGCGGTTTTTTTCTTATTAATTCGTCTGAAATATTCGGTTCTGGGGTTTTGCAAATACAAAAATACATTAATTTTAATAAACTATAATATTGGTTATAGAATTTATACATACAATGATCAAACACGTTTGGAACCAGAACGAAATACCTACAGAAGAGAACAATGGTGCTCTAGTACCCCTCCATTAAAATCGCAACCCCCTGGACTGCAATAAGTATCGTGGAATTGTCTTGTTGAATGTTGCCTATAAAATGCATGAACGTATTCAGTCCTACGTCGTGGTTTTGGTAGCGGAAAATCAACGATCGACCAAATATTTACAGTACGTCAGATAATGGAAAAGTAAAGAATGCAGAATAAACGCACCACATGTTTGTTGGTTTTAAAAGCGCATACGATACAGTTAACCGGTACGCCTTACACTAGGCGATGCGCGAATTTGATACTCCATAATATAGCTCTTGTGAAGCTGACTTTATCTCAAGTAGTAAGCCATTTCCAAATCCAAAATTAAACATTACGTCCGTTCCCTACCTATACCGAACTCTGACAAAGTGACCCATTATCGACAATAATTTTCAATATAATATAGTATTGGAGAATTTAATATAATATTGACAATAAGACAAGCAGGTATTTATAGAAGAGGTACAATAATGAACAAAAGCACACAAATATTTGTTTTCGCAGAGGATGTGAATATCATAACTAAAACTAAAAGAGACATGATACGGGCCTTTCTTGCACTCGAACAGGGTACAAGACAGATTAGGCTGCAAATTAACATACCAAAGACGAAATAAGTACATTCAAGAGAACGTACTGGAAGGCTTCGCCCACTTCAGAATCTAACCGTTAACACGCACAATATTGAAACCAATACAATAATACAATAACCAATACAATAATAAATACCAATGCAATAATAAAGAGAAGGATATATATATATATATATATATATATATATATATATATATATATATATATATATATATATATATATATATATATATATATATCTTCTATATATATATATATATATATATATATATATATATATATATATATATATATATATATATATATATATTATATATATATATATATATATATATATATATATATATATATATATATATATATATATATATATATATATATATATATATAGAAGATATATATAGAGAAGGATATATATATATATATATATATATATATATATATATATATATATATATATATAGTAAAGAATATCTACTTCGGAGTACTCAAGCATTTAAAATCGGACGTTGTGTTAAAAACCAACAAATGTAAAATGTATAAGATACTGATTAGATCTGTGCTAACTTATGCTTCAGAAACATGGTTATTTACACAAAACCACTTAGACAAATTCGAGAGAGACATACTTACGAAGGAATTCAGGCGAACATAGAGTGACGTAGACGATCTAGCAATGAGCTCTATAGAGAATATCAAGACACCGATATAGGTATCTTTATCAAATTGGGCTGACATGGAGAGGCAATGTAGAAAGATCGAGTGACTGTAACCCAATTAAGCAAACAATTGATCAAGTCCCAATAAGCAAATGACTCAAAGGAAGACCTAAAACACGTTTTATGGACCCAATATTAGACGACATGAAAACACTTAAAATAGTAAATTGGAAAACAAAAACTAGGAACCGGAACCAATGGCGCTATATTCTACGCCAGGTCAAGACTATTTAAAGGCTGTAGAACCACATTTGATAATGATACTACTGTAGGGGAAGGTGGGGTAAAATGGGGACATTAAGATTTATCGGTTAGAAAAACGTCATAATGTAATTCTAGAAATTATAAACTTCCATTTAAATAGACAACAGTCTTCACTTTTTCATAATCTAATCAAACGAAACAAAAAAAACTCTTAGTAAAATAAATCAATAAAAAATCCTTTCGTTCTCCCAGTTATGCCCCACCCTAAGTTCAAGATGGAGTAGACACACAGTATTCAGTATTCAGTATTCAATCTTCACAAAAAGGATAGATGTGAACAGAATCTTCGTCCTAATCTTCCACACCGGCACAACCGTCAGGAGTAAATTTATACTCCTCAATTGTTTGCTTTAACAATTGAAATAATTTTCCTACATTAACCTTATTGAAACCTAGCTCGAGCTGTATAAGGTTTTCTGAGGCTCAAAACAGGCTGACGATGCAAAAAACCTGTTATTCAGTCTTTGCCACATCTACCTTTTTCTTCATTGAATTTGTGGTATTTGTTGTCGCAGACAGGTCTGTAGTTTTAAAGTTGTGAAACCAAACAGACTCTCTATCTGCTTTAAATAGGCAATTAGTTCTTTTTCTTCGTCTTGGGCGAAAGTAGTTTGAATGAGGCCTAAAGAAACTTTGACTTTGCAAATTTAGATGTCATTCTGTCTAACTACCTTCACTCTGCGTTTTAGAGTAGTTTGAGAAACGCCGTAAAACTTGCTAGATATTTTATAATCTTTTTTTTCATCTAACATGTCTTGAATCGTATTTACCATTGCCTCTTCTGTCTATTCGCCTCTTTTTGTTTTCCTTTTATAATTTCCAATCATTTTCTGAAGGTAAAATAACATAATGTTGTAAAAGATGAGAAACGTAGATAAAAAATTATGTGGGGCAAGATGGTGTACTCATACCACGTCATTCCCCTATCCAAATGTTTGAATATTTTTATTTTTTCGAGGTTATAAAACGACCGCGACTGACACAGCACTACGGCTATATTTTAGTAAATAGAACATAGTTTGCGGTAAATTTAAGACACACTAGTAGTAAAACATATTTTACGAATAGACACGCATCCCATATGTCTAAAAAAATATATAAAATAGCAAATAAAAACATTTTTTCTCACCGAATCGCAAACTGCACACTGGATACCTTTATAGAAATAACTACTAAATGGCTTAGTAGTACCATCGAAGCTCAATTGGAACATCAAAATAACGTTCCCCTATTTATATCTTCAAAAATAGCTTTATAATTGTTAAAAAATACTAATTTGTTTTTTAAAGTTTTAAAGGTGGTCTTAAACTTTTGGTCTGCATTCAGTGCAGTATGAAGGCCTCTTTAGCATACTTCCAAATCGTAGCTTCTAAGGTGGTATATATCTACTCTTTTAAATATAGTATTTAGTATTTGGGTTAGTTACTGTTACTGTTAAAATCACCCATTGTTTTGTCGATGAATGATGATGAAAATGAATTTTGTAACATATTCCTAAAAACATTGATGAGAAAGTCTTAAGTCTCAAAGACATCGATGTGTAATAAAAAATATTCTATTTAATTTCAGTTAAGGACACTATGTTAAGTGGTCTTGAAGAAATGCCTACAGTCCTACTAGGCAATTATGTGTTACAAATTGAACTAGAAGAATTGAAACCAGAAGTTAAGGAAATTGCTAGAAAAGAGCTCCGAGAAAATCCAGACGTTGTGAATGCCTCCATAAAGGAATTAAGAGAATTGTTAAAAGGTTTCTGGTAGATATATGAGTGTTTTTCCTAATGTATTTACTTAATTAATATTATTTTAGAGGAGAAAGATTTACAAGTACCGTTGGAACGCGATTCGTGGTTAATTCGATTTTTGAGACCAACAAAATTCTATCCAGAAAGTGCCAGGGATTTGGTAAGTTATTTAAAGATTTAGTTCGTTGTTAAATGAATTCGGCTTATTTTCAGTAATAATGATGTAAATGTTCATATTATGCTTTGTGAAAAAACTAACAAGCTGTGCGGGCTATAAAATATACTCAGTATGTCGGAAAAATATCGGGACTTTTTAAATTTAAAGAAACCATGTATCGAAATAATATATAAGCTGAAAGCTATATATCTTCTCTCTAAAACGAGAATGCTATCATTAGAATCGATCAACGGATTATCAAGTTAGGGCGCTTAAAGTGAGAGATCTTTTGTCATTTCACAAAAACACTCTTTTGTCAAAAACTCTTTTGTCACTCTTTTGTTGTAAATTGTGTTTCAAGTTCGGTAAAACTTTTACAGAAACATTTGAGTTGATGAAAAAAGTTTATGGTGATGATTGCTTATCCCGTAAACGTGTGTTTGAGTGGTATAAACGATTCCAGGACGATCGTGACGCTTTGAAAGACGACACAAAGCTAGGTCGAAAAAATTAATTTCGCGATGAGTTTGTGGAAAAAGTGCGTGAATTGATCGCCTACGACGCCAATTCGGTTGTTACATGGATAACGGAGGAATTAAATACGACCAAAGATATAATTCACGAAATTTTGACAAAGGATTTAAACAAACGGAACGTCTGTGCTCGATTTGTTTCTCACCCATTAAATGAGGACAAAGAAGCTGCTTGTTCGCGTTGAACATTGTAAGGACCTTATTAAAGCAGCTAGAAGAAAGTGCACGTTCCTAAAATGTCTCAAACAAACCGCCAAAGTGCAACGTGGACGTCCAGGCTCTACGAAAAAAAAAACACCAGTTTCCAGAAGTCACGAGGGAAGACGATGTTGATTTATTTTTACGATTCTAAAGTTATTATACTTCGAGAATTCATTCCGCAGAGTCAAAATGTCACTCATCAATATTATTTGGTTGTTATGGAGCATTTGTGGAAGATAATAGTTCGAGTGAGGGCCGAATATCGAACACCGAAAAGTTTTTTTACAGGATAATGTGGCGTCTTAAAGGACCGTCACTGTTCGTGAATTTTTGGAGTAAAAACAGGCTTGTGTGCTTCCACATCCTCCGATTTCGCCTGATTTATCTCAGTGTGACTATTTACTGTTTCCCAAAATCAAACTGGCAATGTACGGAACGTTTTATCGCAGTGTTATACAAGTCCACGAAGTCGTGACGACGGTTGTTGAAACTATTCCGAAAAATGACATAATAGAAATAATTCTGGCAAAATAACTAATTGTTTTTTATATTTAAAAAGTTCCATTATTTTTGCGACATACTGTGTATATCTATACCAGATGTGCAGATAAAGTAACGATTCTGGTGGCGTAGCATTCGATCTGGCAAAACAGTTGACTTCTCCTCTGGAAGAAGCCATCTTATATTTGGTGGTTCGTAGCTGTTCTTTTCGTAAACCGGATTTTTCTAGTCGGTTACGGCCTTTTCAGTGTTATCTAATGTCCAAAAATGCAGCATTTACAATACTGTTACATGGCCTTGTTCTTAAAAAAAACATGGGAACGTAACATTTGTAAACCATCATAAGAACGCTTCAAAAATTCGTCTCTTCTATTCTAATTGCCTCTTATATTGGCCATTCCAGTTCGAGCCTGTGGAGAGAACGCATCTCTCTAACGTATTCCGTACATTGATAAAGTAGTTAAAAAACGAAGGACGCCTTTGAGGCGCTCCAGCGATCTTCCGATTCGATCGATTTGGGAGGCCAAACGCGATATATACAAGAAATAGGCAACCTTTCTAAAATGGAGCTGAACGAGCTTCCCAGCGAGAATCAAGAATAGAGTGAAACGAACAAAAACTTTCAGTGAGAACACAAAGTTAAGGGAAAAACTAAATCAGGACGCAAAAAAGTCGGAAGCTTTTGTCTAAGCCTCCGGCAGTGAAAAAGGAAAAAATAACTCAACTATGGACGAAGATTTTCCACACTATGGATCGGACATCGAACTATCAGAAACAGGCTGGACATCAGCCTCTGATTCGGACTGCATCAGCAGGCCGTGAAATAGAAGAAAAAGAACCCATTTTCAAGAAACCAGCGCCGCCAAAACAGACGCCACCTAAGCAAAATGATGCTAAAAAGCAAGGAAAGGCTGCGGCGTTCAAAGCCAGCAAGGTACCGCCGATTGTCCTCAGAGACAAATTCTCTTAAAAAAAAAGATTCTCTATTGGTACAACGAGAAGAACATTCAAGTAGGAAAGTCGACAACAAAGCCCAACGGTGTCATGATCACACTACAGACAGCCGATGACTACGGAGCCATCACCAGACTCCTGGACAAACGTGATTACAAATATAACTCGTTCTGCACCCCTGAAGAATGTAATCTTCGCGTTATTATCATGGGTGTAGCGGAAACAATTCCGGCTGCAAAGATAACGATAGAACCCACCGACATGGGTTTCCATTCTAACCATGTCGAGAGATAGAAGGCCAAGAAAGGAGCTGCAATGGCTATCGTACAAGTTGTTATCCCGAAAGAGGAGAAGGAGATATATAACATCAAGATCCTCTTCAAGCAAGAGATGAAAGTCAAAGCGCAGTAGTCGAATAGCCGGTAATAGTGCAGTGTTTCAACTGCCAACCCTATGATCATTCGGCAAAGAAGTGTCATGCGGATCCGGTCTGCGTAAAATGCGCAGTTCTCCACCCTTCCAAGGAGTGCTAGAAGGACAAAGACCACCCAGCAACATACAGCAACTGTGAAGGCTCGCACACTGCGAGTTTTGGAGCCTCCCTTGGAGAACTAAAAATCTAGACCCTGTTTCGTTCCCCAACCGCCGGGCAGCAGGTCCATGGCGCCTGAACTTCTCGAGTTTCCGACTTACATAAGTTCCTATAAGTAATCACCATCGCAAATCCCTGCATCCCGTCTTCAAATGGCGAACCGTCAGCGCAGCTAACCGTCGGCCCAGCATTTGGACGAGGACTAGTAAATTTTCCGATGTAAACTATCGTCGAACTCTACCCCACGGGGAGAAGTTCGATGCTTCCAGGGGTTGGAAATACCCCAAAAAAAGGGAAAAGTCAGGATCCGTTTCAGGGGACAGTTATTTCTAGATAGATCAGCGGCTACGGCTTAACTTAAAAAACAAAAGTGAGAAGCAGTCTCTTCTATTCGAATACAAAATTTAAACGAGTTTTTGTTATTTTTCTAGCATTTTTTTTAGTTATAGATTTGTATTTTATTTATGGGACAATTATTATATATATATATATATATATATATATATATATATATATATATATATATATATATATATATATATATATATATATATATATACAGTCTGTCACCAAAAGTCTACATATACCATACAAATTTATTATATTTTTAAAACAGTTTAGTTGCTGGCTTTTGTATTTTTGTAAGTTACATTCCCAATACAAATAAAAATAAATAAATAGTCCCGAATAATACTTCACAAAAGTAAACATACAGCAAGAAATATACCAACTTAAAGAAGTAAAAAATTATTTGCTGTGTCTAGGGAATTGTAGTATTTATGTTTTTTTTAAGTATATTAAAATAATTAATTAAACTAATTATTAAAATAAATATTTTTGTTGCAATGGTTAGAAACGAAATTTCTGTTTACATGCGAAATTTAATTGTCAAATTATGAAGTGAAGGAAAGATCTAGAGTGGCACAGTGCAGAATAAGCCCAGAGCTAGTCGTTCAAAAAAATTGAGTGAACGCGATATCCCTACAATTTGAAAAAAAAATAGACTATATCCCAAAACTAGTGCTTCAAAATTGGCCGGTCATATTGTAGAAGAACCTGGAAAATGTGTCAGTGTCGAAACGTACGTAGGGTTCCCAGATCAAAAGAATTACGTGGCAGAAGACCAATGAAAAACACTCATATCTAAAAAAAAAGGCACAAGCGGTTAGAATTAGCCAGGCAGCACTTAAAAAAGGATTTTGATTTTTTGAAAACTATTTTATTTACCGATGAAAGCAAATATAAAATTTCTGTGGAGTTCACACTACCTCTACCAAATACAGTGGAGGTAGTGTGATGGTGAGGGGCTCTATGGCAGCGGCTGAGGTGGAAAATTTATTATTTATTAAGGGTAATACGAATCACCGCATGTACCAAATTTTGCTTATAATTTGTTACCTTCAGTTGAACGTTTGATACAAGGAAATGGATAAATATTTCAACAAGACAACGATCCCAAATACACAGTGGGGTCAAGGAATGGACTATATATATAATGTTCCTAAGCAACTTCATTCACCACCCCAGTCACTCGACTTAAACCCAATCGAGCATCTTTGGGATGAGTTAGAAAGAAGAGTGCGAAAATACATTTTCAATACGGGATATTTAAAAAATGTTCTACAATCGGTATCGGCTGAAATCACTTCAAACGTTACGGAAAATTTAGCCCTATGAGTTTTATGACCTAGAAGATTACAAGCGGTCTTAAGTACTGAAGGTGACCAAAATATAATTTTTTTTATATAATTGTACATATGCATTCTCAGGTGTATTTTTACTTTTGGGTGTTGTGTATTATTCAGGACTATTTTTTTTAATGTAATTTGCAATTACAGATTTAGTTTTGTGTCCATTTTTTATTTGTGGTGGGAATATAAATCTTAAAAATAATAAGTCAACAATTAAACTATTTTTAGAATTTAATTAATTTGCGTGGTGTATGTAGATTTTTGTAACCGACTGTACATATCTCTAAAACAACAATAAGTTTATTATTTTAAGGATTCTGATTTAACAAATTGTACACATTTGAATGTTAAACATGCATGTTTATTTATAGATTAAAAGATACTATGGCTTCAAGCGAAAACATCCGGAAATATACCAGGGACTGTTGCCAAGTAAAGAAAAAAATATTTTCCAACAAAATATTCTCACAGTACAACCAAACAGGGATCAGCTAGGTCGACGAATTTTGGTTATAGAATTAGGAAGTAAGTATTGAATAATAGTGAAAAATAATCAACCTATACGAGGGTGGAGTGAAAAATCAGATACTTTTTAAATGAAACATTGTTTTTCTTTGATTGAAGTCGATATAGTTGTTAACGTCATCTTCTTTTAGCTTTTTAGCAATACGCTTCGCCCAATAGGCTTTTAACTTTTAATGCCTTCCAATTTTTTTTTAAGAGATGGCACTGGAAATAAGGGCCCCTTTCCAGTCTAATCTCTTACGTCATTTTGTTATTACGGCAGTACTTTTCAAAATGCCATTGATGATTAAACGATTTCGCGTTAGCGTCATATTTTTTTCGTGTGGTAATCATGTCGAGTTTCGATCCAAGTAAAGAGCATTTGCAGCTCGTACTGCTTTTTTTGTTCAATCGAAATAAAAACGCTAGTGAATGCCGACGAATACTTGAGGAAACTTACGGTGACAATGTCCTAACGCAAGACTCCTGTGGAACTTGGTTTAGACGATTCAAAAGTGGTGATTTCGACTTGAATCAGATTCAAAGAACACTCAGGTTAACCGAAAAAAGATCGAAATGCAGGCATTCTTGGAAAAAGATGATGTGCAAACTCAACAAGAAATGGCGGCGAGGTTGAATGTTGGTCACCGAACCATTTGTGATAGAAGGCAGGAAAAAGGATACCATCAACTGAACGAGAGACAAATGTAAAAGCGAAAAATTGCGTGCGAAGTTTTGCCTTCTCGGCTCTGAAGAAATACTTTTTTGGATCGGACGTCGTTGGAGACGAAAAATGGATATATTTCGAGAATAATTGAAATTATTTTAAAAAGGAAATATTGTTATGTTGAATAAAAATATTAGTTCGAAATCACATTTTTTAAACATGTAACTATTTATCCGTACCCTCTTGTATATGAAGGATTGTTAAATTCGATATTTACATATAACGAATTATTCCATTACCATCTGCTTTTCTGCCCAAATTACCGATTTTTTCTTTCGTAGCATACATACTATTTCACTCGCTTTGCACATCATTGCTGCAGTTTCGTTGGAGGTCATTCATCGTCTCGATCTTCCCCATTTCACAGTATACATTTAGTTAGACTTGTTACAAAAAAAGAAAACTTACACATTAATGTCGTTTAAAATTAAAGTTCACACGATTGACTTCATATTAAGAAACACATGATAAATTGTTTTATTAAATCAAATGTCCAAAATGCTATTTGAGTCTATGTAAGACTAGCAGCGTTTTAACTACTTTTCCCGAATACATTGAAAAAATGTTGGTAGTTACTTCGGTAAGGTAGGTACTTCAGCAAAAATACGTTTTTCTTAACACGAGCTTCTCCGTAAATAAAAAGCAGATCATCGTATTCGCGCACAGAATATATTTTTGGTTTTCAATGCACCTTAAACAGATGCACTGACACATTGAAATAATGTTTGTCTCCATTTTGATATATCATTCCTTGAAATAGGGATATTGAGACTTTATCACATCATTCGTGACTGATGAAGGACATAATCTTTGATTGGAAAAAATATTTTAGCATTGTTTTTTAGTTTAGCAACCCAAACCGGTGGATTGGACGAGATCGTCCGCACAATTGGCCAGCTAGATCACTAGACCTTAACCCTCTGAATTATTGTCTTTGGGGGGTGTTAAATCCCTGCTATATGGAACTAAAGTAGACACTAAAGTAGACACATCATCAACCCGTATCAATCATACCCGTATCATCATACAGGATGAAGGCCTCTTTCACATACTTCCAACTCTCGCGGTCCTGAGCTCTCTTCTGTCATTCGGATCCAATATACTTAATAATGCCATCAGTCCATCGTATTTTTGGTCTTCTCCGTGGACGGTGGCGGTCAAACGGTATCCAGTCCAGGACCGCCCGGTTCCATCTTTCGTCCCACTGCCTCGCTACATGGCCTGCCCACTTCCATTTCAATTGCTTTATTCTTCCAATGATGTCACTCACTTTTGTTTGCTCTTTGATCCATGTGCAAGTCTTTCTATCCCGTCTGTGTCAAGCCAACACACAAGTCAAGCCTTGGCACAAGATGTGCCAAGCATACATCTTTCCATTCCCCTCTGTGCTACTCGAAGTTTTTGAACTGACTGCGATGTGAGTGTCCAGGTCTCACTTCCGTATGTCATAACGGGCAGGACACACTGATCAAAGACTTTTCTTTTCAGGCAAAGTGGTAGTTTGCTCTTAAACACTATATTGAGCCTGCCAAATGCCTGCCAGCCACATTTAACGCGTCGTTCCACCTCCTGAACGGTATCTCCTTCCATTGAAACCCTCTGCCCAAGATATATATATATATAGTTCCTAAAATAGAAATTATTTTGTACTCAGCAAATTTATTGAACATGACCTGACTGTTTTTCTGGTTTATTTTCAAGCCAAATGGTTCCCCAGCCCTTTTGCAGCTCTTGTACGTGTCTTTGCAGCTCCTCTGGGTCTTCTAAAAGAAGAACGATATTATCTGCGAATCTAAGATGATTTAAGTATGCACCATTAATCCTTATTCCATCCTGTTCCCACTCCAGATTACGGAACACTTCTTCCAGGCAGGAGGAGAAAAGAAGAGGCGATATTGCGTCCTCCTGCCTCACACCCCGCTCTACATTTATTCCAACCTCAAGATCGTTAAGGTGGACTGTATATCGATCATATATCGATCCTAGTAGATTTACATAGGCTTTCTCTACACTTTGGTTAAGCAATGCATCCATTATGGCCTGCTTTGAGATTGAATCATATGCTTTTTCATAATCGATAAAAGCCAAGCACAGTAGCATAGTGACCTGCTGTAGGACCTGGATGTGATCTATTGTACTAAATCCACTTCTGAATCCTGCTTGCTCCCTTGGTTGTGCGTTATTAAGTTTTTTAATATTCTTTTGGATATTATATTGGTGAAAACTTTGTACGTCACTGACAGGAGGCTTATGGGACGGTAGTTCTTTAAATCTTCCTGTGCTCCTTTCTTATGTAAAATAACCACTTCTGCATTTTTCCATAAGCTGGGTACTTCTTGTTGTTTGAGACATTTTGAATATAATTTTGCTAGTGTTTTATGTAAAGTCTGACCACCAGCTTTTAACATCTCCACAGTTATACTATCCTTTCCTGGAGCCTTGCTATTTTTCATCGAGTCTATAGCCTTTGCCACTTCCTCTACCAGGATATCCGGCACTTGTTCTTCAGTGGGAATTGCTGTTCTTGCTTGATTCTGGTCCTCATATAACTTTGAGTAAAATCTTCGGACAACCTCTAACATTTCCATCCGTTCGCTGCATGTTGTACCATCCTCACGCATTAAGGAAAACATGTGTGTCCTTGTCTTTCTTAGCTTCTGCTTAGCTTTCTTAATTCCCCTGTTTTCTTCCAGAGTCTTTTGTATAAGTTGCATGTTGAATCGGCACGTTTCCTCTCGAATACGGTTTCTTATAGTTTTGCAAAGTTCAACGTACTCGACCTTGCCAAAAGGGTTGTCTGCATTCTTCATTGTCCGGCGTTTTTTCATTAAATTAATGGTCTCATTGGAAATTTTTGACTCTTTGAAACAATTATCTTCTGGTGTTATTGAGGCCGCCGTTTTAAGCACATTGTTAGCGATTTCTTCATATTGGTCTGTAATTTCCATTACCTCGGGGTCTTGCAATTCGACAAAACAATTTCAAAATCTCTGCCCCTCTCCAGCAGCTTCCCAGAATCCACTTTGTCCCTTTTTGATGTTATCATTCTTTCGCGCTCTTTTCGGCAGTTTATCCTAATCTTTGCTCATATTATTCGGTGGTCACTTCCCACATTAAAGTGGTTAAGGATCTAACCCGGTGATTCTTAGCACCCTCTGCCTTGGGGCAGGTCTTCCCGCTGCCGTAGGTAGTTCCCCTTGGCCTCCGGGGAATGAGGGCCGTGTTTGAGGTTGTACTCAAACTCACTGTTATATTTCAACATATTGAAATACCATGTTGAAGGTATGGACCGTAATCTGCCACATATATATATATATATATATATATATATATATATATATATATATATATATATATATATATATATATATATATATATATATATATATATATCGACAATCAGAACGCAGAAGATTAAGAATTCTGTGAACATTTCTATCACTTTTTGCAAAAAAGGCCCTCCACTGCGAGGTTCATTTTCAATCGAGTCTCGGCCTTTAGAGAATGCCTTAAACCACCTGGAAACCTGGGCTCTTAACAAAACACTGTTTCTATACGTTTGTAGAGCTTTTGCAAAATTTTCCGTCGCATTGTGATCAAATCTGAAACATAACTTGACACCTCACCGTCGCTCGAAATTGTCACTTATTTTCGTACTAGAAAAGTCCGGATCACGAAAAAAATAGCATAAGCATATATATACTCTAAGTAACTCTTAGTAACTCTAAGTAACTCTAAGGGGTTCAAACTCTTATTGAAGACGCTTCAGATGATGTGATGCCTCCCCTCCAAAGGAAAACCCAACAGTGCTGTCAGATTAAACGCTATTCCAGCAGTCTTATTTCTTTACTTCACACCTCGTATACTAGTATTAATTCAATAAAACATAATAATAATAATGCTTTTTATTTTAAGAAAATTGGAAAACAAGTGAAGTGACGTTAGACGAAGTATTCAAAGGATGTGTTCTCTTTTTGGAAGCCGCTATGTTAGAACCAGAATCCCAAGTTTGTGGTGCTGTCGTTATTTTTGACATGGATGGTCTAAGTTTAGCTCAAACCACAAAATTCACTCCCTCGTTTGCCAACAAAATTGTTGAATGGTTACAGGTAGGTACTTTTGATTCCGATGAGGATGTTTTTAGTTTGTGTTTAGTTAAAAGGGGCCATGTAGGCATCACGTTTGAATAACCTCTTAGAAGTTATATTGAAATATCTTTAAACCACACCACACAACAATATTGGTTATGACCTTGCTACTAGCATCTGTGTGATCATCGAGATTCTAGGATTGAATAATAGGGTTATAGCAATAGTTGTAGTAGCTTATTTAGGTAAAATACATTCAGATTCAAACAATCAGACAAGCTGAAATATCTAAATACATTTGATTCAACAGTACTACTTAAGTTTTCTATTCAAGCATCAAACCCACGATTTGTTTTAAGTGAATGTAAGAAATATTTTTGTTTCTAAACAAACAATAATTCTATCGTTTGTTTAGAAGATCTTTTACCATACAAATGTAAGAAATGTTTGTTTAATTTACATCTTCCGGTCTCTTGTTCATTCTCAGACAAAACGATAGTTTTATCACTTTTTTTGACAAAAATGGGTTTTATTGCATTTGACCAGATGCTGACTATGTTTCATTTTTCCGCTTAAGGACACTGGATTGTGTTATTGTGTTTATATTCAATGTGTTCGCTTATCATATTTAAAAGCTTCGACAACACTTAAGGGCAATTACCGCCCGATGTGCTATAATGGTGGGGCATCTTTAGAGATGGCTTCATTTTAATATTTGAAACCCACATTTTCATTTATACTGTGAACAGCGTCGTGTCGTTCCCGAATAATTCCAAGGGTGAATTTGTCAGTAATGTCTGAATGATTGTGGCGTGTTCATATATTTTTTCTCCTTTATTTGGGTTTTTCGCCACTGTCTAAAACTCAATATGTTGACATACAAAAAAAAATATATTTACTTTCACTCGTTACTTTATATATTACAAATTAATATAATTTATTTTTTAGTTCAGTTTTGAAAACGGGGGGAGATTACCCTCCGAAACGTTAAAAGTTTGTAAATTTTTTTATAACATTTTTATATCTTTAAAATTTTGTTCGTTAGGCAAATTTATTACAAAAAAGAATCACTGAGAAATTTGTCTCTGTTTGGTTTTTTGTTTATACCCAGTGATTCTTTCTTTAAATAAGAACAGGTATTTTTGATATTTTTTGAGTTTTAGACAGTGGCGAAAAACCCAAATAAAGGAGAAAAAAATAGGTGAATTTGTCCCTGAACACATCCATTTCTATCGATTTATATTAGTTTTGAGATGTATTTAAAGCTCTATTATTTCTATTTAATGTTTTCATGAATATTAAATGATTACTATGTAAGTGACTTTTTCACTGAACACTTTGTCTTCTATTGATTTTGGTAGTTTCGAGAGTATTTAAAGATTACTTCTATTTCTCTTTCTCACAGGATACTGTTCTGATTAT
The DNA here is from genome assembly GCA_031761425.1 of Cosmopolites sordidus. Lineage (NCBI taxonomy): Eukaryota > Metazoa > Arthropoda > Insecta > Coleoptera > Curculionidae > Cosmopolites > Cosmopolites sordidus. Next base: position 713,166 of record JARFXV010000036.1, read on the forward strand.
GTTCAAATATTCAAGTACAATTGAATTAAATATGTTACTGTTCAATTAAAATAATATTTAAAACAGTGGTTCTTGGTTAATGTTTTGATCAATATTGAATGATTTCTATTTAAGTGAATATCCAGATTTTGTTTGTGTACTGGCATCAGAGTATATTCTTATGATTTAAAATTTAATTGAGAGATATATCCATGGTATTGTCGCGCATTCTCCCTTCAATACCATGAAGTGGGTAAATGCTGTTTTGCTTTTCTATTGCACATTGCACAACTCAGTACTAGAGGTTACACCATAGGGTGTAGTTGGATAATCCATTATGTTTTGTTTATCTCTTTGGGTGGGTATCTCGTGCATTCTCCGTTGATACCCCGTTCATACCCGAAGCTGGCACTGTTGCATGTTTTCCCTTCAGTGTCAGGAACAGTACCCAAAATTATAATTTTATTATTGATTGATAAAATTATCATTGTTGAAAATGTATGATCTATAATTGTATAAATATTGGGATATCTCCATGGTATTTTCGCGCGCTCTCCCATCAATACAATGAAGTGGGTAAATGCTGTTTTGCTTTTCTAGATCTGGAGCGGGTGCATCGCGCGCTGTCCCTTTGTACCCATTGCACAACTTATACGGTAGAGTGTGGTTGAATATCCATTATGTTTTGTTTAGCTGTTTGGGTGTTTGAATACAGTTTGACGCACTGGCACTATTTGAATCCATGTTGATTGCTATCATGCATTATAACTGACTATCTCTCGAAATGAGTGTGAACAGTTCTGTATTAAAATATGATTTGTATCGATCTGATAAATTTAAAGTAACAGATATCGTTAAACCCTTCCAGTTATTATTAGGGAGATATGTATACATATCTTTATAAAATACATATACGAAAAAACAAAAATATAATACTTTCATTTTATGTCAAGTGATTTTTATCGTATCATTACATGAAATACAAGTAAAAATAGTTGTTGGCAAGTACAACTATTAATATCAGCGTTCATGAAGGTAAAATAAACAATAAAATGGATATTTCGCAATATCGAAATGCAGGAGAGAAAACGACAATCCGACAGGATATTCGAAAATGGTTTTTGAATGTCACTGGTTTGCCATCGATTAGTTTTTACTCCAACATTACTGTTTAAAAATACTGCAAGGCTGTACTGTCTCAATGTTTTATTATAGGTCAATAGCAAGGTAACAACTGAATCAGCATTTCAATAATTAATATGCTAAACATTTTACAATGGTGGTCAAAAAGTATAGGTCTTACACATATTATATGTCATTAAAAATATTAATTAATGTACATTATGGCATAAAAGTAGGTATATCATTTAAAATGTAATTCTTCTAATTGTTACGATTAAAAATTTTCCTAAAAAATGGCGAGTTGATTTTCATGGAGATTCTTTCCCTTAAACGTTTATCTCCATTTTTTCAAAACTCCTGAGCTTTATATATACAGTTTTTATTATTAATAAACAATAGATTTATTTAGCCACACTAAGGATGACATACGAACTGCAATTAAATACATTCTCTTAAATGCTCAAATTGCCGGCTTTTACCATTTACACATTCTTGTAGTCTACTTTCTATACTTAAGTACACTTTGGCAGAGATGTTTTATTGTTATTAATTCCATGGCATGTTCCTCTTTTGAATTGACTCATGTCATCAAGAGCATCTAATCAGTAAATTGTTAGGAGAATCAAATTCTCCAGTTTATTTCTGTAGAACCTTTTCAACATTATCTGTCTGTCCAATATAGTTTGTTATCCACTTAACTTTGGTCGTTGGCTAAATTATCAGCTTTAATTATCTCAAAAATGTATAAATATATAATGCTTTATATATACAAAATATGCATATGGGTGAATTTTCTTTTTTTTTAATATCTTTCTCCATCAGGTCTAACTCGAGGTTAGACGGACCACGCACGGTTTCGTACAGTTTGTCTGTTGCGGCCGTTAACCACAGGATGATAGAGCTTAATGTGATTGAAGCCATCATTCGACATGGCCGATTTATACGGTCATGGCTTAAGTCGTTCTTTCATCCGCTCTCCAGGCATTCAGTTCGAGTCTAGCTGATGACGGCTTAAGGCCAGAAACTGGTCTTGGAAGACACTTGCTGGCGGTTTGGATGGCGAATGAGGGAAAGACAAAGCAGTAATACCAAGTTGTTCGGCAAACTTCTCAGCCTTGATTTAACAAATTACCCCAAGATAGGTCCATTATTCCTCCGCTGATTGTTGAACTACGACAACATTGCTTGATCTAATTCTTCGAATTTTGGCTTCCTTAATTTTTTAGGATCAAGTAAATTGATAACAGTCAGTCTTTTCTCAAGTTTCTCCCTTTTCAATCGCAAGTATCACAGAAACTTTTTTGTCAACACATTTTTCTACTGGCCATGTTAACAGTTTCAAAGTTGGTTTACGACTGATAATTCGATAGGCACCTAGTGTGTTTAGTTTGAGATCATCATTTCCTAGAGATAATGCAATCCAAGCGTAATGATGGACGTGTTCAAGGTAATTAACAATAAGAAAAGCAAGGTGGCTGTTTACGACCTCATATGTTTTGGTGCGTTAAAGGCTGTTTAGTCGGCGACTTTTGTAACCTGATAAGACAACATAAACAATAATACCGATATATATATATATATATATATATATATATATATATATATATATATATATATATATATATATATATATATATATATATATATATATATTATTTTTTATTTGTTTGTTTACTAAGATTTAATGTTTGTTTTTTTTTCAGGATAGTGTACCTCTTAGAATAAAGAACATTCATATAGTGAACCAACCTTACATCTTTAAAATCGTGTTCGCACTTTTCAAGCCGTTCCTCAGAGAGAAACTTCGTAGCAGGATTATCTTCCATGGCACAGATCGTAAATCTCTTCATCAATACATGGATCCCATTTGCTTACCAGAATGTTACGGGGGAACTCTTAACTTACCTAGAATCAGCGGCAACCAATGGTTTGATCTATTGATCAAATGTGACGAAGAATTTAGCGGTAATAATTTTAAAATCACTATGTACGAGGGGTATTTTTTTAATAAGGTTCGTTTGTGATTGAGAGTGAGAACAACGCGTAATAGCCTGCTCCCAGCTTGCTTTGCGCGCGTTTAGGTACCAACTACAGCCATATCGTCTGTCTGTGTGTTGAGCTGCAGAAGTTTACACTGTTGTACGATCTGTGAGATACGATCTATAATTCGATTCTTGAGTGCAAGAAACTTGGCAGCATCGGAAATTCACTTTCAAGTTTGTGGAGTTAATGGTGATAATGTTATGAATGACAGTAAAGTTCGAAAGTGGGTGAGAACGTTCAAGGACGAGCGGGTTAATGTGCACGGTGCGTCACGCCCTGGCCGACTTTCTTTGATTTCTGAAGTTTCAAAGTTGTCAAGTGAATTTCCACATGTTTCAAGGTCAGTTTTATACACCATTGCTTCTTAGAAACTGAATTATCGAAAATTGTGTTCTCGGTGGATATTAAGATGATTTTTGACGATCACCAAACAAAGAGATTGGGCTGATTATCGTTTTTGATTCGATACAATCAGGAAGGAGATGAATTGTTAGACCACATTGTTCCTTGGTGGTCAACGGTTCAATGACGACGAAGAACTGCAGTCATGTATTGGGCTTCTTTACATCCGGCAGATTTCTTTGATGTCAGAATTCAGAAACTTGTTGAGCGGTATGACAAATGTTTGAAAAAAAATGAAAAAACTTACTAAAAACGGACCTTATTTAAAAATATACATCGTACTAAGGTCACTGTATTTTAAAACTTCCTCATGGTGGAAACATTGATGTTTGACATGCGAATAAGGAAGCTCTTTAATGGTTGACTACTTTTTAGATAATTCAAGATATTTCTGACTCTTAGCTAGATCTAGTCCTTAGCATGATAACTTGGTATTGATTGAGTATTTTAGTAATATATATATATATATATATATATATATATATATATATATATATATATATATATATATATTATATATAATTTATTAACAACCCCAAGGACGGGAAAGCGCCTGGCCCAGAAGAAAGCCTCATTAAATTGCTGCAAGCACTTGGTGACAATATGACGATACAATTTACCAAATTTCCTAATTAAATATGCAGATAAAGTAAAATTCCAGAAGATTTGCTATCAAAGAAAAATAATCCTAGAGCTAGTCGTAATGGACTGCGGATTGCCGAAAAACACTTTTTGTTTTTGCTTTTTCTGCTACCAAACTTTCAAATGTTGTAATCATGTATGTTCTCAACAGCCAAAATAACTCTTATAATCGTTCAGAAAGTTTATTTATATAAGTTTGTCCAATAAGAGTGTCAGAACTTTAAGATGAGGCCCAATTCTAACTACAACTGGTAATGGAGCCACATTAGCTGTGGTGTCTAAGGCGTTAGCCTTACGTTAAGGCAGTTAATGTGGAGCGGGTTCGAATCCCGTACTAGGCAAAAAAGTTTTTCTAAAATTCTTGTGAATGTTTCTAGGTAAGAGTGTAAAATCTGACAAGGAATCACCCCTCAGTCACGCCAGTTCGAGGCTGGGTAAGGCCGGATGCCTTCTGAGAGGTTTTCTACGTTGGTCACTCGCCAGTCAGTAGGCTTCTCGAGATACTTTCGGTTAAGCACAAAACCAAGGGTTGATAGCCCGAGGGGGGTGCTGACCGGGGTTTTCGATAGCTGATGACCGTGGTTCGGAACCCACGTTAAGCTATAGGTCCAGTCGCTAAATAGCTTTCTCAGTTGTTGATGCGCCTCTAACCCCAAAACTTTACTTTACAACTGGTAATACAGTGATTTTTATTTTATATTGAAGAAGTTCTGGAGCTTCGTCTGGTGGATTGCATTCTACAGACCCAATATTCGATTGTTTTTTCACACATATCGCGTAGTAAATGTTTTATGGTGGCTTGAATGTTTCGTTTAAGAATTGTTAAGTGCTCTCAGTGGTCTGTAGACAATACCATTTCGCGAAATTACTCGGCCAGGAAATTTATCTTGCAATAAATCGCACCTTGTAGAAAGAAAACACTGTTTATATCCACATTTAGCAATTTAGGCCAAACATATTTCGTAAGCATATTCCTATAGCTATTAACTTTGTCCGTTACTTTGTGATAGTTTATTTTTTAAAAAGGAATAAAACAATTTTTTACTTTGTTATCTATCACTTTTATTAATAAAATAAAATAATAAATAAAATAAATAAAATAAATAATATAAATAATATAAATAATATAAATAATATAAATAATATAAATAATATAAATAATATAAATAATATAAATAAAATAAATAAAATAAATAAAATAAATAAAATAAATAAAATAAATAATATAAATAATATAAATAATATAAATAAAATAAATAAAATAAATAAAATAAATAAAATAAATAAAATAAATAAAATAAAATAAAATAAATAAAATAAATAAAATAAATAAAATAAATAAAATAAATAAAATAAATAAAATAAATAAAATAAAATAAATTAAATAAATTAAATAAATTAAATAAATAACATCAAATAAATAAAATAAAATAAAAGTGATAGATAACAAAGTAAAAAATTGTTTCATTCCTTTTTTATTAACACTACAGAGATTTTCATCATCGTCTAAGGATCTTTCTGAGGATGAAGAGGTAACGCCTGGATACCAGTAAGGGTTTTCATCGCTCTTATGAAGTATATGAATAACATTTATATTTCAAGCAGTGTTACATCTATTACATTTCAAAGTTCTGCCACTCTAATCGTAAAACTTGTGATAAAAAGTTGACTTTAGTATACATTTCTATATCGATATGATTCCACTGAGCTGAGACAGTTATCCAGTATCTGAAAAATATGAATTCTGTTATCCATATCAGTTTGATTTTAAGCAAATTCTTTTTTAATAATTTTTTCTGTTCTAGCCATCAACTCTTACGGATTCAACAAGAAGATACAAAAATAATTTAAGCCAAAAATGAACGATGTACTTTCAATTTAATATTTTAGTTTTGGAAGAAAAGGGTATATTTTGGTGGAATTTAAGTTAATAAAAAAATCACGTGCTTATTGTGATATAGTATATGTCAAATGTAAATAGTAAAATATTTTTATATACCATAAAAAATGTTAAAATAAAAGTTATAATAAGCATAACAAAGGAATTATTTATTTTGAAATTATATGTACAGAACCTTCATTTAACCCCGAAACCCATGTGACCTATGCGCACCAAAAGAACTATTGGGTTCTTACGGTCAATCATTCATTAAGCCAAATTTTCGCTTCTTCGCAAGGATGTAAGCGTTGTCCTGAAATTCCGGGCTGCATCGATCGAAATAAGTGGTAGTCGGAAGGAGCTAAGTTCGGTGAGTACGGCGGGTGGAGTAGGACACCCCATTTAACGTTTTCAAAATAATTTTTTACACATTTTGTGTGTAACATGAGGCAGCTTCATGTTGAAAAATGACTTTATCGTATCTTTGGGCGTATTCTGGTCATTTTTCCTTCAATACTCGCTTCAATTTTATCAATTGTTGTCGGTATCGATTGCCAGTAATTATTTTACCAGGTTTCGTAATATACAGCTCTCCTTCTATTTCACCAAATATACACCAAACCCTTCTTTCCATTTATATTGCGCACTGGTCGTGATGTTGAAGGCTGGGCTGGGTTTACCTATATTTTTTGCGCTTTGGGTTATCAAAATAAATCTACTTTTCATCATGTGTCACAACTCTATGCAAAAAACCTTTTCTTTTCTGCCTGGTGAGCAAAATTTTACCAATGATTTTTCGCCTTTTCATGCTTCTTTCTTTCAATTCATAAGGAACTCATTTTCCTTCCTACTGGATCTTTTTCAATGCGCGTAAACGTTCGGAAATGGTGTATTGGGCAATATTCAATGCTTCTACTAGTTGTTTCAGCGTTTGAGTTAAGTCTTCATCCAATAAAACTGGCAAATCTGCATTTTCAAACTTTTTTGGCTGTACTGGACGCTTCTTGTATTTTATATCAAAACCACCACCTTTAAAGCGTTTAAACCATTGTTCCCAAGTTGTTTGAGTTAGAGCATGTTCACCATAAGCTTTAACCAACAATCGATAACATTCAGCAATTCAAATGAAAGAAGTTTATTAACCTCCCCGCAAAACGTCTTTTTCTGGTATATATTTCGACTGATTCAAAGCTATGAAAAACTATGTTTTGACACAATGACACTTAATAACGAACTGGCTTTTGATGGTCTATGTTTACCCTTCAAAACACCATTAGTTAGACCAAAACCCCATTAGATGTCATTAGTCTATACCGACAAAAGTATTAGTAACGCCATCTTTTAGCAAAATCGACATTACTAGCCGAAACGCCTATTAGTTCGTTTGCGACTGAATGGATTTGAATTAGATCGTGATGTCATTCTGCATTTAAATATCTGTCTGTGTAGGATGGTTAAATCTTTTACATCTATTGAATGTTTGTTTATTTGCTTTTTAATAAATATTCATCAAAAAACTAACATTCTTCTATAATGCCTTTATCATATTTTTATCAAAACAGGTGTATTAACGTTTTTCAAAAAAGTACCTTTGGTATGATTAAGGCGTCTGGTCGCCTAATTTGTATTTAGAATAAGACTTTAGTGAAGACATCATAAACTAAATATATATGTGCAGTGTTAGAATTCTTTGGACTGCGTCCAATGAGACAACAGTGCTGAGTGTCATCAGACACCCACGAAAGACACCAGACACCCAAGAGACGAAACATGTGCCCTCCAATGGAAGGGATGGGTGGAGCCCGTCCCCTGTCAAGTAATCAATAATCAGCAGTTGGGTGTCTGATGACACTCAACACTGTTGTCTCATTGGACGCAGTCCAAAGAATTCTAACACTGTATACATACGCCATCCGACGGGATGTCGGCGAAAAGTATGGGTTGTTAACTGAGGATGGAATTTTCCTATTCTTGACGAGAGAGCCCATGTCGGTGCCCTGAAGAGTTTAAACATCAAGAGACGAAACATATGCCCTCCAATGGAAGGGATGGGTGGGGCCCATCCCCAGTCAAGTAATCAACAAAATATTCATATATATATATATATATATATATATATATATATATATATATATATATATATATATATATATATATATATATATATATATATATATATATATATACCAGGTGTCGCATTAAGGATGGATCGCGGCCGTATCTTGAAAACTATTTATCGCACAGCTTTGGGGAAAAAAAATTGTACTAAAAATGATTATGAGAAATTCACCAAAAATATTTTTAAGCTTCTAAAACGATCGCAAGAGGGCGTGACGAGCTAAACATTTTTAAAAACCTTTTTTTGTGTATTTTCAAGTGTTAACGGAGTAAGAAAAATTCTCAGTTATAATTAGCAAACTGTCTCCTACAACTTTGTTTTATGACATTTTGTCGTAATTTCACGAATAGAGGGGGGGTTAAATATTGAGATAAAAAGTCGTCTAATGTCCGTTTGCCTAAACCGATTTTCCTCAATTTGGATTCATTTAAAAGGCAATTGCTGGGACAATCAGATAATCGGAGAGATAAATTATTTAGTTTATAAATGAAACCGCGAGGTGGCGTTACATTCAACAATAGGTTTTTTGAAGTTTTGTTCAGTTTTTTCAAATGGAATGGCACAGCTTTTATTACATGGCTAGAAAGGTAATTTAAAGAGGAATCATCCAGTGAAATCCCGAAATCGATATCTCTTACATGTCAAGAGATATTTCGATTTTTCTGAAAAAATCAGTTATTATTTCACTACTACCTGCATTAAGTTAAAAAAATATTAACCTAATGTTTGCCTTCCTTCACACATTACCAAGGCTTAGGACTGGTCCAAATTCTTCGTGCCATATTAATTTGGAGAGTGTTTAAAGGCCAACGGGCCAACAACGAAGATAATAATAATAACAGCAGTCAAATAAAATTAACAGCACAGCAGTCTAATAATTAACAGAATCTGAACTTTAACGCCTTTCTAAATGTTCAAAATGCCTTCCATCTTTAGAAATGCAAAGATTTATTTTTCGATGAGTACTAAAACCGACAGCTTCAATTTCCGCTCTTGAAATGCTGGTTATTGAATTTTGAATTATTTCAATCATGTTTTCTCGTGTGGTAGGACGAGTTTGAAAAACAAGGTCTTTTAGTCTTCCCCACAAGTAAAATTCGAGGACTGTCAAATCCGGTGAGCGCGACGGCCACGAAAATAAACTACCCCGTCTTATCCAAAGATTTGGAAACGAAGCATCCAAGAAGTTTCGAACCACCTGCGAGAAGTGGGCAGGGCATCCATCATGCTGGTACCACATTTGTCCTCTTGTTTCCAACGAAATATCTTCCATTAGTTCTGGCAGTCCATTATGTAAAAAAATTTAAATATGTTTCACTATTCAAATGTCCATTAAAAATAAAGGGACCAATAATTTTGTCTCCCAAAACACCACACCATACGTTCACACTCCATCTATTCTGGTGGTTGATTTCTAACATCCAGTGTAGATTAGCAACTGCCCAATAGTGCATATTATGTAAATTAACGCCTCCATCACTGCTAAAAGTAGCTTCATCAGTCCATAGTATGCGTTTTAAGAATTGTTTATTTCCACTACACATATTTTTTAATCAGTGACAATAGTCTAACCGTCTGTCGAAATCGTTATCCAAAAGGCCTTGGTGTAGGACAACATGATAGGGGTGCAGCTTTTTTGACTTAATATTACCAATTTTTAATTTAATATTACGGTAAAAATTAAAACTAACTGATTTTTTTCAGAAAAATCGAAATATCTCTTGACACATCAGAGATATCGATTTCGGGTTTTCACTGGACGATTCCTCTTTAAATTACCTTTCTTGCCATGTAGTAAAAGCTGTACCATTCCATTTGAAAAAACTGAACAAAACTTCAAAAAACTATTGTTGAATGTAACGCCACCTCGCGGTTTCATTTATAAACTAAATAATTTATCTCCCCGATTATCTGATTGTCCCAGCAATTGCCTTTTAAATGAATCCAAATTGAGGAAAATCAGTTAAGGCAAACGGACATTAGACGACTTTTTATCTCAATAGGTAAAAATCAAGTTCTTCAGCCATGATATCCTTCTTCGACCAGGTCCTCTCATTCCCTCTACTTTCCTTGTAGTATAACTTGTAGTAAAGAGTATTTTCCTCCTCTCATGACATATCCAAAATAAGATGCTTTTCGTTTCTTTACGGTGACAATCACTTCTCTTCTCTTGTTCAGCCGCTCCAGAACCTTTTCATTGGTAACGTGGTGTGTCCAGGAGATTCGAAGTATACGGCGGTAGCACCAGAATTCAAATGCTTCAAGTCGTTTTACAGTGTTCTCTGTCAAGGTCCATGCCTCCACCCCATAGTATAATATTGAGAAAACATAGCATCGGAGAGTCCTAATTCGTAGTCTGATGTTTAGTTTTAGATTGCATAATACACCTCTCATTCTGTTAAATACATTTCGTGCTTTTTCAATTCTGATTTTTATTTCTCTAGCGTGGTCCCAATCTGCGTTCAGGTTGCATCCCAGATATGTAATGTTTTGTACCTGCTCTAGTTTCCTGTCATGCAAGTAGAAATCAGCGATTATGTTCTGTTTGCTGATAATCATAACTTTTGTTTTCTCTATATTGAGACTTAGACCGTATTCTTTGCTCTTTTCTGCTATTCTATTGATTAGTATTTGCAGTTCTTCTGCAGTCTTTGCTAGTAGTGTAGAATCATCGGCGTAGCGGATGTTATTGATGTTTACTCCGTTAACAATTAGTCCCTCGTCTGTTCCCTCGAGTGCCTCCTTGAACAGTTCCTCTGAATATATGTTAAACAGCATGGGTGACAAAATGCACCCCTGTCTAACTCCTTTTTGGATGTTTATTTGAGACGAAGTTAGGTTTCCTGTTCTGATCGTTGCATTTTGGCGCCAGTACAAGTTGGCTATTATACGCCTTTCAGGTCCATCTATTCCGATTCTTTCTAGGATACTTAACAGTTTATCGTGTTTGACCTTATCGAATGCTTTCGAAAAGTCAATAAAACATGCGTATACGTCCGTGTTCACATCTCTTGCTCTTTGTATGAGTACCTGTATACTGAACAAGGCTTCTCTTGTACCAAAACCGCTCCTGAAGCCGAATTGAGTCCTATATACCCTTTCATGTATTATTTTCAGAAAGATCTTTAGGAAATGGCTCATTATACTGATTAAGCGATGTTCGTCACATTTTTTTGCCCGTGTACTCTTAGGAATAGGTATAAACGTCGAGGTTAACCATTCCTCTGGGATTGATCCAGAATCATATATTTGGTTAAACAATTGTATTATTGTGTCTAGATGTTCTTCGTCTATAAGTTTTATAACTTCTATATAGGTGTTATCCGGACCAGGGGACTTTCCATTCTTTAGTCGCTTTATGGCTGTGATCACTTCTTCTCGAGTGATATAAGGCCCAGTTATGTCGTTGTTCGTTGCTATATCCCCTCTACTTGTGTCCTCAAAAAGTGTTTCTATATAGGTTTCCCATGTTTTTAAACGAGTTGTGGGATCCCAGACTATGTTGCCTTGCTTGTCTGCAAGTAGCGTTCTCCCATTACTTTTGAATACGCCAGCTGCTTCTTTGATTTTCTTGTGCATGTTCAGTGTATCATGCTTTGCGCCTAAGTTTTCTATCTCGGTGCATTGTTCATGCAGGTACTCTGACTTTGCTTGATATATATATATATATATATATATATATATATATATATATATATATATATATATATATATATATATATATATATATATATATACTTAATAAAAAGAGATAATATTAAAAAATAAAAACTACAAACTACTCAGTCTAAGATCAACTTACAGCCAATATTTTTTGCAATCATTACAGTGTCAATATCGAACTTAATTATAAAGTAAATTACACATAGAAAACCAAATTATAATTTCTATTTTCTTAAATAAATAATATTGGACCATGTTTTTTAGCAATCTTCCTTATATAATTAGCATAATCATAATTCTTTGTCTTTGATTTTTTATTTATTTTACATATTTCATCTGTCTTCCTTCTTTTTATAGTTTTCTTTATTCCTTATATATTTTCCGTATTTTAACTTTTTTTTAGTTGAGTACAGGCTTCTTCCTCTTATTTATATTTTCCTTGACTTCTACTTCGTTTTGAAGTTAGTACCTTTCTTCATTTTTTTAATAACTGTTGATATGCAAGGGATAGGAGATAGTGTTCAAGTAAGACTTTATTATTTGATTAGAGTTAGTGATACTACTGCTGTATTATTACAGTGTGCACTATCTTGTGATATTGTTGAAGGTCCAAATTGAATAGTGGGTGATATATATATATATATATATATATATATATATATATATATATATATATATATATATATATATATATATATATATATATATATATATTGCAATATTAATATGAGTGGTATGAATTAGCCTGCTGCATTATTCGCACATGGACCTGTTGTTGTTAAATCCCTTTATCAGCTTGTGATCGCACCTACTTGGTGTTTGCCCTTTTAAGCAATAACTTTAAAAGATTTGTGAACGGTAGATAATGCAGTTACATCAATATTATATATTTGGTCGGTATTAAACTTGTATTTATCCAGTATTTCTTCATATTTATCAATAGAATCATTAACACGCTGTTTATTGAGCCCTTACCTCTAGCCATCAATGTTGGTTCTGGTCTCTCATAAACCTGTAATACCACTTTTTACAAAGAAACTGGACTCGAATATTATCAAATGCTGTGCTAACTCCTCTTCCATGATTGATGACATATCGTTAGGTCTATCAAATTTTGTTGTTTTATTCAAACCTTTCAAATGTCGTCGCAGTGTAGGCTTCAGTACATTATATCATCTAGATGCTTCATTAAATCCAATTTCACCATTCCGATATGTCAGTAAAGCTTCGTCGATATCTTCCTGCTTCCAAATATTGTACTTTCTCTTCGCCATATTCATCAGCTGATAAAAACATTAGTAAACAAGTAACTACCTAAATCGTACCTGTACGATTAAGGAATTATCTACATGTACGACTTTTACTTTTTTTACAAAGTTTTAAACCGAAACCACTGACAACCTAAAAAAATCTACCGTTTGAGTGTGCCTAAATGATTATCAGAGAGCGATAAAACTAAACGCAATCCTAAAAATAACTTAAAGATTATAATCCTTTTTTAAAAAGATTAGAAATGAGCTAAAAATTTTAAAGACAATTGTAAAAAAAATACAGCCTCCCATCTGTCTTTGTTTGCAACTAAATAGTTCAGGCTTACGGCACTAGATGGCGCCTTTTACAAATGTTAAACGAAATAATAGTGGGGTTCGATTTATGGAAGCTTTCCCGTGGTTTTCAACTTAATTTTCTTGTAAGGGGGAAATCGAAAAATGGCAGCTTCATATTTTGTTCAATTTTTAATGATAATTTGATCTTCTGATATATATTATTTATGTAGGTATAATAGTGTAAATGTAAATCTCCAAGGTTAAGAGTTAAAGAGCATCTCTGTAGATAATCTTCACCTTCTTGGTACAGATGTCATTGAACACCATTACATTTGTGGATAACAAAGACATTTTTTCTTTTATCCTTATAAAAGTGTTATAACATTTGTATAATATTTAACCTTCTTGTTAATTTTTATATGTCGATAATGTTCATGATCGACACTTAATATTTTAATATTTTCGAAAAACTATGAGCCAATATTTACACAACACAGTATGTGGACACTCATTTCTTAACATCTCAAATGCATTTTTTTTAATTTATACCCACCAAGATAACAGTTTGGGCTTTTACAACTGCTATCACACTTTGAAAACATAACTCATCAACGGGTTCTAAATCTGTATGGAAAAATGACTGAGAATGATGGACCAGTTTTGCTTAATTATTATCGGCCATATAAAGTAAACACAATATTCTATAAAAAATAATTTATTTAATAGTACGCTATCACTTATCAGGTAGAAACAATTCTCTAAATCCAGAAAGTTATATTTCAATAATAGTCTTTCAAATATATGGTATATTTGCCATCATTCATATCTCTAATCTCTCGTTGGATTCTTCTCTAATTTTTGTTTCAATTCGTCTAAATAACCATAAGTATTATAAACTAAAAATTAACGTTTATTAGTAAGAAACAAACATAAATTAATTTAAGGTGCATCACTTTTAAAATCTTCTTGATAGTAGAACAACATATCGGCAAATAATGAACCTGGATAATCTGGAATGTCGGCTACACCACCAAATTTAGGAGGTAAACTCTCTGCTCCAATTTTTTCCGCGAGGCTTTTGAAATCTGTACCATGAAAAGTCAACTAAAAACGATGAAACGTTATTTTAATTTCCATATTACTATCGAGTCTGTAAATAAATCCATTCGGTTTCTTTGATAGTAATAAAATATAACTTATTTAATAGTCAGAATATTGCCTGCAGTCTGTCCTAAGATTTAAAGTTTTGTAAGCTATATGAGGGTTCAGTGATTCAGATGGGTGGGACATATAACGAGAATGCCAGAATACCAAGGAGTATCACGGAGAAGCCAATACTAGGTAACGAAAAAGACGTAGACGTAGATACAGTAGCAGGCCAATGTACGAACACATACTGATGAACTATTCCAAATCAAAAACTGGTAAGAGGGCTGTCGGAGATTGATTCAGATGGGGGAGAAGGTTGAAGTAGGTCAAGGGTCATTGGTGATCTGTAACATCACATGAAAAAGAAGAATATTTAGAATGAATTCTAATCAAATACCCACAGATAATCGCCGAGTTAGGACTACTCGTATTGCATACGCTGCAAAGAAAATCAAACCTCCAGGATAATGCGCATGCGCACATATCAACTCAGTACTAATTCCTATTAATTTTGTATATGAGGCCTTGTATCCAATCGCTTATAAGTGTACTTTCGAAAAAAAATCTAAGGACAAAAAAAGCAATTTGGAGGTGAAGATGAAGCTAATCAGTGAAGTGAAATGAATATTTTTCCCTCTTTTTTAGGTTTTTCGCTACGATCTAAAACTCAAAAAATCTCAAAAATATCGGGAGGTCTACTCCCGCTTTCAAAACGAATCTAAAATAATAATTTATATTAATTTCTATATAATACTGTAAATATAGTAAGTAAATATATTTGTTTGTATATGTCAATGTCAATGATACTTATATTGACAATAATTTTTTTCACTCAAAGTGACATACTACCGAAAAATTATATAGTTTATATATTAAGTTTACTGTATGATTATTGTGTATTGAAATACTTAAACGTTTTTAACTGTATTCTTTAGAATCTTAGAATCTGCCTTCGCTAGATTTAAATTCAATATGGTTCCCGATTCTGAAGAATACAATTACACAATTAAAGCCGTTTCAACAAAGTATTTCAACAAACAATAATAATTCCGTAAACCTCACCAATATAATTTGTTTGGTAGTATGTTACTGTCAGTGAAAAATATTATTGTCAATGTATCATTGGCATATACAAAAAAAAAAAAAAATATATATATATATATATATATATATATATATATATATATATATATATATATATATATATATATATATATATATATATATATATATATATATATATATATATATATATATATATATATATATATATATATATATATATATATATATATATATATATATATATACACCTACTATATTTACAGTATTATATAAAAATTAATATAAATTCTTTTTTTAGATTCGTTTTGAAAACGGGAGGAGAAGACCTCCCGAAGCGTTAACGTTCAAAAGTTTGTATTAATTTAAAAAAAATGTTTCGTTAGGTAAATTTATTATAGAAAAAGAATAACTGAGAAATTTGTATCCGTTTTGTTTTTTACCCAGTGATTCTTAATTTACATAAGAACCAATATTTTTGAGTTTTAGATCATAGCAAAATACCCAAAAATAGGGGAAAAAGATATATGAACACGCTACAATCATTTAGACAATAACTGAAATGAATGTAGTGTCATTTTACCTTTACTAAAGTGCCACGAATGCATCCATAAAGCTGGGGCACATGAAGAAATTATTCAATATCAACAAAGTCGACAGTAAACATTTTAAAAAGATATAGTTGGTCATATTTTTAATTGAAGACCAAATGCAAAGACCTTATCAAATACATATACAAATGAGAAGAAATTCATACAAAAGACGTTCTTTTATATGAAGTTTGCAGAAAAAATCAGATGCATATGCAGACAAAGATTGATATTTTTCAAAATAACACTGGATAGTTTACACGATTAAAAAAAATGTTATAGTGAAATAATACACAAACATTCCTTAACTTCAATAAAAAGGAAACACAATCAAGGCTTGTTTTTAAAGCCTACAAATACATGACTACAAAGCTTACAAATTCATGTTGCTGACTTTCACCTTAAGACCTTCTTGAAACATACATATATTTAAAAAGTCAACAATTTTAGATACTGCCACCATCGGACAATGCTCCTAGGTTCAATGACTGGTACATATATAGACGAAACATGTGCCCTATTGCGGAACCCAGCAGTTGGGTGTATGACACTTAGTTATTGTTGACTCATTGGACGGAGTCAAAAGTAATCTAACATGTTGTTATTATTATTATCTTCGTTGTTGGTCCGTTGGCCTTTAAACACGCTCCAAATTAATATGGCACGAAGAATTTGGACCAGTCCTAAGCCTGGGTAAAGTGTGAAGGAAGGCAAACATTAGGTTAATATTTTTTTAACTTAATGCAGGTAGTAGTGAAATAATAACTGATTTTTTCAGAAAAATCAAAATATCTCTTGACATGTCAGAGATATCGATTTCGGGTTTTCACTGGACGATTCCTCTTTAAATTACCTTTCTTGCCATGTAGTAAAAGCTTTACCATTCCATTTGAAAAAATTGAACAAAATTTCAAAAAAACTATTGTTGAATGTAACGCTACCTCGCGGTTTCATTTATAAACTAAATAATTTATCTCCCAGATTATCTTATTGTCCCAGCAATTGCCTTTTAAATGAATCCAAATTGAGGAAAATCGGTTAAGGCAAACGGACATTAGACGACTTTTTATCTCAATAGGTAAAACTCCTCCCCGCTCCTCTATTCGTGAAATTACGACAAAATGTCATAAAACAAAGTTGTAGGAGACAGTTTGCTAATTATTACTGAGAATTTTTCTTACTCGGTTAACACTTGAAAATACACACAAAATATGATTTTTAAAAATGTTTAGCTCGCCACGCCCTCTTGCGGTCGTTTTAGAAGCTTAAAAATATTTTTGGTGAATTTCTCATGATCATTTTTAGTACATTTTTTTTCCCCAAAGCTGTGAGATAAATAGTTTTCAAGATACGGCCACGATCCATCCTTAATGGGACACCTGGTATATATGCATATCAATATTACGCAAAAGCGTAGTATGAAACAGACAGAGATGAGTGATGAGTATTGAACAGTTAGTGACAAGAATTGATTGCAAAATGTTAAAATGGCGTATATAATGGAACTGTCTGAAACAGTACTTGAATTTATTTCAAGTTCTTAACTGAGAGGTCCAATTTAAAAGGCAGAATGATGGTAACAAAGTGTGATGTGGAAAAGAAGAGAAACAAAGAGAGTTTTAAGGAAAGTACATAATGAAGAAGAAGAAAACGAAAAAGTATCAAAAGGGAACGAAAAAAGCCTTGTCTAATTTGGTCCAAAGTTTGCATACTTACCCTTTTTCTTATATATTCCCCTAGAAATGGTTTAAAGATCTTGTACACCATATTGAAAATAATGGGCTGATTTATTATGTGTATTCCTCTAAGTCTAACAGGAGCGCATTCCTAAAATATAAGAACATAGAAACAAACTGGTTATATCCTGAATTAAATTATGATCAATTTATTAAACTAAAACAAACGTTCAGAAGAGCTGATTCACAAAAGTATTGTGCTATAAATAATTTTTCTTTTCTTTTCTGTAAACAAAATAGATTTTTTTGTGCCACAATGCAGTTCCGACAGCGGTTGTAAATTTTTGTAAAGCATTTGAAGCATTTGAAGCATTACCACTTCTGGCGCCACTCGTTTTTGGAAGTAGCCCTCAAAGCCGGAATCCAAGTGTGTTGGATTAAAGCGTTATCAATTTCAATTTTAGGGATATGTAGATATCCCTCGAATTATGGGAAGAAGTGGTTTAGTATTTTTAACTAAACTGTTAAAAACTTCAGGCAAGATACGCCAATGGAAGTTCAGGAAGGTCTCATTTGACATTTGCAATGCACATCAAAGGATAGACCGCTTTTATCTAGCAGCTTCTAACCAGCATCCCACTGACGAACAAATATTTGAGGGTCGTTTGAAAAGTACTCACCCCGGCATAGAAACTGCCCAAGTGTGACTAAATGACTACGAGATTTGTCAAGTATGATTCGTTAGATGAAAAAATTATCCGCTTGATCGCTGCCTATAATGAAAAGTTTCCAATAGTATTTAGATTTATTTAAACACGATTAAACTGTATTTTTAGACATTTTATAACGGTAAATGAAATATGAATTCATCATTATACGTCAGAGGCAAAACAGTGCAAATAGTGAGTAAGAGTAGATGAAAATTTATCAAAGGAACTAAGAACGGTTCTCGGAGAGTGGAGCTTATAGAATACTTGGGAAATTGCAGGGTCATCACCGAAGGATATTACGGTTCTCTACTAAACCAACTGAAGGGCACTATTGAGGTTAAACATCCATCTCTGGCAAACAAGACGTGAATTTTACATTAAAGAAAAGATAAAAGCTTAATTATATTAATGTTATATTTTGTGCATACCTGTACCCAATCGACTATAAGTTTTGCTAGAGATGGTGAAAATTGACACGCATGTGATATCGATAATCCTTCCGTATTTAAAATAACATTTACACCACCAACTTGTGTCTTAGGTTCCATCATAGCTATTTCTATGGCCACCATTATCGATCTGAACATATCTTCTAAACACACTTCTTTTGGATTCCATTTAGCTTAAAACGAACAAAAATAAGTTTCGTTTGTTTTAACATGTTCCTGTTGTATTAAACTTATTTTTACATGGAGACTTGTAACTCAGGTTTT
Source organism: Cosmopolites sordidus (assembly GCA_031761425.1). Classification (NCBI taxonomy): domain Eukaryota; kingdom Metazoa; phylum Arthropoda; class Insecta; order Coleoptera; family Curculionidae; genus Cosmopolites; species Cosmopolites sordidus. The sequence continues at coordinate 732,462 of JARFXV010000036.1, forward strand.
TACATAGAGACATAAAAACAATTCAGAAAAATTCCAGCTGATTTCCATAAAATACAAATATACGTATTTACTGCATCATGGCCACTTTAATATCATCAGTAATCTCCACAGAATTATATTGTTCAAATTATTCTTATCGGTTGTTCTTGTCACGTTAAACTCGCAGAGGAAATTTTGAAAGAGAACATTTTTGCCCTGATGGCTCTTTCAGCAGCTATCAAAATGTCAACAGTATCCCTTGAGTCCAGTGGCTATCCTTATAACCTTCACCTCTGTCTGATAACAGCAGAAAGACCCACCAGTGCCAATGGCTTTTCAAAATTTTAGTTTAATTAAATTTGGAAGAATGTTGAGATCAAAATTACCATTGAGCTGTTTCCAAACAACTAAGACCTTTTCGCGAAATTAAATTGGTGTAACTTTACATAATGTATCTCCGCACCAAGAGGTTTCTTCAGCAGCAAAACAACATCAAACTGCAGCAGGAGCAAAAAAGTCAGCTACAAAAATTCAATCTCATTGAACTTGTACCATTTCATTTAACATTTTCCCTTCATTAACATATTTCTCGAGTAAAGATACCTTCAGTAATCTGAACCTGATCGATATAAAGAACTGTAACTTTTTTTTAAGTATCAAGAATGATTTTTTTGCTTTTATTTCGATATTCAAGAATAAACTTACTTCCTGCATTCACTATCATGATTCTGCCACCAGTGAGGCTTCTTGTAGGTAAAAACATAAACACCTCACTATCAAAAACATGCCTCACACCTTGAGGTGTTACATTGAATCCTCCATATTTTGGATATTTTACTTTGAATTTGTAGAATTTTTTCAGTATCTTAAATGCTAGGTCGGCATTGAATCTGAAAGGCCTCAGGAACTTGCATAAGAATTTATCATCTTCTAGGGGTAGAGAGAGTCCTTTTTCAGCTAAAACAAAAGTAAATATTTTAGTTAATTGGGATTTACATATATATATATATATATATATATATATATATATATATATATATATATATATATATATATATATATATATATATATATATATATGCAGTTTTTGATTTTTTTGGACTACATCCAATGAGAGAACAGTAGTCGGAAATTATGCGTCACAACCACTGGGTTCCATAATCTCATGTGGAACATACAACAACCTGCGTCTAAGAAAACAATTAAAATATTTGACTGACTTGCAAATAAATTGTGGTATATGTATTAATTAATTTGTTTTGTTTATATGAAACCAAGTAGGATTATTTTTTTTATTTCTAAATGAAATCAAAAACGGGAATATATTTTATTTTTACACCCCCGCAATCCTCATTGGGAGTTGATTTTTTTAACCTTCTTCATTAGCGAACACCTTCGATGCCTGAGACACATTCCGGCCAAATTTCAAGTTTATAGGACATAAAGTTCAAAAAAGGTGAGTATATTTGTCTTTTACGTCCCCGCAGCCCCCCTTTAGAGTTGATTTTTATGAACGCTCCTCCTTAGGGAACATCTATGATGCATAAAGAACATTCTTGCCAAATTTTAAGTTTGTAGGTCTTCTAGTTTCGGAGAATTCGCGAAAAGAGCGGTACTTATATAAATGAATATAAAAGTAAGTGGTATATATATATATATATATATATATATATATATATATATATATATATATATATATATATATATATATATATATATATATATATATATATACAGAATCTAACCGCCAACCAGAAAGAAGAAATTGTGGTTCGCCTAACCGAAAACCCTGAAGTAACCACAAGACGCATTGCTCTGGGAGTTGGGGTAGGTCCACCGTTTCCAAATTCATTTACGAGGAGGGACTGTATCCGTTTCACTTCACGCCTATGCAGAATCTACTGGAAGCTGATTTGCGAACCAGGCAGGAATTCACCCGTTTCTGTCATATCCAGCAAAATTCCCCATGTTTAAAAAAAATATTGTTCCAGTTCGGAACGAGACTCTGAGGTGATCGGACGTGTTTTGTCTGGTCACCATGGGGACAGATAACAGTGTCGGTTGGTAGTCTCGGTCGCCGACGTACAGATCTGGCCAAGGGAGCGGACAACCCCGAAGTGTCGTTTCCGCCAGACGGCACTTCAACCCTAACCAAGAGAATAAGTCTTAGCCCCGAAGTTGGTGAAGAACGAAGCACCGGGACCGGCAGCAACACCAAATCCTTCTTGCCCGGACTCGCTAACAAGGAATAAACAGTGTAATACTGTAAGCAGAGGATGGACTCTGTGATGGTCGGATGCGTTGCGAGCGCGCTGGCCATCGTGGGGGCGGACGTCCATGGCTGTTGACCGTTCCAGCAGAGGGAGTCCGAACTGGATTAGGGAGCGGGCACCCCCGAGGTTCGTCACGCAAGACGCGCGGCGACCTCAAACCTAACCAAGAGAATAAGCCTTAGCCCCGAAGACGGTGAAGATGTGACGCACTGGGACCGACAACAACATCCAGTCCGTCCATTCTGTGCTACCAACAACATCAAAACAAAACCACTAACACCGGTATAACATCAAGAAAACAAAAAAGAGAACATCAAGAAAACAAAAAAGAGAATAATAAAACAAAATAGAACAGAATAACATCAAGAAAACAAAAAAGAATACGCCAAAACACCACAGACACGAAGAAGAACCGAACAGTACACCAGTTCATTCAAAAAATCCAGCGTCAATGACCAGCGAACCAACCAATCGATCTACGAATAAACTTCTACTGGACTCGACCCTCGCGGGTCGTTTCCGGAGCTGTAATCACTATCACTTCGGTCGATTAATCTCGACCAGTACCGTATGGTATTAACCGCGCCAAAAGGACGGCGCATAAAACCCAGATTGCGACTGACGCGAAACAGTCGTAATCGATAACAAGAGAACAAAAGTAAGGGCCTCAGGGTCAACTTGACACACAGGACAAGCAGTAGTAGTAAAATATTGTTTACAGACGAAGCAACGTTTACACGTAGAGGCGTATCCGATTTTAGAAATAAATACGCGTGGGATTGAAAAAAATCCATACTTAGTATCCGAATGCATTGTAGTATCCGAATTGTTAGTATCCGAATGGTGTTTATGCATTGGGTCCATTCAAATTACCAGCTAATTTAAACGGCGAATTCTATCGTAATTTTCTTCAAACTCAGTTACTCGAATATTTACATAACATTCCTCTAGAGCTAAGACAAAAAAGGGAAAGCAAACACAAATGCTATATTTCAAAAGTGCAATTTAAAATAGTGCAATGAACAATTTAACCGCTACTGTCTAGTAAACGGTAGCTCGGTAAGGGTAACTCGAGATTTGCAAGGAATACCTTTTTTACGTAAAAATGGTGGACAAAATTATATTTTCATTAAAAATGCCATTACACTAAAGCTCAAAAAAGTTGTAACAAATCAAACTTAGAAAAGTGTCGCAGACAGCGCCCTCTACAGTCTACATACAAATTTTCGAGGAATTTAAATTTCTTATCTTAACAAACTACCCACTACCAAATTTCGTTCAAGAAAGATACTATTTAAGAAAATTATTGACGAAAATAAAATTAAAACTTTAACACCCTGTATCTTGGTTACTATTAACTTTTCGACTAAGGTAAGTTGGATTATATCACAATATTTTTCCTCCAAAAATCTGCAGTTTTGCTGCGTACTATTAATTAGCGGACACCCTGGATAAGTATTGATGTAAACCCTCCCGGGAACTGCATAGCGTTATAAATAATATCCGGGCTAATTCAACGATATAATCGACTTTTATGCCGAATTTCATTAGACTCCTTTTATGCGTTCGAGCGTGATTGAAGGACAAACATCCAAAGAAACATTCTTTAACATTTATAATACTGGTAAGATTTACAATTAGATATCCCTATAATGTTTTTTTTTCTTCCTTTATTTGGGTTTTTCGCCACTGTCTAAAACTCAAAAAATATCAAAAGTACCTGTTCTTATGTAAAGAAAGAATCAATGGGTAAAAACAAAAAACCAAACGGAGACAAATTTCTCAGTGATTTTTTTTTTGTAATAAATTTGCCTAACGAACAAAATTTTAAAGATATAAAAATTTAACAAACTTTTAACGTTAAAGTTTCGGAGGGTACTCTCCTCCCGTTTTCAAAACTAAACTAAAAAATAAATTATATTAATTTGTAATATATAAAGTAACGAGTGAAAGTAAATATATTTTTTGTGTATGTCAACGATACTTACATTGACAACAATGTAAAAAGAAAATAAGAAAATAATTGTAAAAACAATGTAAGGAAGAAAAAAAATATATGAACATGCCACAATCATTCAGATATTTTCCCTATAATGTTTCAGACAAAATCTAATACTACACAAAAACACTTCTAATTGCTTCTAAACTTTTATAATATTAAAGGTCAGTTACTATCATCTGTACAAATTCTCACATATTACTTTTAGGGGCATCTCCATTTGAGTGAAACATAGATTAACATGTAATATATCAAACCTTTTTTCCAACAGTAGAAATTTCAACAAATTGAAGGCAATTAAAACACACACTTATATTATTAAAAAAATGTGAAGAAATATTAGCCTATCAGTATATACAGGATGTACTAATTATAGGAAATAGTTAAAATAGTGATTTATTATTGAGTAGAAACTGTGTTATTTGTTTAGTCAGGGAAACAATGACCAAGTCGCAACTAATTAACACATAAAGAGTCTTTTAAATTGAGCGGTTTATTTAATTACTGAATAAAACATATAATTTGCGTTGATTTCAAAAATATATTTATCGATAATTGAAGCATAGTGTATGACATTTAAACATGAAAGAAATATCTGCCAATTGACCACCTCTTGCAGCTCCGCAGACATCCACTCTTTTGTCAAAATTTTGGATGACATTTTGGTATAACCGTTGTTCTATCTTATTAATGACTTGAATAAGTTCATGCTTTAGTTCAGAAATTGATGTTGGATTGTTCTTATAGACCTGGCTTTTCTTGTAACTTCAAAGAAAATAGTCCAATGGTGTCAAATCACAAGATCTTGATGGCTAATTAACATCACCGTATCTTGCAAGAACTCGTCCAGGAAATTTTTCTCTCAATTAATCAATTGTTTCTTTAGCAGAGTGAGATCTAACGCCATCATGTTGGAACATATCCTCCAGATCAATATTAGTCAATTTAGCCCACAAAAATCCAGTCATCATCTCACGATATCAAGCATCATTCATAGTTACATCTTCACTAGTAGTATTCTGAAAGAATTATACCTCCTGATCATAATACACACCAAACAGTGGCTCGTTTATGATGTAAAGGTTTCCCATGAGTCAATCGTGGATTTTCCTCACCCCAAATGTGACAATTTTGTTTATTAATCACCAATTTTAAAATCTACTTTATCTGAAAAGATGATTTTCGAAAAAAGTCATCTGTTTGTTCTTTGATCCAATTGATAAATGCACGACGTTTTGAATGATCCAGTGGCTTTAGTTCCAGTGTTATTTGGACCTTATGTGCCTTCAAAGCTAAATATTTTCGTATGATACGCCATGTTCTGAATTCACTGAGTCCAAATTGGTGTGAAGTCGACTAATGAAAATTTCTGGGTCTCCAGCAGCACTTATATGCTCTTGTGAACGACCACTACGACTATATATTGCTGTTCTTCTTCCACCGAACCATTTTGTTCAAATTTTTGAACAATTCGATTAATAGTGCTTTGTGATGGGCGATTGTGCAAACTGTAATTATCACGTAATTTTCTAAAAAACATTTTTTAGTGAACGCCCATTTTCATAAACAATTTTAACGCGCACGACTCCATTTCTATAAATGTTATACATTACATTTCTGAAATAAAATTAGACTAGCCAAATTCACATTTGTGTGTTTTATTCAATAATTTAAAAAACCGTTCAATTTGAAAGACACGTTATTATGAGCAAGAAAGAATATTATATAGATATAATCTAAATAAGAAGTAAATTAAGAGAAATAATGATAAACCCAGAAGAAAATGTAACAAATATTTGAAGATATATAAAATATAAAAAAGCTTGTAAAAATCTTGACTCTCTATCGACAACATGGCAGGAGATATCACAAATCGTAATGTGAACGACAACAAAGTTGTACTACTCCGTGTAATCCGTCCTAAGATCTAAATTTAAATACAGCAACACGAAAGTTAAGATCTATAAAACACGGATTCGGACAGTAGTAATTTATGGCTGCAAGGTGTGGACCCTCACAAAAATAACAGAAGAGATGCTCACAGAATTCGAAGGAACAGTACTCAGAAACAATGTTTCGTGCTGTGAACAGTTATAGAAATTGAAAGATCAGGTATAACTTCGAACTCAATTAACCCTAAACCCTCTTTGTGAGGGTCTTGTGAAGGTCTTGTGAGTGTCTTGTGAAGGAAAATCATAGATAGGTATGTAAGAAGAGACTCTGAAGATCTACTGCACATGAAAAATTGACATGGGGCTGCTGCAGATTGATACCGTTGGAAACAAAAGTTATAAGAGGCCAAGGTTCACCGCCGGACTGTACCACAACAGGAAAAAGAAGAAGAATAAAAATAAGAAGACGCCAAAGAAGAAGAGCAAGAAAAAGAGCAAGAAGAAGAAGAAGAAGAAGAATTGTTGCTAGGGGTTACGTACTTCTGCATATAGTTTTCCATACCATCAATCCTAGAGTAAATGCTTAGTGATGTTCTAAAATGAAAGTTCACTGCCCTCTTGATGGTTGTAATAGACCTGGAAAGGTCCTGTCTGATCTACTACATCTAGCACTACCACCTAAACAAAATCCAAGTACCATTCAATTCTAATTCGACTTCATTCTAAGAGACCTGCTTTGTGGTGGACTGTAAGAGGAAATTTCCAATAAAGATGATAACCAGGCATTCACATCACAAGGAATGCCGCTTGAGTAATGGTGTTTGAAATGGACTTCGCAAATCATCGTGTTCATGTTCTCAAAACGGTAAAAGCAACAGTGTTTAATCCTCTCGCTATTTCACGAAAACTTAAACCTAGGTCTTTCATACCAATAGTTCGACCATATTCATATTCGAACTATTGCCTGAATAGAGATGATGTATAAACTGGTGACAATTTAGTCGTTATGAAGTTACCACAAGGATGCTGTTTATTATCATTTGAAAAATAGCCCACAATTTGATAAAAATATTTTTATACCGTTTATTTTTGCCGCATAATCTGCAAACTTCCGATATGGGTTGCTGTCAAACAAACTGTGCCTCTAATCTAAAATTATTCACTATAATCTGACAAATCATCATGGAACATTTAACATCAGAGCAACGCTTGCACACTGTCGAAATATATTATCAAAATCAATGTTCTGTACGCCAAACGTATAGAGGACTTCGTGAATTTTATGGTACACATACGTAGCGATGTATTCGCCAAATTATCAACAAATTCCGAACGCATTTCAAACTGTTCGGACATACTGAAAAAATCACCCTTTATTAAAATGATTCTTGTTACCCTTGGATGACCATAGCTTTCAAATTATATACCTGTTTTAGAAGTAAATAAACCGGTGGCGACTCGTGGGTTTTTAAAGTAGGAGGGCGTAGAAAAAAGTGTGGTGCTGTAGATTTTTTTTCCTTTCCCCTTCCTCCTTTTTACTTTTCGTGCTATTGAAACCATATAGAGAAGGTGAACCAGGAAAATATTAAAATTCACAACCACATAGTCACAAAATACTATTGTATAGGTTACTGTCAAATTTTAGCGTAAAACTATTTTTACATTTTTTTTTAACTTGACTCAAATTCAACACGGGCGTCGGACGACCGTTAGTTTTTAATTCAACTTTCTCCACCAAACTTAAATTAGTCATTATTAACTGTTTTAAAGCAGACACCTTCATGTTTGCAATTAAAAGTTGATTATTTTTATTTAAAAAGTACTACTCAGTGTGAACACACGTAACAAATCCCAAATCAAAACAAGTATTTGTGAGGCGAACGAAATCCGCGTCACGAGACATATCAAACGCTCCGTACCCGCTAAAAATCAGTGTTTAAAACTAATTACCGATACGCACGATCTCAGAGAATCTACGTCCAAATCGCATGTTTTAGAAAGCCGGAAACCCCCAAATTCTGGCAACCAACAAAGGATGTAACACCAACGACGTACGCGGTGTACTGTCGCTGGAGGGAAACGTCTGACAAACGATGTAAAAATTGAGGCGAGAGGAGAACAAAAATTGAGAACGGAAATAAAATATGGTGTTATGCTTTGAAAAAATGTTTACTGAGATAAATGCTGGAGAGGCGGTGCCCCAATGCCCTCCCTCACAAGCCGCTATTGAAATAAACTCTAGTTAGTGGTGGATTATATATAAATGCCCTAAATAAATATTTTAGCGAAAATTCTCTTTCAGTTAAAATTTTTCAATGTAATATGACTATCCTTTCTAAGAATGGTATATTAATCATCACTAAATACGTAAAATGATTTACGTTATATAATTAAAGCTCAATTATCATAACAAGTTTTAGATAATGATGTTTCAATTTCTATTATAAAATCAATTTCTATAAATACAATTATAAGTGATTCATAATTTCTTTTCTTCGAGTCACAAACTTAATCAAACTATCATTATTAAGGTCACTCATAAATTAGAGCGTTTTTTATCGCTATTCTCAAAGTAATGTTTGAAATTAATTAAGCCGTTGAATATATTTGCGTCAGATCATTTGAATTGTGAATGACTTATTAATGTTTATGGATTTAAAAATAGTGTGGAAATTTTTAGTAATGTTTTTGCGCATTTCGAAAACTAATAATTGGAAACGATGAAATTGAACAAAATTGTGGAAAATATACGGTGTAGAAGGGGACGAAATAGTCTCATTTTGGAAGCTGTGAATAATCTCGAAGAATAGCAATGTTTGTTATGTTAAAGTTCGTTCTGAAACATTGCTCGAAGACGTTTAAACAAAATCACCGATAAAAAGGGTAACAGTTTTGATATTCAAGATGTGAAGAGTAGCCCATATTGAAAACTGGATTTAAATTTATCGTCATTTTTTATTTTATTGTTGGGAACTCCGATAGTTAAATGCGACAAAGGACCTGTGACACCAACAAAAAAAACTGAAAGCAAGACAAAAAATACGACTTTGAAAAATTAAAAACATACGAACGCGCTAGGAAGGAATAAACGTAACATGAAGAAGGGATTAGAGAATCCAAGTACTTATAGAGCACTAGCAGAGTCGGTAGACACTAGATCAGTTAAATGTAAAATATATCTGGCCTTTAATAAGTAAAGACAAATATTCAGTTTTAGCTTTTAAATCGTATATCTCTGAAAAGTAATTACAATTTTAAAGCCATGTCCCATGACCTATATAAATAAGAAAATTTCTTCAAAACTTCAAAATTTAAATAAGAGAAAATATAAATATAGAGAAGGCTGACACACAGATTCCTCAACAATTTTTTTAATATTGATTTTAGATTTCTTAACATTAGTATTTTTGATCGCTTTAACTTATTTGTTCCATTTAATGTGTAGTTTTTGGTTTTGTTTTTAAATCTTTGTCAATGTTTTTCAGAAGTTTGGTGTTTGCTTTAATATATTTAACTTTCCGTTCTTCCATTATAGGAGTGCTGGTAAACACCTCAGATTTCTGAATTTTTCTTTTGCCAGTTCCCATAGGAACATGAGGAGTTGGGAGTGGTCTTATTTTTCTTGGTCTCAAATAACGCACAGGTGGAGGAGTAAAGGCTGGAGTATTATGTTATTGGCATTATATTTGAGTGAATCTTCTTCATTTGGTATTTTTGAAGGTAGCGTGGAATAAATCATAGAGTCAAAGGCACTTGTTTGTTCTATCTCTGCATCTTGAACCGCTAAATTCATGTGCCCAGTAGACCTTTCTAGAACACTAGGAGTGCAGAGTTTAATGACTGAAGGTAGTGTCGAATGAGATATTTCGGGTAAAGAGTCTATCTTCATAGACAAAACGCTATCCCGGCCCACCGTTGCGTTTTGAATTGCGGAATTAACATAACATGTCCAAATGATTCTTGATTATCAGGAGTAAAACACCTTGAATTAATAAGGATGCTATTGAGAGGGTCTTCTTCATGTAGTTCTGAAATTATTAATGGCGATACACCTCTAGGATCGATTAATCCAGGACAAGACCCCGACTCTGTCAGCAAATAATTCTTTTCTCTCATTACCGTGTGAACTGAGTCGTTACAGACATGAAGCCGGTAGATTCGAGCTTGTCGTCACTTAAAGAATCATCCGGGATATTATCCAAAGTTTTACTTGGTTCAGATAAACTTTGGACAGCTGACATCATCAGAAGCTGACATCATTGTTCGTTGTTGTAGTCCCAACATCTTGATAGGTTGTCTCCTGAAAAGCAGCTTCTGAATTAGCCGTATTCTGATCAGATCATTGTTAAAGATGTTCCATTTCTATAATAAGATTCCATTTCTGTAGTAGCCATATCCTCGCCAAAATGCTGCATAGCATAAGTGGCAAATTACTCTATATTAAATTCCAAGAAGAGCGAGTCAACAAATTGCACAATTACTTATTCTCTGCAGTCCTAAGATCTAAACTTATTGAAAGAAACATGAAAGTTGATTGATTTATCCGTTACTTTGTGATGGTTCATTTTTTAAAAAAGGAATAAAACAATTTTTTTTGTAACAAAGTAAAAAAATTTTTTTATGAAAGTTAGGATCGATAAAACACTCATTCGGAAAATGGTCACTTGAATCCAATCACAATGGTCACAAATGGCTGTGAGACGTGAACGCTCATAAAAAAATCTAAAAAAAGAGATACATGCGGTATTTGAAAGAAGAGTACTCTGAAGAAGTTTTGATGCTATAAATGACAATGGAATTTGGAGGATCAGGTATAACTCCGACCTCAAGAAATTATGCAAAGATGTGGTATTGTAGACTATGTGAGGATTCGGCCACTCAGATAGGGGGGACACATGTCGAGAATGCCGGAAAACCGAACACCAAGGGAAATTATAGAGGGACGAATAGAGAGTAACAGAAAAAGGGGTAGACAAAAGACACGATGGTAGAACTACTCCACATCAAAAACTGGCAAGAGGATTTTGTGCAAAATTGTAACTAAAAATTTTGTGAAAAAAAACAAAATATGCAACTGAGGCGAGGTAGCCATTTAATCGGATAGTGTATAATCTAATACTCAGAAGAATTCAATTATAAAATTAGGCATTCAATTTGAATCTTCGAATAATAAGTATATTTTCATTTTGATTTATATCAGTAATATTCTATTAGTAAATATTCTTTACCTTGAATTAGATTTCTAAAATTTGCTAAACCTTCTTGAGCCCTTTCCGGTGTTTCCATTAATTCCACTCTGGCCCTTTCTTGAAATTCTTCAGACAAATCTTCTAAATCTAGCCTGAGTTCGTAATTTCCTAACGTAATAAATGGTACACCATCACTATTCACTTCGACAGATATAGGCATTTTGAAACTGTCTCAAATATCTGAAACAAAATTAATATTTTTCATATCCTTTATAAAGGGAATTATAATATTATAATTGTTATAATTGTCTTATTGTAAATATATAATATTTACAATAAGAGGGCAATATGTAAATTTCAAATAAAACATGGTTTTCTGTAGCAAATAATTGAAATATTTATTGATTTATAACAGCCCATAGGTGTTAAATCGCAAGATCGTGGTGGCCAATTGTGGTCACCATCCTGTCCTGATGAAACATTGATCGTCCTGATGAAACAATTGATATCAATATTGATATCAAATCAATATCTTCCAATTGAGAGACAAATAATTGGATTATCATGTCAAAATAACGTTCGTCATTTACCGTTAATGCATTACCTGCCTCGTTTTTAAAGAAAAATGGTCCAATAATTCCTCCAGACCACCAATGCACATCAAACAGTGACACTTTGGGGATGCATTTGTTTTTCATGAATCAATCGTGGATTTTCTGAGCCCTAAATGAGGCAATTGTGCCCATTAATGAAACCGTCGAAGGTGTGTCCTTCTTCGCTGTGCAATGTCCGTTGTAAGTTGTTGAGTTTTTTGGACTTTGTAAGCATGGAGATGCAAATCTTTACGGAGAATAAGATAAAGACTGTCTGTTAAATGTCCAATTCTGGTGCACGATGGCGAATCGAAGACCTTGGACTCTCAGCCATTCTCCCATGAACTGCCGTGATGTTTTGTTCGGAACGACGACTAAGAGCTTGTGTCGTGTGTTTCACATCAATAACTGAACAAGTACCTTAAAATTTTTCGATTACTCCTTTCACAGTTGATAAATTTTGGAACATTATTTCTACGAAAATCGGACGCACTTTACGAATCGTAACAACCAAAATTTTAGCATTTTGTTAGTAATGTAAATATGTAAATATTAGTAACGTAAATATATAGAGAAAACAAATATGAATGACAATGGAATTTGGAGGATCAAGTATAAGTTCGACCTCAAGGAATTGTACAAAGATATGGTATTGTAGACTGTGTGAGGATTCGGCCACTCAGATAGGTGGGACACGTGTTGAGAATGCCGGAAAACCGAACATCAAGGGAAATTATGGAGGGACGCACTTTACGAATCGTAACAACCAAACTTTCCGCATTTTGTTAGTAATGTTTAACAATAAGGACGCGTTGCTGTATTGTGCAATGCTATCTGTCGCTTATCGACCTGTCATAATTATTGGCCTATCGAATCATGACAATTCAAATCTTACGCTTTTATGGTAAGTAATACTCTTTACAGCATATATTGGATGGCGAAAAAAGAGGATCCTCGTTATAAATTATAATAAACTATCATTTTTTGATTTTACATTTATTATTATGTTTTTATTTTAGAACGAGGTAAAGATTCGGGGGTTTTGTAAATGGGGCAACATTTACTTGTGATAACAGTGATAATACATTCTGTCAATTCACTTTCAAAATGGAAGAAGCATCATTTTAACTCAGGATAATTTTGGATGATGCTAGAAGAGAAAACAAACCATGAACTAAAAGAGCAAGTGAAAATATCTAACAAGTAAGGAAAATTGGAAACTCTAGGAATCAGTGGCGGCTCGTGAGTTTTTAAAGTGCAAGGGTGTAAAAGAAAATAGTGTTGCTGAAGATTTTTTTTTTGCTTTCGAAATCATCCTTTTTACTTTTCGTGCTATCGAAACCCTATACAGGAGGTGAACGGAAAGAAACTATGGTGTTTTACTCTGAAAAATTGTTTACTATGATAAATGCTGGAGGGGCGGCACCCCAACACCCTCCCTCACGAGCCGTCACTGCTAGAAACATTAACATGGCGATATTCTGCTCAACAAGGAATACTACGACGATTTTTACAGTGTATTTTAAAACAATATCTACATATACAAACAAACTCTAGGTAATATATTTTGCAAATTTAGATAAAGACGGGTGAATTTCAATAATTTCGAGATAATCTGCTACAGGAACATCCCGACTGTCACATGAAGAAGTACCACATCATTAAATGGAAATTTAATCTCAGTATCCTATTAATACTTGCTGAAAGTCCTGTTAGAAAATATAGAACAAACGTTTAATCTCAGAAATTATAAGTTTTATAGCAAGCGATTAATTTCAATATAATTAATGTTTTGGCAGTGAATAAGCGGTATAAAATGTGATTTATCGATATCAGCTCCCCAAAAGAAGCCACATTAGCTGTGGAGTCTAAGACGTCAGTCTTACGTTACGGCAGTTAATGTGGAGCGGATTCGAATTCCCTACTAGGCAAACAAGTTTTTCTAAAATTTTTGTGAATGTTTCTAGGTAAGAGTGTAAAATCTGACAAGGAATCACCCCTCAGTCACGCCAGTTCGAGGCTGGGTAAGGCCGGATGCCTTCTGAGAGGTTTTCTACGTTGGTCACTCGCCAGTCGGTAGGCTTCTCGAGATACTTTCGGTTAAGCACAAAACCAAGGGGCCCGAGGGGGGTGCTGACCGGGGTTTTCGGTAGTCGATGACCGTGGTTCGGACCCCACGTTAAGCTGTAGGTCCAGTGGCTAAATAGCCTTCTCAGTTGCTGATGCGCCTTTAACCCCAAAATTTTAGTTCCCTAAAAAGGTGACCCTACGTTTGGTGGAAGTAGTTATATTTTTAATTTCACAGCAGTAATCTGCTTTGAGTGAACGTTAACTTCTAATGTGATCCAGCTTTAGTTTACGAAAGCAGCAGCATGAGTTCAACATATACATTATCAGACAAATGAAAAAACCTCCAAAAACTCGAATTGTACTTTTTCCACATCCATCATCAAGCCCAAATCTTATGCCTTTTTCATTCTTTGACATATTTTTATGATTAATTCTTCTATTGGAACCTCTAGTACGAAACGCTAAACTTGAAGAGATTTACCACTAAAGAGAGGGATGATTCAGTCTTATCACGAGAATGAATCATCTCCTGATGATGCTGATATAGTTAACGAATCGAGCGTAGAGAAGTTTATAAAAGTCATTTGGTGTTTAATGGTAAATTTCTTTGACATTTTTTATGACTTTTCCGAATCAAATGAAAATTGCAGTATCTGATTAAGATATGGAAGAATATTGTTTTGAAAACATGTACTGTAATAACATTCTTATTTTAAAAAATTCACGAAACTATAAATCATCATAATAACATATTATAATTAAATGATAAAAAGATAAATAATTTACTAACAAAAAATTGATTATTCATCATAACATTTTTATCAAAATTATCAATAAAAAATAAACAATTAGTGTCCTAAAAGTAACAACAAAAATTTGTTTTGCTCCTGTATTGACCAAATGGGCGGATTTTTTCACCTTGAACTAAAAAAACAAGCTCCTCGACTTTTGTATGAGTAATTACAAACTATTGTATTAAAGACGTGATATTGATTCTGAGTTATAAAAGGTTATCCAATAAACGTGTCGGATCTTTATAATACAGGCACAACGATATCTATAAGCGATAAGACTCTAATTTTTATTTTAGCTTGATTATAATGGCATTATTTTTTAAAGTAATGTCGTTCAAATATCTCTCTCGGCGTCATGTGGTGGAAAGCATTCTGTTCATGTACATCGACTGCAAGGCCAAATCGCTATGGGCGGAGACAATTCTCTGTGTTTGGTGGGATCAGAAGGGTGGGATCTATTATTAGCTACTAAAACCTGGCAAAACCGTTATTACTGAATTTGAATCAAGTTTTGCGTAAAAAATAACCACAATATCAAAAAAGGCAACAAAGAGTGATTTTGTTTCATGATAATGCACCCTGGCACACATTAAAACTGGACAAGGAAACGATTGAGGCGTTTAGTTGGGAAATACTTTCGTAGGCGGCTTACTCACCAGACTTGGCTCCGTCCGCTTGATTATAATGACATTATTTTTTAAAGTAATGTCGTTCAAATATCTAGTGCTGCTTTTTTTTGCTTTCCCATTCATCCTTTTTACTTTTCGTGCTATCGAAACCCTATACAGGAGGTGAACGGAAAGAAACTATGGTGTTTTACTCTGAAAAATTGTTTACTGTGATAAATGCTGGAGGGGCGGCACCCCAACACCCTCCCTCACGAGCCGCCACTGCTAGAAACATTAACATGGCGATATTCTGCTCAACAAGGAATACAACGACGATTTTTACAGCGTATTTTAAAACAATATCTACATATACAAACAAATTCCAGGTGATATATTTTGTAAATGTGGATAAAGATGGGTGAATTTCAATAATTTCGAGAGAATCTACCACAGAAATATCCAGACTGTCACATGAAGAAGTACCACACTTCTTAAAAGTCCTTAAAAGTCGCACAGCTAAAAGAGCAGTACATGCCTGTGCAAAGTTGCTACCGTTGCGAAATTCTCACCGCAGTCCTTGCACTCGGTGGGAAGGGGGCCGGAATTGAAGATCTCGGCCCCGGTGACAGGCATAGCTTTTTGTGCGTTAGTCCCACCATACGCGGTTTCTCTCGTGGTGGTCGGAGAGGGGCCGCTCCGCCTTGGATTCGGAGCGGCTTTAGATCTGGTCATTCGGCCAATTTGACCCTTGTTGGCGGCACCTTGGATGGTTTGTGGCGCCCTGTCGCTTAGCATTAGTCGCCTGACATTTCTGTCAGGGTTGACATATCTGTCAGGACCATGCTAAGCTAGCTCAACGGTGAGAACGTACTCACCGAGCGAAAAAAGTCTGTGATGCAAAAAGGCCGCAATAGCGCGCGCCGTAAATATCTCGCTCAGCGTCATGTGGCGGAAAGCATTCTGCAGATCGAATTTTCGATTAAACCATCGACATCAACTGCAAAAGGCCAAACCGCTATAGACGGAGACAATGCTCTGTGTTTGGTGGGATCAGACGGATTTTGTTTCATGATAATGCACCATGGCACACATCAAAACTGAACAAGGAAACGATTGAGGTGTTTAGTTGGGAAATACTTTCGCAGGCAGCTTACTCACCAGACTTGGCTCCCTCATTATTACTTATTTGCATTGATGGGACACGCACTTGCTGAACTTCACTTCACTTCTCATGAAAATGTACGAAAACGGCTCAATGACTGGTTTGCTCCAAAAGAGCAAGGGTTTTTTTGCCATGGACAAATTCTGACAAATTGTCAGGCAGGTGAGAAAAATGTATATAGTCAGCGATGGGCAATACTTCGAATAAAATATTTTTTATCATTTTCATAGAATAAACGTGTATTTTCCATATCACAATTCCGGTTTTATATTTACATACCTAGTAGTTACGTAAAGCACGGTTATGCCCGGGCAACCAGTTCTTCCGGTACCAAGGCGCGAAAGATTTGTCAAAGGGCCTAAGTTTTTTGGTGAAATTTTGGAGGAAAGATTCACTTTGAGTTGGTTTCTGATGATAGGGCCCAACTTGAGACAGAGTACACTCTGTCTTGACCGATAAATATCCAGGTTTGCTTAATTGTAAAAAAGTCCTCCTATAGAAAGATAATGCAAGACCACAGACATCACGTCTGACCACCTCAAGAATGAATGAATTGGACTTTGAACTTCTCCCTGACCTAGCATACGGCCTTAACTTAGCTCTGTCGTATTAGTACTAGTTCTGATTCACTTTTAGAATAAAAAAAATAAAAAGAAAAGGTAAAAACTGGCTATTTCGAGACTTTCGCCTTCATAGACTCATCATGGTGGCGAAGAGGAATAAAATTACTGGGGTAAAGATTGAGTTGGGATCATCAAAAACAACGATCGATATTTCGAGGAATAACCTCCAGGTATAAATTTTCTCTACAATGACTAACTAAATACCTCAAAAATATAAATATTTTTGTTCAATATTATCAATGATGCCTAAAAAATTATTTATGTTTACAAGTTCCACACCATATTGTGTCTAAATGTTTACATAAAGTAAAAAATGAACGACGACTTACAACAGAACCGTTTAAAATTAACCATGCAGTGTGTTTCATCACAGTATACAACCACACAAATCTTTAGTCACTCACCCGTAGTTATAAAATCTTGTTTCGAATGTGTTACCACATTGATCATATAGCTTTGATATTACAGTAGATTTTTATTTCCTTCGTTAATTTCAAAATTCATTGTCAGATCTAACTTCTAACTTTCACGAAATCGTGCTTGCAATATATTTTTTTAATGGACGTAGATCAAATTAGTTAATTTCAAACATACAGAATTACATTTTTCGGAAGTGGAATCATTACGATACAATGTAATACAATGAAACTGGGTATGCATGAGGGTCGTTCGAAAAGTTTTAAGTTTTATACGGAGATGGCGTACTGCAAGGTTTTAATTATGTGTTTTGCTGTTAATTCGTGGCGATCGAGTAAAGTAAACAAGCACTTATATCATTCAAATAAAGTAGGGAGTTCTTGTTTTAGGAAGTTTAATCCTGATACTTTGAAAAAGATGGATGAGATTCCATCGAAACGTTCGCAAAACCTCCCGCTAGTGAACATTCAGTTAACATGAAATATCAGCTGGTGATAGTAAAGATTAACATAAGAAGGGGTAGAAAATCGGGGTAGTTGGGTTTTCAAAGGCGATAATCCGAATTTGGCACTAGCCTAGAGGGCACTAGCTAGCTATTTTGTGAGGAATTAACTCGCTCATATTTTTGACCATATAAAGCTGGGAATATTTTGACGTGATATAGAAGAGACTGATAGAGAATATTTTGACTAAAATAGAGGATGTCGTAATATCCAAGTAAAATAGGTATCCTTGGTCAATATCAGTATCTCACGCTGTTTGCGAGATATTCGTGTTCGAATATTACATTGCACATATTGTCGATGTAATCGATGATCAAATTATTACGCCTCGATGACAACTGTTATTGTTTTCTATCTCTCCTATTAAAAGTCGGTGGAAACAAGTTTCTCCAATCTTGAGTTGGTATTAATTACGAACCGAACGTATAACGGTAGAACAAGACGAGGACATTTTGGTTAGTATCGCGGAAAATCCTGAATTAAGCACTAGGCGTTTGGAGGCATCTACAGGAATTAGAAAATCTACTGTTTCAAGAGTTCTCCATAAAGAAACATTGTTTTCCGACCATTTTTCGCCTGTTCAAAATTTATTGTCACAAGATTTTTCGTCTAGATCAGAATTTTATCAAAATCTTCTACATAAAAAAAACGAAGACCTCCATGTTTCTGAAAAAGATAGGGTTTATTGACGAGGCAACTTTTACCAGAAACATAATTTTTAACTGGCGAAATAATCATTAATACGTCCTGGAAAATCCACACCTACCAAGTAACCCATAAGAGATCCTCACCTACCACCTTACATTTCCAGCACGAATTTTCAATTAACATTTGGTGCGGCACTATCGACAATTTTTTTATCGGCTGGTATGAGTTTCCGCAAAGACTAAATGGAGATCAATATGTGCAGTTTTTAGAAAATGACTTGTTAGACCTTTTGGACGGTATGGTATACCTCTAAACATGTGGCTCACGCAAGATGGGGCGTCATCGCATTTTACTGTTGCAGTGTGAAATCATTTGAATCAACGTTTCCACATCGATGGATTGGACGCGGCGGTGAGTTTCCTTTGTCACCTCTTAGCTCAGACTTTAATCCGTTAGACTTTTATTTATGGGGTCATATGAAGTCTTTAGTTTACCATGATAAAATGAATACACGAGACGAACTTCTACAAAACATTGAACAAGCGGCCAATGTTATTAGAAATGAAGAAAATATTGAAGCGAAAGTGTATTGAAGTAAACGGTGGATACTTTCAACACCTATTGAAGTAAATTTTAAAAAATTGTTATTTTAAATAAAGTTTGTTGCATTTTTGACATATTAATATTATTTTTTCCTTATATTCAAGGCACACTTTGTGAATTGCAGATTTTTTAGCCATCGACAAGATGCGTAATGAAATATTCGAACACGAATATCTCGCAAACGACCTAAGATATCAATATTGACCAATGGTACCTTTTTTTACGTGGTAATTATGACTTTTCTCTATTTTGAAGTCAAAATATTCCTAGCTTTATAGGGTAAGACAATTTAAGCGAGTTAATTCCCCACAAAGTAAGTAGGAAGCGCCCTCGAAATTTACCGAAAATTAGGTTTCATTTTCAACACCCTCTATGTTTTATATAACAAACATTTGCCAACTCATTTATTGACTAAATCCTCTTATTTTGATCTTTACTATCACCAGTTGTTCTATGGCGGACACATTATAGGACATCCTGTATATATTCTATGATAAACTAGTTTCTCCTATACCAAACTAGTTTGTCTGAAATACAATGCAGGTTCATTATGATAAAACAGTTTGACCTAGTCTAAACTAGTTCGATAAAAAGTGCCGAAGAAGGCATATAAGTATAAGCTAGTTTGAACTTGTTAAATTGACAGCACGCCGTTTCCGTTGTGCGTTGTCCGGCTAGGAAGTTTAGCAGTAGTCGCGGACGTTAAATAGAATTGATCTTAGTGTATAATGACGAGAACTTAATTGTTACTCTCTCTCTCTCTGGAATATTCCTGTGTATGTATTACTACGTTCGTTATTAAGAATGAGTTCGTTATTATGAAGAGGTCAGTGAGAAGGGGGATAAGCATGAAAATGAATTATTGAAAACATCAAAAAACATTTTAGAAACACGGACAACCGCAGCGCAAAACCTTTGAAGGTTTTGCGCTGTTTGCGTTTTGCTTTTGAAAGCAAGCGAAGAAAATCAAAGCAACTTATGATAAGTCGCATCCACCAGCAAAACTTAGAAACAATCTCACAATATCTATTCCTGATGTAGACAAGCCCAAAGGAGATCTTTGAAATATTACGGGAGTTATTCTTCAAGCTAATAAAGACGGATTTTACAAAATCGGGATCAAACACGGCATTTTACAGAAATTATACTGCAGGTAGTACGTCTATACAAATATTTTGTATTTAAAATTATTGATTGCTTTGTCCGTTACTTTGTGATAGTTCATTTTTTAAAAAGGAATAAAACAATTTTTTACTTTGATATCTATCACTTTTATTTTTAAACAAAATTTGTGTGACTATAGTTTCGTAAAACGACTTTACATTCTCAAACACTATTTTAAAACTAAGGTTTTACAGCTGTTTATCTATTCTATGTACCTATTTTTATACTTTTATTGGGGTTAATTTTTTACAATATTTTAAATAGCAGGGAATTTCGGAGATCCGTCTGATCGTTTAATAGCTGTCTGATAAAAAGTACTGTAAAATTTCATATTTCGGTCCAATTTCAGAACAAATAGCTCGCTCTTTGAGGAAACATAATTTGCAAAGAGCGTTTAAAACCACCCAGTCAACCAGTAAATTAATTTTTAATGCCAAAGATAAAACATCAGCAAATACAAAATCTGGAGTTTATATGTTAAGTTGCAACGAGTGCAGTAGCTGCTATGTTGGACAAACCGGCAGAAATTTTCAGACCAAATACAAAGAACATAAATCTGCATATATATTAAAGAAACAACACTAATTTTGCGAACCATTTCATAGATACCGGACATATATTTCCCGAGATTACAAATTTGAAAATTTTACAGAAAGCAAACAATTAAACATTTTAGAAGCTATTGAAATTTATAAATATAATAAAGATCCATCCAGACAGCTATTAAACGATCAGACGGATCTCCGAAATTCCCCACTATTTAAAATATTGTAAAAAATTAACCCCAATAAAAGTATAAAATTAGGTACATAGAATAGTTAAACAGCTGTAAAAACTTAGTTTTAAAGTAGTGTTTGAGAATATAAAGTCGTTTTACGAAACTATAGTCACACAAATTTTGTTTAAAAATAAAAGTGATAGATAACAAAGTAAAACATTGTTTTATTCCATTTTCTATTTTTTTTACTTGCCTATATTTCAGAACGGAATTTGATATTTGCACACAGAAGTTTCTGTCCGAAGAAGACGTAAACCAACATAATGAGGTTTTGTAGAGAACTGCAGCGATCAGGAGTTCCGTTGGAACAGGGCAAGGTTTCTTTAAATTATTTGCACCAAAAAGTGAATATTAAACCGATGTATGTGTAAGAAAAAATTGGTACTCTGCATTTCAAAATGCCATAATAGTTTGTCATGTAATAATAAATAAATAAAATGATAATAGATCGGTCAGTGTTCGATTTCTCTTTGATATGAAAACGAATTAATTTTAATCTATAAGCCTGAATAGTTTAGATTAGGATAACTTGGTTTATCCTAATGGAACTCCATTGCTTTTAGGACAAACTAGTTTAGATTACGAGAAACTAGTTCATCCTATCGTATTTCGGATATAGTAGTTTTGCCTCTGCAGAAGCAACTATTTTATCTTAGAATCGGGACGTTATATTCGACTTATTCATCATTCTTCATATCTTCGTAATTATTCATTTTCGTAAGAAAAAGCTTTCTACATGATAGATTCCGCGTTTGTTAACCGTCGGCCAAATACGTTTGTTAATAGTCGAAATTCGAATGAATAGTCCTCAATAGTATTTAAATGCAATTCTGCTAAGTTTCTTGAATGAATACGAAACCCAGATTCAACTTTATGTACCAGATTTGAAGCGAAAATGGTTCAATTTACAGGAAAAGTCGTGGTTTACATATTTGTGGGGCTATCGTGACATAGTGCTCATAAGGAATCTGGTTAAAGGTACACTTATCATCAGGGAATATTACTCTTGATTAGCCAGAAAATACTTTTTCATCATGATAATGAGTCTGCATTTACTTCTCGCGTTGTTGCAAAAATCTATAACCGACGCTTCTGCAATTTTAGCTTCAAAAAAATCGAAATAATGTTGAAATCTAAGGTCTATGGGGGTTTAAGTTTAAGTAACCGAGTCATCTACCAAACATGTTTTATAAACGAAAAATCGGTAGATCAAGTTATCGTGACATTACATTGACATGGGTTCCGTTAAAAAAGTTTAAAGATACTCTGGCAACATTCTGTCGCACATGGCATTGATCAAACATTGGAGCTAAACATCAACCTGAGAGTTACGCATTTCTCCACGTCTCTGTCTGATTCTTCTTTGGTCAACATGTCCACGTAAACATAATCGAGATTTATTTTTGAGATTGACTTGGTACCATTTTTCGTTCTAATGCAATAGTCCTCTATACTACTGTAATCTTTGCTGTGGATGGTAAGGCTTCCAAACTTATTTTTCACCTACGAGCCACATATCAATTTGTGAAGAATCGGTCTATAATGGCTATAAGTCGTAGAGAGGGATCGGGATAGTAATTTTTTGCTCCCCGGAAATGTCCATCTGTTAAGAAAAAACCTGCCAGTGTCACCATTTTTAAAAAATTACCTCGAAGTTAATTCTCGAAATGTAAGCCTTTTAAGCCAGTAACTCTGTTCTTTTTGGGTAGCACGATGAGTAAGAAGCTAGTTTTTACCTCTTCTTCTGTCCAGAATTTTTTACTTTGAAAAAAGTAAGCCATGGAACCGAACAAGTGATAATCCACAGAGCAAGGTCGTGGCTGTATGCTGGATGAGGGAGAAGTTGAGTCCAATTCGTTCAGAATTGAGCTGGTCAGATGTGTGGATGTAAGTGGGTGGTTTTGTGTTGTCTTGCGTCTTGCTGCAAGAGGACTTTTATACGATTTTAGTTCAGAACATTGTGTATTCTCTCAAGTTGAGACCTGATTACAGTTCTGATTTTTTTGCCCGACCATCAGGAGCCAACTCAAATTCAAAACCTTTTTAAAAATTGTTTCTCGCTATGGTACCCAAATAGTTAGTTGCCCGAGCATAACTTACTGTTTTAGATCATTAGAATTGTTGAAATAAATCCACGTTTCATCGCACAATCCACTGGATGAATAGAAAATTAGTGGGGTTTTTGAGGAGAGTTTTGCACATTTCAACACAACGCGGGGTTGCTACAGCGACAGTTGAAGGAAGCTTCTACAGCTCTTTCACACATGTTCATTTTAGAATCTGCAGACAGCTGCTATTAAAATGTCGAGATCGTGGGCATCTGATATCGATGCCGTGATATCGTGGACGATCTGATCTGCCCCATCTTGAACTGTCTCCCTTCTGGAATATATTGAACCAGAGTTGATATGGTACCTTTGTCCTCTACTTCAGTCACTTTGAAACCTTCTTTACAATAATGTCTTAAAATTGCTCTTATTTCCGATTTATTTCACTCATTTTAACGTTTCTGTTAAAAACCGCCGACTGAATATTTCGCAGTGAAATTACGTTGATACTGATGAAGGAATGTTTATTTGTAGGAACAAAAAGTTGAAATCGGATTCAACTGCCGATTAGTGCAGTATAATCCTTTATTTATAAACAAACAAAAAAATATATAAAAAAACAGAAATACGTTTGCTACACCCTAGTAGTAGTCTGATCTCGGTTAACTAAACAGTAAATATTTTCAAGCCTGATAAAAATTGCACAATTTCTTTTAATCTGTCTTTAAATGGGTCAATCGATTTTTACACAACAATCACAGTTTCCTTTTTTGCGACATTTTAATGACTTACTGTCCGCTGTAGTACTCACGTTTTACTATTGGTACAGTATTATGTTACTAAGTTAGTCAGTATAACTAATTTGTTGTTTGTTTGTTTTAATTAAACATATATTATCAGTGTTGCGTTGACAAAGAATGATTATTTTACGAACAATAAAAAAACAAAATATTGTTACGGTATTGACCAAATAAGTAGATTTCTTCAACCTTGAACCAAATAAACAAACTCCTCAACTCTCAAGTTGCTTATTTCAGTTTTTATGAATGTTACAAAATATTGTTTCAAGATTTTAATTAACAACGTGCTGTTGATTTTGTTTTTAAGTATTATGAAATAAACAAATACTTTTATTTATATAATAGTTTTAAATAATTTTGTAAAATGTTACCTTTATGTAAGGCCGATTGGAGTAGTAAGAATTTAAACAAAAAGCTTCGCGCACCGGCGATAAACTAGAACTAGGAACGTACGGTTTCTTTGACGTCCGTAACAATGGTCTTCTTTATACTACTGGGTAATAGAGATTAATTGCGGCTGGTCGAACGTGGTGGGAATTGCAGGCAATCAATCAGTGCGTTTTTGTTTATGACTAACTGGTTGGCATGCTGTGTTCGATAGTTGTCATATAAAATTGCATTAAACAGACCAGCTGACTAAAATATGTATATATATATATATATATATATATATATATATATATATATATATATATATATATATATATATATATATATATATATATATATATATATATGAGACTGAGACATCACAAAACTGAGATATGACAACACGGTTATTAAGCCAGAATGTCTATATGCTGCAGAAACGCTCATTTTGAATAGAAATATTTTGAATAGAAGGACATCGAGGACATTGAAAAGAAGGAAAAAAAATCATAAGAAAAATCCTAGACCCCAAACAAATAAATAGCACAACATACCGACTTCGACAAAACCAAGAAATCAAACAATACACAGATATACATAGCGATATGAGAAAAAGAAGACTTAAGTTTTACGGGCACAAAACGGATGAATCCGAGTAGGTTAACTAGACAAATAGTCGAATTTTATGAAAATAAGAGTAGAGCTAGAGTAGAAATAATTAAATGGATTGCTGCAATTAAAGAGGACCTAAGATCAGCAAATATTACACCAAGTGAAATTCAGGATAGAGGCTGTTTCAGACACAAGGTTAACGTTTGGAAGGTTGGCCAGAGAGAAAAATGTAGGAAGACTGGAACAACTTGATCTGATGAAAGGAAAAAAGCTCATAGCGAAAGAATGAAATTAGTATGGGCGTAAAGGAAGGCTAACAACAACAAACGCCTCTAATTGTACTTCGCGTGGTCCACCAGGGCCTATACGTCAATAATAATAAGAATAACATATATATATATATATATATATATATATATATATATATATATATATATATATATATATATATATATATATATATCAGATCCTGCCCTGAACAAATCCTGAATCTGAAGTTGATTCTAAGACATCAAAAACTGTACAATAAAAATCTCGTCTGTACATTTGTGGATTTCAAAAAAGCATATGATTCTATTGACCGCGAATCTTTATTCCGAATCTTGAAAGAACAAGGACTAGATCTGAAAACGCCGGCAATTATTAAAGCATCGTTAACTAACACAAGGTCAAAAGTTAAATTCATGGGTGAGATCTCAGAGCCCTTCGAAATTAAAACTGGAGTGAGACAAGGGTATGGACTCTCGCCACTCTTATTTAACTGTGTTCTAGAAAAAGTAATACAGGACTGGCGTGAAAAAAAGTCGGCTCTGAATATTGACCAGCCCATTAAACTGGGGAGAACCAACACCAAAATTGATTGTCTGGCATTTGCTGATGATCTAGCAATTTTAGCTCAAGATGTATTAACGGCACAGAAACAGATTGAAATTCTAAAAGAAACAGCAGAAAATGTAGGACTTCAAATTTCCTTTGAAAAGACACAATACATGACCTGCAACAGACTAAGAACGCCATTTCTAAAAACAAAATATGGTAACATCAGACGAGTCTCTCAATTCAAATATTTGGGTGAAATAATCATGGAAAATGGGTTAGAAAAAGCGGCCAATAAGGGTAGATGTCAAAAAATGGAAACGGCATTGAGACTTACACAAAATATTTACAACAAAAAATGCCTATCTAAAAACACAAAACTGAGACATTACAACACAGTTATTAAGCCAGAATGTCTATATGCTGCAGAAACGCTCATTTTGAATAGAAAGAAGGACATCGAGGACATAGAAAAGAAGGAAAGAAAAATCGTAAGAAAAATCCTAGGCCCCAAACAAATAAATAGCACAACATACCGACTTCGAGAAAACAAAGAAATCAAACAATACACAGATATACATAGCGATATGAGAAAAAGAAGACTTAAGTTTTACGGACACATAAAACGGATGAATCCGAGTAGGTTAACTAGACAAATAGTCGAATTTTATGAAAATAAGAGTAGAGCTAGAGTAGAAATAATTAAATGTATTGCTGCAATTAAAGAGGACCTAAGATCAGCAAATATTACACAAAGTGAGTGAAAAATGTAGGAAGACTGGAACAACTTGGTCTGACGAAAGGAAAAAAGCTCATAGCGAAAGAATGAAATTAGTATGGGCACAAAAGAAGGCTAACAACAACAAACGCCTCTAATTGTACTTCGCGTGGTCCACTAGGGCCCATACGTGAATAATAAATAATAATAATAATAATAATAATAATATATATTATTAGTCCGGGAGTATATCCGATCGTTTGTGTCCGGTTTGTTGGGAACGTGCAGACGTTTCGCCAAGGTCACACTGGCGCAACATCTCCACGTTCCCAACAAACGGGACACAAACGATCGGATGTCCTCCCGGACTAATAGTCTAGCGTATTTTTCTATCCGCGAAACACTACGAACTATATAACGAACTATATAAATATATATAAAAAGTGTTGTAAAACTGTTTAAATGAGCCACAAAAAGAGCAGTTTAATCAAGGTTACAAAAATCATGTGTTTGGTAAAAAACTATCGGTAGTTCATTTTGATTTCGTTACGATTCTATCCTTGCAAAAATGTTTACAAGAACGAAAAAGTCATTTTTCTTACAGTGTGTATAGTAAGAGAGAAAAAGAGTGAAGAAGAAGGGAGGGGTGATACAGAATAGACAGGCGCCCTTAGGTTTTTCGCGGTCTTAGGCTCTCGACCGTTGTTGTAAAGACCTTTTTTCTTTCAAATTATGAAATAATCGTTGGTTAAATAATAATAAGTTTATTACATCTAAGAGACAGGAAATGTATAGATTAGGTCAAGTAATCAACACATAGTATTGTAATACAGATATTCAATCAAATAAAAATAGTAAATAAACAAATTTTCACAACCTAGAACACGAATAAAGTAATGCTCGAAGCTGTAAAAGACTACACTCGCAAGAAACTCCCATCCTAACTTTCTAAAGATTTTGTTATCTACAATACTCTTAAGCCTGCCTGGTACGTTATAGAATTTAGTCCCTGCATAATATACACTATTTTTAAATATTTTAACCGATTATAATAGTATACTAATATATACATATATAAAAACATATATAAAAATATATATAAATATTATTACGACCACGGGTTTTGTATTTATGGAAGGAACTATACTGTACAAATTTCTGAAAATTCAATCTGGTAATTTTAAAAATCTCGTATATAAAGATGGTAATGTTAAGATATTGAATTTGCGACTATATATATAATATATATATATATATATATATATATATATATATATATATATATATATATATATATATATATATATATATAGATATAATCATGGTTCGTTTCTCGTTAGTAGAACGTCTAGAAATACTCCAGTTTTATTACGCAAATTCGTTGTCTCCTCGTGCTATGTTAACGTAATGTTAAGATATTGAATTTTCGACTATATATATAATATATATATATATATATATATATATATATATATATATATATATATATATATATATATATATATATATATATATAGATATAATCATGGTTCGTTTCTCGTTAGTAGAACGTCTAGAAATACTCCAGTTTTATTACGCAAATTCGTTGTCTCCTCGTGCTACTCAACGAATAATTCGGACCCATCGTGATGGTCCTTCTAAAAGAGAGTTTACTCTCTGGGATGGTGTGATTGTAAAGCCGACAACAAATTTCATTGCCAAATCATCTTCTCCGATGAGACTCATTTCTGGTTCAATGGCTTCGTGCATAAACAAAATTGTTGGTATTGGTGCGAACCTAAACCTAACGTGATATGTAAAATTTCTTTGCATCTGCAAAAGATCACTGTTTGGTGTGGATTTTGGCATGGAGGAGCAATCGATCTTTATTTCTTTAAAAACGATTAAGGAAACACCGTTACCATCAATACCGAGCACTACAAGGCATACTGGAAGATTTTTTCCCGGAACATAATGAAATCGATGCAGATGACCTTTATTTTTAAAAGCATGATGCACCATCGCATATTTTGAGCAAAAAATGTGTGTTTTGTTTAATTTTTAAGTTCCATCATTCTTATTGGTAGACCCGTTATATATCAAAGAAGACCTAAAACACGATGGATCGATGACATCATCAAGTATATTGGGCCCGAAGGGCAAAGGAAACCTCAGAACCGCGCGAGTTGGAAGCATGCTGGGGAGGTCTTCATCCTGCAGTGGTTCGACAATGGCTGAATCATGATTATGATAATGATGATCAAGGCGTCAATAGTTGCTGGTTTATCGGCATAGTTCAAAGATTTAACATAACTGCAAAAGAAAATAATCTATAGGCGTTAAATCACATGATCTTGATGGCTACTGGTCCTTTAACAAATCGATTGTTGTGTTGGTTGTATGACATGTGGAGCGGTCCTGTTGGAACCGCATTTGCTACTGAAATTTTCGACTTAGTCGTATAACAAAGTCAAACTTTTTGTAATTTGGGGCTTCATCAACAGCGACCATGTCTTAATTGCCAGCAACAGCGACTATATCTTCTTCGGAACGCACAGTTTTTTCTATTGTTTTTGTTTTAATATGAAGAAACGTCAAATGCGTTCGGATATCGTCGATAATTCAGCGTATACATCGCTCGGTTGGGCGATTATGAGCTCCGTAAAATTCACAAAGTGCTTTATAAGTTTGGTGCACAGAACACTGATTTTGAAAATAAATATCGTTATTTTTCAAGAGTTGCTCTGTTGTTAAACGTACCATGATAATTTGTCAGACTATACTGAATAATTTTGTTATTAGAGGCGCACAAATTCACAGTTCGTTTGACAGCTACCCCTATCGGAAATTTGACAAGGAAAATCTGACAAGGAATTACCCCCTGACTCACGCAAGTTCAATGCTGGGTAAGGCCGGATGCCTTTTGAAAGGTTATATCATTCTTATGTTTAAGCACCAAAAGCAAAGGTTTGACAGCGAGAGCGGGGTGCTGACAGGGGTTTTCGGTAGCCGATGATGTTCGGGTGTTCGCAAATCACGTTAAGGTCCATATGCTAAATAGCCTTCTCAGTTGCTAATGCGCTTGTTAAGTTGCTAAAACTTAACTTTTACAAATCTGTACTAATAATTTGTACTATATGTATTAATACTGTAACATATTTTCAATCAGAAAATATTATTATCAACACAATTTCGGAATATCAATGGGTTCTTCTCTTTCTCCTTTGATGAGTAATATCTTTATGGAGGAACTCGAAAATCATATATTAAATAAATCTCTTAAAAAGCCAATAATATGTCTTAGATATGTTGATGATATTTTTGCTATATGGCAACGTAGCATTGACGATCTAATACTTTTTTACAAAATATAAATTCTCGAGAGCCTACAATTAAGTTTACTTTACAGATGGAGAAGGAGAATAAATTGCCATTCCTCGACACTTTAATATTAAAACAAAACAACACATTAAAAACTACAGTTTACAGAAAACCGACAAACACAGATAGGTATCTCAATTACTTTTCCAATCACTCAAAATTGGTCAAAATAGGAGTAATTAAAAGTTTATATGGCAGAGTAAAACTTGTTTGTACCGACAGTGATACACTACAAAAAGAAACAAATCACATGAAAGGCATTTTAATAAAAAACAATTCCCCAAAAAATTTTATAGAACAATCGTTTAAAACTTTTTATACCAGACAACAGACAAGTTATTAATAACAATAATAATAACTCTCAAACAATTAACCTCACAATTCCTTATATCCGCGGTATTTCTGACAGAATTAAAAGAGTAGAAAATAAATACAACATAAGAACGATATTTAAAACAAAAAATACTCTTAGATCTCTATTAACAAAAACTAAACCAAACAACACACACCAGAATACCAAAAATGTGGTTTATAAAATTCCCTGCGAATGTGGCAAATTCTATATAGGTGAGACATCTAGACCGTTAGATGTTGCAATAAAAGAGAAAAGAGAATAAAAAACCTTCTTAGAAAGGGCGATTTTAATAAATCTAGAATTTGTCAACACGCATGGGAATCGAGTCATAAAATTAATTGGAATAATTCCAAAACGGTATTAAAAGAATCGGTAACAAAATACAGAAGATTAAAAGAAACCGCTATAATTAATTTAAATAAAAATAACTTTAACTTAAATAATAAATAACCCGATTCTAAAGAATACAATTAAAAACATTTAAGAATTTCAATAAACAATCACAATCACACGGTAAACCTCACCTATATATTTTTTTTGCTAGTATGTCACTGTCATTAAAAACTAATTGTCAATGAAAGTATCATTGACATATACAAAAAATATATTTACTTCCTATCTATTCATAATTTATAGAAATTAATATAACTTATTTTTAGATTCGTTTTGAAAACGGGTGGAGAATACTTCCCGAAACGTTAACGTTAAAAGTTTGTACATTTTTTAGAACATTTTAAAATTTTATTCGTTAGGCAAATTTATTACAAAAAAGAATCACTGAGAAATTTGTCTCCATTTGGTTTTTTGTTTTTACCCAGTGATGCTTTATTTACATAAGAACAGATCTTTCTGATATGTTTTGAGTTTTAGATCCTGGCGCAAAACCCAAATAAAGAAAAACATATATATGAACACGCCACAATCATTCAGACATTACTAAGAATAGTTTATGTTATGCTTATGTATTTACCCATTAAAATTTTATGTATTCTTTAGATGACATTGGTACCATTCTACAATAAGAAGAACTGATGATTTAAACTTTACACACGTTCAATATTTAGTTACAAAACAATAACATATCCGATAAATTAATTTTCTTTGAAACCATTATATGATCTTTAAACAATGGTAAAAAAACTTACTTGTAGGATTAAGTAAAGTTGTATAATTTGCAATTATCTTTATTTGAAAAAAGCTTATTTTATGTAAAATATAAAACGTTTTTTCTTGTAAATGCAAACATAATAATTTTTGTATAAAGCAAAATTTAACTCATGGTGAATAATAAAAACGCGTCAAAGAAACAGGCAATTTTCAAAATTAAATTTCCCAGACGTCTCTCGGATAAAGTCTAATCAGTAATTACCCATTTAACACATCGGTCAATAAGTCCCAAGTCCGACATATAGATGACGTCACTTACAAAAAATCTTTACAGGGGTAGATTATGCCAACCTTCAAACGTCACATGTCAAAATTTCATGACAATCTGCCTATTAGTTTCTGAGTTGTTGTGCTTTACGCGACGCTACTTTTGTTATTTTCAAAATAATGGAAAACAAAGAATTTCGTGTGTTAATTAAACATTGCTTTTTAATGAAGAAAAGTACCGTTGAAGCAAAACAATGGCTTGATAAACTTTGGCCGGACTCTGTTCCAGAACAATGAAATATAATTGATTGATATGCTGAATTAAAACGTGACTGTACAAGCACCGATGATGCTGAACGCTCCAAATGAGGTGGCTATACCAGTCAATATCAGAAAAATTCATAAAATTATTTCGCAAACATACAGCCTGTATGTCTAGATCATACGCTAACATTATAAAAATACCTACAACCCACAAAGCACTGCTTGTGTGTGGGTCAAACCGAAGAAAAGAAAATAGAAATTTTAGAAAAAGAAAAAATCGTCACAACATTCAGCACAGGCATTTATTTGCATTACATGAAATAAGAAAAAAAGAATGAAAAAGGACACAACCCCACCCCATATATTAAGGCTCAAGAACAAGGAAAATCATATCAACCATGCTGACAAACACCGACCTGAATGAGGCGCGCACAATTTCTTTATATTTTACTTAAATGCCCGATAACTAATGTTCTTCTTCACAATATTATCAATTATGTTTTCCGGCAAAAGGTATCCATGAATTGAGCTTCGAATTGTTTCCACAGCGACTATTTTCTGTTGTCAGATCTCAAAAAAATGATCGCTGGAAAGAAATTTCGCTTTAATGAAGAGATAATTGCCGAAATTGAAGGATATTTTCGTTCGTTCTATTAAAACGGTCAAAAATGTTGAATGAGTTCTGCAACTTTGCAGAAAAAG
The DNA here is from genome assembly GCA_031761425.1 of Cosmopolites sordidus. Taxonomy (NCBI): domain Eukaryota; kingdom Metazoa; phylum Arthropoda; class Insecta; order Coleoptera; family Curculionidae; genus Cosmopolites; species Cosmopolites sordidus. The sequence goes on from JARFXV010000036.1 coordinate 765,175, forward strand.
CGTGTTTTATTTTCTTACCGGGGACTTATTGACCGATGTGTTACCTTTCGGCTTCAAATCTGGTCTCCGCCGAATACACTACCCCCCATCCCCATCCCCCGTCCTACATCAAGACGGGAGGAACACTCGCCGTAACAAGCGGGGCTCCTTTCTCCCGTGGTGCCCATGTTAGATGGGCCACCGTCTAAACCGCTAGCGAGCTTTACTGTTTTCTGATGCCAACGCCTGTTGCCCAGAGCTGCCAGTTTTAGAGGCAAGGGTCGTAAAGTGGACCGCCCACCTACCTCTCTGGGGTACGGGTAAAGCGACTACCTTCTCCAGATTTACAGCATAACATCATGAGTAATCATGAATCACTGGAATCGTGCATATCGTGAGCTCGCTATTAACATATTGCAAAAGTAATGATTGGATTGTAAGGGTTCAGTGGTGATTTCGTCACTAGTTCAATATCAACCCTAACAATTTTTCACAGTGTGGTCATGCTATCAAATAAAGATTAAATACTTTAAAAATGTGACTCTATACTAAAAAATAAGCCTCCATATAGCGAAAGAACTGTATGTCTAGGTAGAGAGAGGGAGTTAGAGCCGAGGTTCAATACAATTCATGGCGTTCTTCTCGTCGTCGTTTAGTTTCAGTGAATATTTTCAGGTATGGTTTGAAAATCTGCTCCAACCCCTTCAAACCCTGACACAGTCACACTGGAACTAGCAATATTATTTCTTGCATTAATGGTTCTTCATTTTTTTTAGATGCTAATATAACTACTATTGCATTACATCGCTTTATTCACGTGATTGATCATATTGACACAAAAATTAACCAGGTTTCGTTTTATTAATGACGACATGTAGCTTCAGCAGCATGGTGCAACTACTCAAACCTCTGGAATATGCATTAACGTCGTTATTAATGAGAAATTAAAGATATTTTTATGTAGACACCTAGTTAAATAGAAGTGCCACTAGTAAGTAAGTTTGGGGAACATAATATCTTATATGACTTACCAAGAACTGGAAGGCAATTAGGCACATTGACAAAAAAATAATACAGCTTCTTCAGAAGAACTGACAGCAAAATGAAACTTCACTTCACTTCGTGTATTCTTAAGAAGAATGGAAGATTCCAATACATTTAGAATTTTTCTTTCGATTAACATCACTATCACTCTATCATATTTGTATCATTATTATTATCATTTGTATCACAATTATTATTTATCATTTTTTTTCGATTAATTAAATATTCATTTTAAAATATTTAAAATAAAAACTGTATCATACGCTATAAATAATATTGCAAATCATAAGATTAAAAAATACATCTACACATTTAATTATAGCATAACTTTAATAAACATTCTTACAAAATTATTTATTACCTTTATACCTAGGATCATGCGAATATTAAATACATGATCGTATTTACACGAAAACTATATTTAAAACGAAATTAAACACAATACACTTGGAAGGTCTTGATGTGACTGGACCTGGTGAACATTTTCATTCTCCATCAGTGTTGCCAAATGTGTATAACAATAAAATTAATCTCTCTCCTACAGAAAACAAATATTACAAATAGCTACATCAGCAATAATAATATAACAATAATATAACAAATAAGCAATACTATTGTTAGCAATTCCGGATATATAAATAGCAACCCTCGTAATTTATTTTGTTGTACTATTGTTTAAACTGTACTATAGTTTGAAATCGTTTGGACCCAAACCTAGGCCCTATATTCCGGTGCCAGATATGCATGAAAATTCTTATGACGGCTGATGACGGCTTAAGGCCAGAAACCAGTCTCGGAAGATGTTTGTTGGCGTTTGATGTCGACTAAAAGATTGAGAATTTTAAATATTCTCCACTAGCTCACTGTGTATTTTCATACTTTAAGTTTTTCATTATTTTTTAACTACGGTGGTGAAGCTCATCTATCACTATAGTTATTTGCAAGCCTGATCTAGTAATATTCTTAGTCATAAACTATAGCGAGATTACTATAATTTGGCGGCGTACCACACAGTTCGATACAATACTTTGTCTATTAGCCAGTAGAGTTTATTGAATTTGTGAGCAAGTTGGTTTCTCTTATCCTATATTTTATATCTTCACTCAAGGTGGATATTTTAGCTTTGATCTTGTATAATATCTTTATCATTTGCTTTGCTTCCAATAATGAGGCAAGATTGTTGAAGTCGAGCGATTAAAACATAAATGGAATAAAAAATTATAAACTAATTATTAGCTTCCAGAGGCTAGAACGACATTAGTGATCGTTCCAATAATAATTGAAGATATTGGTAGTTTTTTCTCTTTATTTTGAGAAATATTTGTTCTGAAACCATATGTTTCTTTGATATGAAAGTCCCAAATAAATAATTCCTTTATACTCCAGTTCAATTTACAGTTTTAAATAATTTAATTATATATATATATATATATATATATATATATATATATATATATATATATATATATATATATATATATATATATATTCAATACTAATGGAGATACGTTATTTAAAAAATCATAAATATACCAGGTCACATAATAAAAAAAACGTTTTTTTTTTTGGATAGGTCAAGAAAGGTGAACTCCGATTCTGGGTAAACGTTCTTCCAGTCCCAACCGTATATTACTCATCATCCGTCGCATTACTCATTTTTACTGATATTCGTATCTAACTAAAATCCATAATATTTTTTGTGTGTGTATGTTAGTGTGTTTGAGAGTAAGCGTGTGGGGGGGGGGGGGGGGTAACGAAATCCTTGATAACCCCACAAATAAAATTTACGACCTGTTCACCAAGAAATATCTCAATATCCGAAGATGATATAGTTAAAAAATAATATATTTGTTATATGTTATTCACAGTTCCAGTGACTCACGGTTTGGTTTGGTGAAGGTAGCTGCTTTTCCTACCCGAAAAACGAAGATTATTAATAATACCTACGAGATAAAAAATAAATGCAAAAGACAACAAAAATTCAAAATTTCATACGATTTTCTCTGAATTATATTATTCTGTTTCGCCAACACAGTGGGTTCTTCAGATGTTGAGTATAAACTAAATTACTTCTATCCAATAAACCTAACTATTATTATAACTACATAGGAAAACCTTCTAATGAAATATCAACATTTTTCAACAGATACAATTACGCAGTAGCATTTAAAATAAACAATAGGTTGGACAAATATATCAAAAACAACTAAGATAAAATACCAAGTGTAAATAAGTCAGGAGTTTATATGCTAAATTATTACGAAGAACAGATTCGGCTTATTCGGAATATCTGTTAGGCAATGATAATAAGTTCGATGATAATTTTAGAATACTGCATGTAGAAAATAAAAATAAAAAACTGTCGTTGGAATCATTAGAAATTAATAAATTAAAACGTAAAATAAAATTAATAAATCAATAAATTTATATTATTTAAAAACAGTGGTAAATGACTAAATGGAAACAAGCAATTTATATTTATTCGACTTGTATTTTAACACATATTTCCATCTGTAAAATAGCGTAGGCTATGGTCGATCCAGACACAAAAATACTTGTGAAGGAATATTGTAACCCTAATTATATTGAAATAGTTTAGTTTATACTCAAAATCTGTAGAAGCCACTCTATTGGCAAAATATTCCAGAATAATGTGAAAATTGTATAAAACTGTAGTTTTATTTTAAAGTAATTTATAATGGATTTTCATCAAATAAAAATTGAAACCGTCAAAAATACAAGAAATATGAGAATGATTATGTAGCACACAACAGAAAATAGTAAAATAAAAATATAGATATGGAAAAAGAAATATATTGACTATATCTCTAACTTTTATACATTTGCAAAAATAAAAAAGTAATGCATGACGAAAATGTCCACTTTGATTTTCTATTTTTGAAACTATACCAAATAAACAGGATAAAATCAACACACTCTCTTCACTATATCATAACAGTTCCAAGCACCAACTATCATAAAACAATACTATTTTGCCATTTCGAGCAGCTATACAAAAAAATCATCTAAAACTATGGTATTTATTTATGAAAATCGAAGATATTTTCTAAATAGCACTATTTTCTATTTATTACATTAAAATCAGTTCACAATGCATATAACAGGTCTTTCAAATTGAGCGGTTTTCGGTGGCAGATAAAAGAAAAGCAATATATTGTCGTAGTGGTAATTCACAAGAGCATATTGATTTGGTACGTGAAAATGTTTCTGAAGACCCAGTAATTTCCATTAGTCGACGTTCACAAAAATTTTGACTCAGTGAATCCATAACATGGCACACTTTACGAAAGAATTTAGCTCTGAAGGCATATAAAGTTCAAATAACATAGAAATTAAAGCCACTGGATCATTCAAAATGTTTTGCATTTGTTAATTGGATCAAAGAACAAATGATTTTTCTCAAAAAATCATCTCCTTAGATGAAGCACATTTGGAAATTGGTGTCTAGGTTAATAAACACAGCTGCCTCAGTTGGAGTGAGAAAAATTCATGACACTTCATGAGAAACTTTTTCATACTAAATGAGTCACTGTTTGGTATGCATTGTAGCAGTGTAATTGGGCCAAATTTCTTTCAGAATGCTGCTGGTGGAGCTGTAACTGTGAATAGTGCTACACCTCACTATGCTAATGCAACAATTGATTTATTGAGAGAAGAAATTCCTGGACGAGTTATTGCGAGAAACGGTTATGTTAATTGGCCACCAAGATCATGTGATTTGACACCTGTTGAACTATTTTCTTTGGGGTTACATGAAAAGCGAGGTCTATAAAAATAATCCACAATCGATTCCTGAACTAAAGTGAACTAAAATTAAATTATTAGATTCATTGGCGATATAGAGCCATGATTATGCCAAAATATCTGCCAAAATTTTGACGAAAGAGTGGACGTCTGTAGAGCTGCCAAATATGGTCATTTAGCAGATATTGTCTTTCGTGTTTAAATGCCATATACTATGCTTCAATTATCAATAAAATGTTTTTGAAATCAACGTAAATTCTTTGTTTTATTCAAGATTTAAAAAATTGTCAAATTTTAAAGATCCATTATTAAAACTTTTTATTAAATACACATACATCTAAACTTAAAGAGATTTAACACTGAACACCAAATCACTTTTTTTGAACTTCTCGAGGGACGTTTCGCTAACCATGTTAGCATCATCAGGAGATGATTTAATCTAAGCATCTAAATTTAATATTTCCAATAGAAGAATTGATACACATACATCTATTAAAATTACCAAAAATCTAAAAAAATAAATTAGGCAATTTTATTGTCGTAAAACATTAGGGAATAAACACATTTTGGCAACAATGCTTGGCTGGAAAATCGATGGGAATTTCCAGTTCAGGAACTGTTCTTACAACTGGATATATTTTAAAGTCCTATCTATCTTTTCGGCTTGAATGTTGACAATCGTATTCATATATTTCTTACAATTATTTATAAATTGTATTAAATATAAATTAAAAAATATAATAAATTAATAATAATAATAATATAATAATATTAATAATATAATAATAATAATAACATAATATATATATATAATAAATAAATTAAATATAAATTGTAATTCACACATCAAGTTGAATTTTTGTATGGCAAAACATCAAAAATGTTATATTGTTTAATATTTCGTGTTTGAATTATCACTTTGTGAAAATTTATTTTGGGTAACTGGGATACTCGAAATATATGTACCCTTAAACTTGCAGCAGTAAATCGTAGAAAGTCACTTTTAGTGTTTTTTTTAGAAATTTTTTATAGAGTACATTCTCTTGTACATTCAATAAAACTTGCTTATGGTTGGTGTAAAATTAACTGTCCTAGTTACAAACCATATACGAGGGTCTTTCGAAAAGTTCTCGATCTCAGAACGCTAAAAAATAGAGTAGGTTGCACTTTAAAGATTTTTTCCTATTCGTTTTAACTTAAAAAAGTGGGCTGTGAAATTTAGACGTGATCATACATCCATTCAAGGTGATGAATGCTCGAGATGCTCCAAAATAGTTACGACCAGCAGTCTGAAGCAGCCGATCGCAGCCTAAAGGTATGCTATTTTAATGCCTAGCTAGATGCTGCCGACTACATTTTACACGAGGTTTAAGGTAATAAAAAGCATTCTATTAGATGGATGCTGCATTTGAATGAACACTTCTCAAGAGTGTTTAAATTTATTTAAAACTTTAAAAAATGATTCTGGTTAGTTTATTCAGCATTTTCTAACAGTAAATTCGCCAGGACATGCTAGAGACGAAGTGGCAGGCCAAACCACGGGTGGCAACAGGTGAAAGTGCGCCAAAGGAAGTAAAAACAGGAAAATGTATGGTCACTGTTTTCTGGGTTTCTCGTAATGTAGTGTTACTATATTACCTAGTACAAGGTAAGACTATCACCGAAGATATTATACCTCACTACTTGACCAATTGAAAAGTGCTACTCAAGAGTAAATGTCCACTTCTGGCCAAAAGAGAGAGCTTTTTCATCATGATAATGCGTTTGCACATTTATTTTGGATCGTTGCTATAAAATTTTACGAAATACTTTTCAAAGTGACTTTTTACGACTTACCTTTCACTCAGACTCGCATCAATTATTTTCTCTTCCCAAACCTAAGGGAATACTCTTGCTGTAGCAATATGCACTTGAAAGGATGAGGTCAGAGTTGGAAGAAATATTGTAGTGATAGCCTGAAAGTTTAGATTGCAGATTTGAATAAATTGCATATAATGTCGACTGTATAATAAAGTAGAAACATCGTTGATCTAAATTAACTAAACTGTAAGGTGGCTACGTCGAAAAATATTTTTTAAAAATCTGAAAAACCTGACCTTGTTTCTCCGGACTAGGTCAATTAGATTATTTTGTTTACAGCAAGATGAAATACTTATAAAATAGTAAGAAAAGTGAGATTTTGATGTTCTGTTAAACTAAAACGGTACCTGTAAAATTTAAATATAAACATTTTCTAAAAGAAAATAGTTTTGTTATTTGATGCTAAACTTATTTCCCGTAATTTTTGCTGAAAAATAAGCATTTCAGCACGTAAATGTTTGCATATATTGATTATAGGACTTTTTTAATTGTTTTGTGAATCTTTCTAGCAAATGTTGGGCTCCAGGATTAACTCCAGGAACAAGGATTAACCTTTAGAACAAATTCATATCCATATTCTAAGAACATATCAGAAATGTATCGTAATTTGCAATGTGTGCTAATGAGAGTTTGGTATTAGAAAATTCAATGGCGCTAAATCTGGCGAATAGTACGTGTATGAAAAAACTTGAAAACTTCATTAAAATTTTAGCAGATGTTCATTTATAATTTCAGTTAATAATGCAGATTTTTTTCGCAAAATTTGAGCATTTATTTCCATAACATAATAAATTACCTTAATAATAAGAGTATTGGCCGTTGTTAGTTATTCCTTTTCTCCCATCATAGTGTGAAAGAATCAATTCCGTGCCAAGAAAACTTTTGGTTTTTTGAGGCCAATCATTCATCAAGCCAAATTTTCACTTCTGCATGAGAATGTAAGTGTTGTTCTGAAGCTCCATGATGCATTGATCGAAATAAATGGTAGTCCGAAGCGGAAAAGTCCGGTGAATACGGAAATCTCATTTAACGTTTTTCAAATAGTTTTGTATACATTTTGCAACATGGGGTCGAGCATGGTATTCTGGTCGTTTTTCATTCAATGCTCGGTTCAATTTTGTCAGTTGCCGGTATGATAGCCAGTAATCGTTTCACCAAGTTTCAACAGTTCATATTACACAGCTCCCTACTATCCCACCAAATGCACAGCAAAGTCTTCTTTCCATGTTTATTGCGCACTATCACAACTCGATGCAAAAAACCTATTTTTGTCTGGCGAACAAACACAAGTGGCTTTTCGCCTTTCAATGCCTCATTCCTTTAATATTTTCCTTCCTTCTGGGTCATTTCCAATGCATGCACACATTCTGAAATGGTGGACTGGGTAACATACAATCCTTCTACCAACTGTTTCAACGTATGAGTTGATTCTTCATCCAATAATGCTTACAAATCAGCATCTTTAAACTTTTTCAGTTGTCCTTGTCTTTATATTAAAATCCAGACTTTTAAATCACCAGTTTTTTGGGTTAGAGCATGTTCACCATAAACTTCAACCAACAATCGATAAGTTTCTGCAGCCGTTTTCTTCAAATGGAAGAAAGTTATTAAACTTTCTCGCAACACTTCTTTTTCTGGTAAATAATTCGACATTTTCAAAGCTTTAAAAAACTATTGTTTTTGCACAATGACAATTAATAACTACTTGGCGTTTGATCGTCCAAAATATCATCGAAGTCATTGGTATATATCAACAAACATTATCAACAAACAATATTAGTAACGCCATCTCTTATCAAAATCGACAATATTAACCGAAACACCTATTCTAATAACGCCTTTTTGCTTTATAAGCTTGTTTACATCAACTTTCTATTTAATTTGAATTGATAGTAATTATTTTCTAATTGTAACTGTTCAGTTTAAGTTCAGTTTAAGATTATTTTGATAATCCAATTATCTTCCCCATTCAGACACAAACCACCACAAAGTGGTTATACAAAAGTAACTATGAATGTGAAACGAAGGAATTTTAGTTTATATATTATTTTATGATTGGATCAGAGCATATATTTGTCTCAAATAAACTTGAACTACATACATACTTCAAGTTCTTTATGCTGATTTAATATTAACATTGTTTTACGATCCTTAACGGTTTTAAAACTACATAAATATAAATTTCAAATCAATTTCCAAATATTTCACAACATATATCTTATCAATATTGATCTCGACTATCAACTGGTAAATTATCTCATAGTTTTTTTTATGTTATTGTTTGATTAGTAAAAATCTAATAAATGCACTTGGCTTTCTTACTAACTCAATTTCAAGCATAATACAGAAAATTTAAATATAAAAAACGTAGACAAAATATTTATTTTGATATATATTTTTTGATAATTCTGATATCTGGATATATATACACATAGTAATGTCTTTTTATAACGAACCCTCTCGTTGCAAACTTTAGTTTATAATGAATCAATTTATAAGGTACAAACTAAAGTATTATTAAACGAGTGTTGTTGTTTTAGTTTTAGTTTTTATAAACGAAACCGTTTATGACAAACTTTCGAATAAACGAACCTTAATTTTTGGCATAATCGCAAAACAAAATCCCTAATAAAAAACTTCAAGTGGTATTTTACTGAATAAAGAGGGATCCCATTCTTTAAATAGATATCAAACACCAACACAAATCTGAAATAATCTACTTAAAAGACGATTTAAAACTACACACATACGTAATGTGTTGGCCCGGATATAGCCGAAAAATGCTCCCGAGAAAACGGATAGTGTGACGTCGCACTAAAATGATCGCAATTTATTTTGGATTTTTAATTTTTACTCTTCTGTTCATTCTAGGTTGGCAATTTAATGTTCGAAAAAGGTCAAACTTTAAATGTTCAAATAACATAAAAAGCCCACGAACTTTTAAGTTGATCAGAGACTTTTGAAATGGCTTTCTCAGCAAAGAAATAAAAATGTAATCATTAGCGGTGCTATATTACAATGGAAGGTTGAAGATCTTGGAAGGAATATTTTGAAAAATGAGGCACGTAAGTTTAGTAGAAGCTGGGTCGAAAGGTTTAAAAAAAGACATTGTATAGCCAGTGGAAAATTGTTGGAAAGTGTTTTGCAGTTGATATGAATGTTGTAGATGACTGGCTGCAGAGCAAGTGGCCAACCATTAGAAAATACTTCAAGGGTGGGGATATATTTAGTGGAGATGAAACCAGCTTATTGGTTTACACCTGACAGCACATTGAGATTCAAAAGGGAAACCTGTGCCGGCGGAAAGCTCTCTAAAAAAAGAACCACTGGGTTTGTGGTGGCAAATTTAACAGGATCAGATAAAAGAAAATTATTGATAATTGGAAAACCTAAAAGCTCTAGATGTTTTAAGAATGTTATACATTTGACTGAAAATTACAAAACCAACGAAAGAGCATGGATGACCTTAGAGATTTTTGCAAATTAATTGCGGGAATGGGATGCTGAGTTATACCGCAAAAATCTACGAATTAGTGCACAACTGCCCAGCTCATCCAGATGTTAAAAATTTGGATAGCATCGAGTTTGTGTTCATGCCACTAAATACTAGTTTCAAATTACAGCCTATCGATCAAGGTGTTATCCATAGTTTAAAAAGTTATTATCGTAGGCTTCTTCTCTTGAAAAGAGAATCTTTTATCTTAATCTTTTGGAAGCTTCATTCAATTGGCATGGCAGAGGGTATCGAAACAAACAATTGTCAATTGTTTTCAATACGGTGATTTTCTGAAGACTGAGAATGATTTGGATTCAGCCGATGATCTGCCATTAGTCGAATGACTGAAGAAAAATCAACAGGAAGAACATGATAACAATTTTCAAGATAATTTTCCTTGTTGTGAAAATGATTTCATTCAATTTGTCTATGCTGATGACTATCTTGTGAGAGTTGAATACTTAGATGATGATGCCGTTGTCGCTCCTGTATCTTTCTTAGTTCCGAGTTCAGTTCACATTTATGATGATGCGGATGAGGAAGATGAATAATTATTGAATACGGAATCGATACCAATACCAATTCCAAGTACATCAGAGGCAACATCATTGGCAACATCATTTAGGCAAATTTATTACAAAAAAACAATCACCGAGAAATTTGTCTCCGTTTTGTTTTTGCTATTTTACTATAGTGATTCATTATTTATTTAAGAACAGATTTTTTTGAATTTTTTGGAGATTTAGATCGTGGCGAAAAAACCCAAAAAAGGAAAAATAAATATGAACACGCCACAATTATTCAGACAATACTATTGAAAACTGTTGATAATGTACCTATATATATCGCATTAGATATTTATGTACCTGTGTATGTACGTACCTATGTTTTAATCGTTTTACTGATAAAAAATAACTTCTGATCTGATCATAAGGAGTGTCGGTAATTACTTTCCGGTTCGCTAGCCATAAATATTTCGCTAGCCATAAATATGCAATGTTATGATTTGATACCTATGTTATTTCATTCTACTGACATTAACCTTAAAATTACACAAGTTACGTTCCGTCAAAATAACAGAGTTATAGATTTATAATTTTTTGAATATGTCGCATTTTGTGCCTGAGAACGTGCATTTGCGGTATGCATTAGTTTTCTTGTTTCATCAAAAGAAAAAACCCGCCGAAAGTCATCGTTTGCTGTTAGAGATTTACGGTGAGCATGCTCCAACCATAAGAACATGTGAAACGTTTGAAGATGTAGAATTGCAGGAGTTATTAGATGAAGATCCAACACAAACTGAAAAACAATTGGCAGAAAAGTTGAATGTGAGCCGAGTCGCAATTTGTAAACGATGACAAGCAATGGGAAAGATCCAAAAGATGGGAAGATGGGTGCCACATGAATTGAATGACAGGCAATTAGAAAATCGAAAAATGGTCAGTGAAATGCTGCTTCAAAGGTATGAAAGAAAAGCATTTCTGCATCGAATAGTAACGGGTGATGGAAAATGGATTTATTTCGAAAATCCCAAGGGAAAAAAATCATGGTTATCACCTGACGAAGACATCGCCTTCGACTGCAAGGTCAAATCGCTTTGGTCACAAGGCCATGCTCTGTGTCTGGTGAGACCAGGTTGTTGTCGTATATTATCAACTGTTAAAACCTGGAGAAACAGTTAATACTGATCGGTACCGACAACAAATGATCAATTTGAACTGTGAATTAATCGAAAAACGCCCACAAAACCTTCAAATACATGACAAGATGATTTTGCAACATGACAACGCGTCGTCTCATACAGCAAAACCAATCAAAGAAGTGTTGAAATTACTTGGATGGGAAGTTTTATCGCACCCGCCGTACTCTTCAAACCTGGCTCCATCCGACTACCACCTTTTCGCATCAACGGGGCACACGCTTGCAGAGCAGCACCTCGCCGATTTCGAAGAAATCAAAAAATGGCTCGATGAATGGTTTGGTTTAAAGGAGAAACTGTTCTTTTGGAATTTTATCGATAAATCGCCTGAGAGATGGGTAAAATGTATAGAATCGAACTGCCAATACTTTGAATAAATAAAAAAGTAAAGTGTTAGGGTTAGCGGCTATTTAGCGACTGGACCTACAGCTTAACGTGGATTCCGAGCAACGGTCATCAGCTTCCGACAAACCCAGGCCAGCACCCCCCTCGGGCTATAAACCCTTGGTTATGTGCCTACCCATAAGTCTATCAGAAAACCTACCGACTGGCGAGTGACCAACGTAGAACACTTCTCAGAAGGCATCCGGCCTTACCAGCCTTTGATTGAGGGGTAATTCGTAGTCGGTTGAATAAATACATTTTAACTATCTATTCTAAATAAGGTGTTTTCATTAGCGAAAAAACCGGAAAGGAATTACCGACACACCACCATATATATATATATATATATATATATATATATATATATATATATATATATATATATATATATATATATATATATATATATATATATATATATATATATGTATATATATATATATATATATATATATATATATATATATATATATATATATATATATATATATAAGACTATCTCTAAAATTCCCTCTAACCATGTAAAAATCCTATTGGGTGATTTCAACGCCCAGCTAGGGAAAGAAAAAAAGTACAGGAAAACAGTCGGCAGTTTTCCCGCTCATAAATGGACTAACCATAATGGTAGAAGATTGGTTGAACTATGTTCGCAGTTTAATCTAAAAATAATGTCAACCCATTTTAAGAAGAAAATATCAAAACAAAAGACCTGGAGGTGCCCAAACACGTACATGGGTGAATTTCAAATTGACCATGTTGCCATTTCGTACCCCAATTATAAAGAGATTTTGAATGTTCAAGTCAGGAAAGGAGCTAATATAGACACGGATCACTACTTGACTAGAATCAAACTTAGCTTAAAACCTCGAAAACTTATTCAAAAGAGGCTGCTAATACCAAAGTTTGACCCAACGAAAATAAAACCAGCCCTAACAGAAGAGCTTGATAAACAACCAGCACAGAACTGGCAAGAATTGAAACAAAAAATTATTAAAACGGCCTTAAAGTTGGTCCCTTTACAAAAACGTAGAAAACATCCGTGGTGGGATGAAGTTTGCGAGCAAGCAGTATTAAGCCGAAGTAAAGCATTCAAAGATTGGAACAGTCAAAAAACAGCAATAAACTATAACATCTTTTTGGAAGTAAGAAAAGAAACATCGAAGCTAATTAGACAAACTAAAAGAAAATATGAAAACAATCAACTTAATGAAATAGAAAAAGATTTCCAAAAAAATAACACCCGAAACTTTTACAAAACATTTAAAACTAAATTAACAGGCTATCAACCGCAAAGTCTTTGCTTCCAAAAGGAAAACGGACAATTAGCTCTAAATAACCAAGACAATTGCAAAGAACTTGCGAAATATTTTGAACAAATACTAAACTGTTCTGAGCCCTTAAACAAATTAACAACACTAAAACCTAAACAAACAAACCCAGATTCATTACCACCGAATGAAGAGGAAATACTTAGGCAAATCAAGCGGCTTAAAAATAACAAAGCTTCTGGTGAAGATGGAATCACTGCTGAACTTTTGAAATCCGCTGGTCCAGGTACAATCAAGGAAATAACCAAAATTCTACAAGAAGTTTGGCGAACCGAACGGATTCCGGAAGATTGGAAAGATGCTCTAATCCATCCACTATATAAGAAAGGAGATAGAACGGATGTAAACAACTATAGAGGGATATCTCTTCTCCCAGTTTGTTACAAGATTCTATCTCAATGTCTACTAGACAGAGCACAGGTACAGTTAGAACCTAACATTGGTGAATATCAAGCAGGTTTTCGACCGGGCAGATCCTGCCCTGAACAGATCCTGAATCTGAAGTTGATTCTAAGACATCAAAAACTGTACAATAAAAATCTCGTCTGTACATTTGTGGATTTCAAAAAAGCATATGATTCTATTGACCGCGAATCTTTATTCCGAATCTTGAAAGAACAAGGACTAGATCTGAAAACGCTGGCAATTATTAAAGCAACGTTAACTAACACAAGGTCAAAAGTTAAATTCATGGGTGAGATCTCAGAGCCCTTCGAAATTAGAACTGGAGTGAGACAAGGGGATGGACTCTCGCCACTCTTATTTAACTGTGTTCTAGAAAAAGTAATACAGGAGTGGCGTGAAAAAAAGTCGGCCCTGAATATTGACCAGCCCATTAAACTGGGGAGAACCAACATCAAAATTGATTGTCTGGCATTTGCTGATGATCTAGCAATTTTAGCTCAAGATGTATTAACGGCACAGAAACAGATTGAAATCCTAAAAGAAACAGCAGAAAATGTAGGACTCCAAATTTCCTTTGAAAAGACACAATACATGACCTGCAACAGACTAAGAACGCCATTTCTAAAAACAAAATATGGTAACATCAGACGAGTCTCTCAATTCAAATATTTGGGTGAAATAATCATGGAAAATGGGTTGGAAAAAGCGGCCAATAAGGGTAGATGTCAAAAAATGGAAACGGCATTGAGACTTACACAAAATATTTACAACAAAAAATGCCTATCTAAAAACACAAAACTGAGACATTACAACACAGTTATTAAGCCAGAATGTCTATATGCTGCAGAAACGCTCATTTTGAATAGAAAGAGGGACATCGAGGACATTGAAAAGAAGGAAAGAAAAATCGTAAGGAAAATCCTAGGCCCCAAACAAATAAATAGCACAACATACCGACTTCGAGAAAACGAAGAAATCAAACAATACACAGATATACATAGCGATATGAGAAAGAGAAGACTTAAGTTTTACGGACACATAAAACGGATGAATCCGAGTAGGTTAACTAGACAAATAGTCGAATTTTATGAAAATAGGAGTAAAGCTAAAGTAGAAATAATTAAATGGATTGCTGCAATTAAAGAGGACCTAAGGTCAGCAAATATTTCACAAAGTGAAATTCAGGATAGAGGCTGTTTCAGACACAAGGTGAACATTTGGAAGGTTGGCCAGAGAGAAAAATGTAGGAAGACTGGAACAACTTGGTCTGATGAAAGGAAAAAAGCTCATAGCGAAAGAATGAAATTAGTATGGGCACAAAGGAAGGCTAACAACAACAAACGCCTCTAATTGTACTTCGCGTGGTCCACTAGGGCCCATACGTGAATAATAATAATAATATATATATATATATATATATATATATATATATATATATATATATATATATATATATATATATATATATATATATATATATATATATATATATACCATCCTCAGAATAATTCAATATTAAATTAAACAATTAATTTTTAAAATTTTTATCTAATATGTGATAATTTTGTATAACATTTTTAAAATCAATACAATATACAATAAAATTTATACAAAATTATCACATATTACTTAAAAAATTTTAAAAATTAATTGTTTAATTTAATATTGAATTATTCTGAGGAGGAAACCGAAACGTTAATAAAAAAAATTAAAAATTAAAACTTAATTACTTACCGAAAGTCCCAATAAATAAAATAATAATAATAATAATAAACGCTCAAAAGAATATATGTAATATATATATATATATATATATATATATATATATATATATATATATATATATATATATATATATATATATATATATATAAAACACCCCGCTACAACCCCGCTTTCCGGTTGCTTATCTCATACATATGTTCGACGCACGTTTCGCTAACCATGTTAGCATCATCAGGAGATGATTTAATCTTCTTTTAGAGATTAAATCATCTCCTGATGATGCTAACATGGTTAGCGAAACGTGCGTCGAGCAGTTCAAAAAAGTGTTTTGGTATTTAGTGATAAATTTCTTCAAGTTTAGTGCATCACACCAAAGGTTCCAATAGAAGAATTGACCATACATATGTGTTCGAGTGGTATAAGCGATTCCAGGGCAGTCGTGATGTTTAGAAAATAACCCAAAGCCAGTCCGACCAAATAACAAAAATCGCGATGAATTAATAGAAAAAGTGCGTGAAATGATCCCCTACGATGCGAATTCGACTGAGATGGGTAGCGGCGGAATTAAATATGACCAAAGATATGAACCACGAAATTCTGATAAAGGATTTAAACAAATGGAAAGTCTGTGGTCTTGCGTGTACCTACAACCTTAGATAACAGCTCGAAAATAAGCCACTATAATGTATATAATGTATATATACTATTATATAACATATATACTATTATATAATATATATACTATTATATAATATATAATGTATATATATTATTTCCTACAGAGAGCCAACAACATTTCAAAATTCATTACTTTGGTCTGTAGACAAAATAAATTAATACATTTTAACCTAAAGTTAGATTATTCTTGTTTAAAAAAGGTTTGGGTTTTGTTTAGTTATACATGCGACAAACAATGAAATAGCACCATTCATCGGAAACGCAGTCATTAATATGAATTTAACGAAAATCTATAAATGATGCATCATAATATGAAATTCATTAACGCGGCCTCTCTCTTCCTTCTACAAAGCTGAGCTGTTCGGCGTCACGTAGAAAACTTGTATCGGTGCAATTATTAATGTTGAAATATTAATCTGACATTTTGAATATACAATTAGTTATATGTAATTTAGATTAATTTAAAAATCAGCCTTGAATGTCAACATTTTATTTATGATCATCATACAACAATTTACCAGGGACTATTTCGTCTTTCGTCGATCATCATCATCATCGTCATCAGCCTGTGTCAATCTACTGCAGGATGAAGGCCTCTTCAACAGTTTCCTAGTTTCACGGTTCTGAGCTTTCCTCTGCCACTCGGGTCCTATATACTTGACGATGTCATCAGTCCATCCAGCTTTCGGACTTCTTCGCGGACGTTTACGATCAAGCGGTATCCATTCCAAGATTGCCCTGGTCCATCTGCCGTCCTATCGCGTCGCTACTTGGCTTGCCCATCTCCATTTCAATTGCTTCACTCTTCTAATGATATCATACACTTTCGTTTGTTCCCTGATCCATACGCAGGACTTTCTGTCTCATCTTGTAATGCCAAGCATAAATCTTTCATTTCCGTATGTCATAACAGATAGGGCGCATTGATTGAAGACTTTTCTTTTCACGCAAAGTGGGAGTCTGCTCTTAAACACTATGTTGAGCCTGCCAAACGCCTGCAGGCGGTATCCCCTTCGAATGAAATCCTCTGCCCAAGATATATAAATTGCTCCACAATCTCCAAATCCCTTCCTAAAACCGAAATTCTCCTGTCCTCAGCGAATTTATTGAACATAACCTGACTCTTTTTCAGGTTTATTTTCAAGCCAAATGGTTCGCCATCCCTTTGCAGTTCTTGTATGCGTCTTTGCAGCTCATCTGGGTCTTGTGAAAGGAGAACGATATCAACTGCAAATCTAAGATGGTTTAAGTTTGAACCATTGATCTTTACACCATCCTGTTCCTAATCCAAATTAGGGAATACTTCCTCAAGGCAAGCCGGGAAAAGAATAGGCGATATTGCGTCACCCTGCCTTACACATCGTTCTACATTAATTCTAACTTCAAGATCATCAAGGTGAATTGTCGCTGTAGCTCCATCATATATCAATCCTAATAGATTTACATATGCTTTGTCTACCCCCTGGCTAAGCAGTGCATCCATTATTGCATGCTTTAGTCAAATGCCTTTTTGTAATCGATAAAAGTCAAGCACAGTGGCATGGTGTATTCGTTGCGCCTTTCTATGGCCTGCTGTATAACCTGGATGTGATCCATTGCAGTGAATCCCTTTCTGAATCCTGCCTGTTCTCTTGGTTGTGCGTGATTCAGTTTTCTTAATGTTCTTTCAGATATTATCTTAGTGAAAACTTTGTACATTACTGATAGGTGGCTTATTGGACGGTAGTTCTTTAAATCTTCCTGTGCTCCCTTTTTATGTAAAAGGACCACTTCTGCATTTTTCCATAAGTCAGGTACTTTTTGTTCTTTGAGGCATTTTGAGTATAATTTTGCCAGTGTTTTATGTAACGTCCGATCACCAGCTTTTAGCAGTTCGACATTTACACTGTCCTTTCCTGAAGCCTTGCCGTTTTTCATCGATTCTATAGCGTTTGTTACTTCGTCCACTAGGATATCTGGAATTTGTTCTTCCGTGGGTATTGTTGTCTTTGATTGGTTCTGATCTTTATATAACTGGGAATAAAATTTTCTAACAACCTCTAACATTTGCGTACGCGCTCTCCTCACGCATTAAGACAAATATTTTGCGTTCTTTTGTTTCTCAGCTTCTGTTTAGCCTGGTTAATTCCTTTATTTTCTTCTAGCACTGCACTAGCTGCATGTTGAATCGGCGCGAGTCCTCTCTGTTACGTTTTCTTATAGTTTTGCAGAGCTCAGTGTACTCAACCTTGCCAAAAGGACTACCTGCATTTCCTATTTTCCGTCGTTTCTTCATTAAATCAATGGTCTCCCTGGAGATTTTTGTCTGTTTGGAACATTTTTCTTCTGGTGCTATTGAAGCAACCATTTGAAGCACAATGTTGGTGATTTCTTCATATTGAACTGATATTTCCATCTCCTCCGGAACTTGTAACGCAGCAAACCTTGTTTGACAAAGCAATCTCAAAATCGCTGCCTATCTCCAGCAGCTTCCCAGAATCCACTTTGCCAGTCTGTGACCTTACTATTTTTTCGCGTTCTCTTCGACAGTTAATCCTAACTTTTGCTCGTATCATTCGGTGGTCACTGCCAACATTAAAATTGTTAAAGACATACAATTGCAAAATATTGTTTTATTGTTGGTCATGATGTAAATAATTTCACTTGTGAGTCCAGATGAACTTTTCCATGTCCATTTTCTGCTGATATTTATCTTGTAGAACGAATGCATAAAACAAAGTTCTTGTCCTTTAGTAAAATGAACTAATCTTTCACCTCTATGTCTTGCTCACCAGTTCCATATGGGCCAGT
Source organism: Cosmopolites sordidus (assembly GCA_031761425.1). Lineage (NCBI taxonomy): Eukaryota > Metazoa > Arthropoda > Insecta > Coleoptera > Curculionidae > Cosmopolites > Cosmopolites sordidus. Next base: position 784,328 of record JARFXV010000036.1, read on the forward strand.
TGTATTTTCATCAGTTCTTGTTGTTCCGATTCTGGCATCAAAATCACCCATCAGGATTTTGTAAATACTTTTCTCCTTGTATAAAAGCTGGACTACATCATATCATCCCTGGATGTATATATATATATATATATATATATATATATATATATATATATATATATATATATATATATATATACAAAATCGTTCCAATCGTAACATTAAACTTCATGATTTTCACCTGCGATTGGAATTCACTCGTGCCTTTAATGGGGATCGTTGCAGACTGATGATCAATAATTATTTAACTCTAAATTTGAATGGTATTGATCTGGTAATTGATTGTTATATTATATAACAATTTTTGAATTGTGATTTTATCATATAATTTTTTATAACCACCATTTCCATATAATAAATATATTCTGTGCGCATATTGTATTTTGTATTATTATGTGTATTATGTATATGATTTAATAATTTATAGAAACGACCTAAAACTGTTATTTTAATAAATATTGTTATATGGTATATAGCATGTAAATATGGTTATTGTTATTTTAAACACATTTCACATAAACTCACATGGACAGATATGGAAAAGCAAAAAATGTGCGAAGTTCTTCGAAGGTTTGCTTCGTAGGCATGAAGAAAGATTTTTTGCCTCCAATCGTGACTGGAGATGAAATGTGGATATATTTCGGGAACCCAAAACGCAGAAAATCTTGGGTTAACTCAGGACGATTATCAACGTCGACAGCAAGACCGAAACGCTTTGGAAAGGAAACAATGATGTGCATTTGGTGGGATCAGAAGGTTGTTGTGTACTATGAGCTTATAAAACTAGGTGAAATAGTTAATACCATTCGCTACCGTTAACAAATGATCAATTTGAGCCATAGATTGATCGAAAAGCCACTAGAATAGGCTACAAGACACGGAAACGTGATCTTGAAGCACGACAACGCCCCATTACACAAAGCGAAAGTGATCAGAGACACCGTTTCTACAATTTGCTGGGAACTCCTGCCTCACCCGCCGTACTTACCAGACTGGGGCCGACTACCACTTGTTTTCATCGAAGTGTCATGAAGGGGAAAATGTGCAGCTAGCGATGACGCATATTTTGAATAAATAATTGTTAACATTTCTTCCAAATTAAACAATTTTTTTAAGAAAAAAATTAGAATTATTAAACGTCACACCTGGTATAATAGATGATGTTCTTTCTTCATTGCTCTGGTATTTGCACAGTTCCGCGCTCTTCCAAGAAAGTAAGATTTTTACTATCTCAGCTGTTTTGAAGATACCTAAATAAATGATAGTTAGAAGGAGCAAAGTTGGAAGAGTACGTTGGGTAGACCGCAACATTCTAGCCAAATTGTCAAAGTTTGTGTCCGGTGATCAAGGACACGTGTGGTATAGACTTGTCTCCATGAAATACAGTGCCCTTTCTGTTGACTAATTCAAAGTGTACCTGGTTTACTACTCGCTTTAATTTACTTGGTTATTAACAGAACTTCTTCGAAGTAATTGTCTGTTTTTCAGGTATTCTGCTCATATTGCGTTTCCCTTCCATTCCCACCAAATGCAAATCATAAGAAGCATGATTACTGATTAAATAACCATGATTATCAACAGGACATCGCTTAATATTATTATTTTCAAACCATTTTTTATCACCTGTAACCATCCGCTTTAAAAACGGTTTGATTTCGTTGCGCATCAATACAGAATTGCAAGCAGAAATTCAGTTAATAAAATTTTTCTTCGTTTGCACCCATACATCGACCTTGGTAACCATTCGAAGTAGACGTGATCGCCTTGATCCTGTTGAATGGTTGATTCTAAGAAGTTCCTCTCTAAGATATCCCGAATTGTTCCATGTCGGTCATTTTCAATTAGCACTAATATTGCATTGCCATCAGTTCCAGACGGTGTCCAGGACGTGGTGAACGTAATAAAATTAGCTTAGGCTTAGAATAAAATTGTTTTCACGAAACTTTCTAAACCACTTACGGCACATGGAATCGTCAACAACACCCTTATCGTACTGCATGTTTTTTGTCGTACAATAAATGTTGTATATGTCGAAAAAAGCTTCTTATTTTTAATGCTTGACAAAATGTAGAAAACAAAACCAAATAACATATTTCTTTCCGTAAGTACTCTGTCAAATAATATCAAAACTTTACACGTGTATAACAGAAAAACTCTTCGGTCCATTTAGCGCCAAAAACGGGATGAACTCTTTCATCAATGCTATCATATAGGGTACATTTTCAAGATTTAATTAAAGTATAACTAAAGGATGTTACAATAAAAGTGGAATATTTGAAAATGCATTTTAAATAAAATGTAGTTTTCTGTAGCAAAGTATTATTATATTTACTAATTTATAATAAAGACATCTGGAAATTATGTATGGAAACATCGTCCTCAATCATCAAATCAATATCTTCCAATTGAGGGACAAATTATTGTTATTATTATTGAGGGCCAATTGTGGTCACCAAAATGACACTCTCTTCGCTGTGCATGGTCTGTTTGCAGAAGCTGTTCAGTCAATTGGACTTTGTAAGCATGGAGATGCAAATTTTTAGTGAAAGCAAAGATTGGCTGTTGAAATGTCCAATTCTTGTGCACAATAGCGAATCGAGGAACGAATCTCACGAACTGCCGTGATGTTTTATTCTGAACGACAACTACAAGCTCGTGTCGTGTGTTTCACATGAACACACATCACATGAACACAAATGAACCAGTACTTTCGATTTTTTCGACTATTCTTTTCACAGTTGATAAATTTGAAACATTCTTTCTATCGAAACTCGAAAGCAAGGATAGTAGCAATCAAACTTTCACCATTTTGATAGTAATTTTTAACAATAAGGACGCGTTGCTACATTATGTAGCACTCTTATTGACCTGTCACAATTTTTAACCTATCAAATTATCACAGCCAAAATGACGCGCAATTCAAATCTTGCACTTTAATAAGAGTGCAAGATTGCACTCTTATTACAATAGTAACACTCTTTGCTTGCTGTATAAAACTAAATACATATTAATGATTACACAGGTCCACAAGATAAAAAAATGGTACCATTGAGACTTAAATGTAATTTTAAAGCATAGTGTCTAGCAACACTCTCAGTAACTTTAAATTATTAAAAATACGTACAGTTTTTAATCTACTCACATTGATAATATTTTCTTCTCAGTAGCCACTTAACTTATAAATTTTGGTTTTTATTTAATTAAAAAAGTGTGTAAATAAAACCTAGACGATGTGATCGTCAAAACGATCGCATTTAAACAATCCGAACACTTTTTCTTACGTTTGTGGCGAGTATACGGTGAAAAGATATCTGAATTTGTGCAAAATACGTATTTCGCTTACTTTAACTTGAAAATAAACGACATTGATAAATGACGGATTCCAAACAATGTTTGCAAAATGAGTAGTGAACATTTAAGGCAATGGTAACAGATGTCCATTGATTGTCCAGTCATTGTCAAATGGTAACAAATGTCCATTGAAGTTTGATGTATCTATAACTTGGAGGAAACCAAAAAAATCATTACGATGACTGTTATTTTTGCTTAGCTAAGGTACATGGTATCAACCAGAAAAAAAAAACTGACCTATCCCGATCTGGTATCTGCTAAAAGACCTGTTTCTCATTCAGGAGATACCTCTGTTCCAACTTTTTGTGGCCTGTCTGATTTTATGTAGTACATCCGAAGTTAGATAAGCTTGTACTAGCGAAAAAAGTGATCATTTTGAAACTACGTCGTCAAAACTCCTACTTTTTACTCAAGACGCTCTGAGTGACCTTATCAGAGACCTCGAAATTTACTTTCTACAAGTATTAAAATTACATGTTATCGTACTTGAGAAAAACTGCTTCTTATTTTTGCTCAAAAAATTATGTTGTTTTTTGCAATGATGTGGGTGGTATTTTATTAAAAATCGGTTTCTTGAACTACCAGCTAAATGAATGGATACATAATAGGCAGTTTCGCAGTTTGAAATTTGCTTTGCTACATAAAGGCAATAAACATGGAGCGTTTCCCATTGCTCATTCCACTAAATTAAAAGAGGTGTATGAAACCATATCTCTTGTATTGGTAAAACTTTACTACCAAGATCATAAGTGGGCTATGTGCGTTGATTTAAAAATAGTAAACTTTTTACTGAGTTAACATAACGGGTGCACGAAATTTACATAGTTTCTCTGTTTGTGGGATAGCAGAACAAAAAGCGAGCATTGGATTAAAACAAACTGACTTGAAAGAAAATACTTAACAGTTCGGAAACAAAGCAAAATATCATAAATACATCGTTAGTTACTAGAGAAAAAATAATGTTGCCTCCATTGCACATAAAATTGGAACTGATGAAATAGTATGTCAAAGCATTGGATAAAAATGGTTCCTGTTTTTATTATATAGCGAGGAAATTTCCTGGCTTGAGTAAGGAGAAATGAATGGGATCATTTCTTTCTAGATAGAATTATTTCAGGTTTTCTTTCGTCAATGTTGTAAAAAATTTAGGAACAAGAAGAGCGATTTCATGAGCACCTCAAAAATATAAAAGAAAGGTATCAGGGTCGATGGGATGAACACATGATGGCTGATTATTGCTGGAGTATCATGCGTGAGTGCCTGGAAGGAACTCACTCGAAGAAATCACGAAAAAGAAGCTTTCTTATTGTTCAATGATGTAACAAAGGATAAAAAATATAAAATAATCGTATTTTTTCGACACCTATCACCATATCTCGAAAACTGCACGTACATTTCAAAAAATCTATGTACCGTTAGAACCAGCATAACGAGCATATTCAAAAACAGTTTTAGTCATTCCGGCACTAAATCCACTGTAGACCTCTGTTACTTATGAATTATATATAAAAAAATATACACATAGTTACTTGATTTGAATCAAATTTTGAAAATTGGTAACATTATTAGTCCTTTCTATATAATAAATGTAATGTAATGTAATGTGGATAACATTGGTCAACAGTAAGTTTATAATGACAATTGACAAGTACCAATGGTTTTCCGAAATTGGCTGTAGCTTTTAAATAATCGCAATTTTCGTATCACACTAAAACTGGGCAGTATAGTATAGTACAGTCTAGTTGTATATATATATATATATATATATATATATATATATATATATATATATATATATATATATATATATATATGTGTGTGTGTGTGTGTGTGTGTATGTATATATATATATATATATATATATATATATATATATATATATATATATATATATATATATATATATATATATATATGAACATTTTTTTTACATATATACGCCATCCGACGGGAAGTCGTCGACAACATGGGTTGTTGGCTGTGGATAGGGTCTCCCTATTCTTGATGGTATGGTATATGTCGGCGCCCTGATGAGTCTGAACCTCGAGAGTCGAAACATAGGTCATCCAGTTGAAGAAATAGATGGGGCTCCTTCCCGGTCAAGCAACCAACAAAAATGTTCATTTAGGCGGAGACGCAGGTTGTTGTGTGTTCCACATGAGATTGTGGAACCAAACGGTTGGGTGTGTGATGATACTCAGCAACTGCTGTCTCATTGGACTCTTTTGACTTTCGACTGCGTCCAACGAGATAACAGTAGTCAGGATTTATACACTCCCGACTGTTGGGTTGCACAACAACCTGTGACTCCGCCATAATGAGCAATGCTTAGTTGCTTGACCGGGAGGAAGCCCCACCCATCCCTTACATTGGAGGGCATATGTTTCGTCTGCTGGTGGTTAGACTCATCAGGGTATCGATACAACCCTTCCTGATTAAAACTGGAGTACGCCAAGGGGATGGGTTATCCCCACGCCTCTTCAATCTGGTGCTGCACAAAGTCATGAGGGAATGGGAAAAGAACTGAACAATCAAGAACACTGGAAACCAATACGACTCGGATGATCCAAAAACAACATAGAAATATCATACCGCAGACGACCTAGCCATACTCGCAGACAATGAAAAAAGGGCAACCAAACAGATCGAAGTCCTCAAGGAATGTGCAGAGAAAGTCGACCTATAAATCTCCTTTGAAAAAACCGAATTCTTCTCTTAAATATCTGGGCGAGATCCTCGAACCCACAGGAGCAGAGAAGACAACACAGCAGACTCGATTACAGAAGATGAAGAGGGCATACGGCAAGACACACAATATCTACAATAAGAAATGCCTATCCACACACGCAAAAATAAGACACTACAACAGAGTAATCAAACCAGAGGTACTATACGCAAGCGAGACACTTACACTTCATACAAAAAGTGACATAGAAAACATACTAAAAGAAGAACGCAAAATTATGAGGAAAATTCTCGGCCCAAAACTGACATAGGAAGGATACAGACTACATTCTCAAAAGACCACAGAGAGAATGTCCAACGTAGCGGCGAATATAAGAAAAAAAAGATGAAATTCTATGGACATATCAGTAGACTCCCACCGACAAGACTCACCAACAGAATTCTTACATACATACAAGGAGTCAAGTCAACAGTACTATGGATCACACAAGTCAGAGCTGATCTGGGAAAGGCACAAATGGGTCCGACATAGATTGAAGAGAGAAGAATGTACAGAAACAAAATACATATGTGGAACGTTGCATCAGAGAGTGAAGTTTCGAGGAGATCGGGAACAATGTGGACGGAGGAAAGAAAGAGAATCCATGGAGAAAAGATGAGATAGGTGTTGAGGATCAGAAAGAACCCTCGAAAATGAGTCAGAATGCTTTGCGTGATCCAACCAGGTCTATACGCACCTAATTATATATATACATATATATATATATATATATATATATATATATATATATATATATATATATATATATATATATATATATATATATATATATATATATATATATATATATATATATATTGGGTTTTTTTACGGGATTGCATCCGATTGTCGAGTTGGTTGCTGTCGAGAGCTTGCAGACGTTTCGCCAAAATCTCATTTGGCATGTTCGGTGCTTACTGTCGCGAGGTTCACAGTCACGAACCTCGCGACAGTAAGCACCAAAGATGTTTTTCCATCCGTGAAACAGTAAGCACAAACATATATATGTATATAAATATATATATATATATATATATATATATATATATATATATATATATATATATATATATATATATATATATATATATATATATATATATATATATATATAGGGCAGTATGAGATATATATTATAATTATTTTAAAATAACAGTAATAGTTTAAACTGTTGCTTAAAAGTAACAGTTTGGTCCATCTCTAGTCAGTACACATTCGCGTGTTGTTGTTACAAAACTCCATGGCCAAGTGATTCCACATTTCCAAGTGATTCCACATTCACGAGATTTGGCTCCCATCGATTAGTTCCTCTCTCTAAAACGTAATAGGCGAGTCGCTGGACGAAGATCATGAAAATTATGATATCAAAGCTGAGAAAATCTCTTATTTTGCCGAATAGGACAAATAGCAACATCGTTACTCTAAATACATTGAATTGCAACATGAATACTTGATTGCAACTGATAACTTTTCGAACTGTCCTCGTAAATCCGTTACTATATCATTTCTACCATTAGTTTTTGTTCAAACTGAAAGTAATTTATCGGTACAGCACCTGTTGATAATATTTTGATTCAAAAAGGAAAATTCCACTTGAAGCGTGATTTCTTTGACTCAATGATCGCGTCAGTCTACACTACGACTCTTTCAAAAGACACATACATCAGGATATGTACAAAATTATGTCATAAAAATCGCATTTCTTACACGCAAATATTGTATATAACTCACGCCATCACGCAACTGAATCATTATTAAATTATTACAAAATTTACTGACTTAATATTACCTTTAGACCTTTGCGTTTATAAGTGTTCCTTTCACTCACAGATATATCGATTAAAAGAAAAAAAAAACCATGCAAAACGGTCGCAATTAAAAAGAGGACTAAACTATTATGATCGGAAAATGGGCCGGTAATCAAACGTATTATTCAAGGCGTTACCTTTGACCTGAGCTCAGAAACAATACCGTGACGAAATAATTTTAATAAACGTACGATATCATATCTGAAAATAACACACACGTCTTTGTTGAATGAATTTTATTTAGTGGGTTATTCGAGAAGGTATATGGTTTCGAGCGGTGGGGATGCGAAAAAGTTAACTGGTTGGGTTTGCCAGTGTTTATGTAAGGCTCCCACACTATCAACCCCGCTTTTGATTGTGAGAGTAGAAAGTGTAAAAGTAGAAACACTACAGAACCCAACTCTTATCTTTACTTGCAATTATCGTGTAATTTGACAATAAATTGTATCTAATTGTACCTAGAGCCGCATTGACCCATGTCTCCCTTTTTGACTACCGCAAGAAATGCCACCAAAAACGAAATGTATCTTTACTTCACCTAGATTTTTTACACGGCCGTGGTATGGCAGCTAACGCCGGTTATTAAAGGCGATACATCGCCACAGATGTTCTCATAGTATTATATCCACGAGGTTATATATATATATATATATATATATATATATATATATATATATGTGTAAAAAGTATGATCCTTTTACATAAAAAGGGAGCACAGGAAGATTTAAAAAACTACCGTCCAATAAGCCTCCTATCAGTAATGAACAAAGTTTTCACTAAGACAATTCAGATGGATTCATTACAACGGATCACATTCACGTTGTACTGCAGGCCATAGAAATGCACAACGAATACACCATGCCATTGTGCTTGGCTATTATCGACTACGAAAAAGCATTTCACTCCATCTTAAAGCATGCAATAATGGATGCACTGCTTAGGCAAGGGGTAAATAAAGCATATGTAAACCTATTAGGATCAATATATGATGGAGCTTCCGACACAATTCACCTTGATGATCTTGAAGTGGGAATTAATGTAGAAGGTAGGCAGATGTGTAAGGCAGGGTGACACAATATCGCCTATTCTTTTCTCGGCTGGCCTTGAAGAATTATTCCGTAAACTGGATTAGGAGCAGGATGGTGTGAAGATCAATGGTGCAAACTTAAACCATCTTCGATTTGCAGATGATATCGTTCTCCTTTCACAAGACCCAGAGGAGCTGTAGAGACGCATACAAGAACTGCAAAGGGCTGGCGAACCATTTGGCTTGAAAATACACCTGAAAAAGAGTCAGGTTATGTTCAATACCTTCGCTCAAGACAGAAGAATTCCAGTTCTAGGAAAGGATTTGGAGATCGTGGACAGCTTTATATATCTTGGAAGAGGATTTCAATGGAGGGGAATAACACCCGGGAGGTGAAACGACGTGTTAAATGTGTCTGGCAGGTATTTGGCAGGCTCAACATAGTGTTTAAGAGCGGACTTCCACTTTGCGTGAAAAGAAAAGTCTTCGATCAGTGCGTTCTACCCGTGGTGACATACGGAAGTGAAACCTGGACAATCACATCGCAATCAGTTCAAAAACTTTGGGTAGCACAGAGGGGAATGAAAAGATATATGCTTGGTATTACAAGACGAGACAGAAAGTCCTGTGGATGTATCAGGGAACAAACGAAAGTCTGTTACATCATTGGAAGAGTAAAGCAATTGAAATGAAGATGGCCAGGCCATATAGCGAGGCAATGGGATGACAGATGGACCAAGGCAATCCTGGAGTGGATACCGCTTGATCGCAAACGTTCGCGAAAGAGATCGAAAGCACGATGGATTGATAACATGGTTAAGTATATTGGACCAGAGTGGCAGAGGAAAGCATGCTGAAGAGGCCTTCATCCTGCAGGGGATCGACACGGGCTGATGATGATGATGATGATGATTATATATATATATATATATATATATATATATATATATATATATATATATATATATATATATATATATATATATATATATCCACGAGCATCTTGAAGCTTCTAAAAAAAAATATTTGGATGGTTCCGTCCGTGGAATTCGTGTGTATTTCAAAAAAACGAATTTGTTACTTTTTCCATTGTCCATAAAGCCAGATGCTTCCAGTGATGATCGAAAGCAATAACTAACTTCTAACTTTGATATTGTATTTTAAATTTTTGAATAAAACACAGAATTTGCGTTGTATTAAAAAACTTTTTATTGATAATTGAATCATAGTGTATGACATTTAAACACGAAGGTTAATATCTACCAAAAGACCACCTCTTGTAGCTTCACAGACGTCCACTTTTTTATCAAAATTTTGGATGATATTTTAGCACAATGACTCGAATAATTTCATACCTTAATTCATAAATCGATCGTGGATTGTTTTTATAAATCTGGCTTTTCACCTAACTCGAAAAAAATAGGACAACGGTGTCAAATCACGTACTGGTCAATTCATATCTTGGTCACCAATTAACATTACGGTTTCTTGCAGAATCTTGCAGAATCAGCATCAACAGAATGAGGTGCAGCACCATCCTGTTGGAAATACATATCCTCCAGATCAATATTATTCAATTCAACCCACAAACATCCAGTTTAATTTTACGGTACCAAACACCATTCACAGTTACAGCTTCGCCAGCAGCATTCTGAAAGTAATACGGCTAACCCCAAATTGCGCAATTTTATTTACGAACACAGCCACCAATTTCAAAATGTACTTTATCTGAAAAGATGATTTTTGAATTGATAAATATACGATGTTTCTAATGATCCAGTGGTTTTAGTTCCTGTGTTATTGGAACCTTATATGCCGTCAGACCTAAATCTTTTTGTAAAGTAAGTTATGTTGTGAATTAGCAAAATTTTTGTGTACATTGACTAATGGAAATTTTTGGGTCTTCACGTACCAAATGAATATATTCTTGTGAGCGATCACTACGACCTTATATTGTTCTTCTTTAATCTTCCACCGAACAAGTTTCTTGAAATTTTTGGACAATTCGATTGATAGTCTGAAAAAAATGGACATTACGGTTGTCTACAAACCATATAATAAATTAAGAGAAGTCCTGGGTAATCCAAAGGATAAAGCAGCATGAAAAGTCGGGGTTTACGAAATTAACTGTCAAGATTGTGTATCGGTATAAGTATATTGGGCAAACTATAAAGAACACATTGCCAACATTAGATATGGAATAAATGAAAAATTTCCGTTCCGAAACCGTTCAACGCATCTCTAGAGGTTGTACGATGTTTGTGACTATCCATTATAAGGATATACACAATGCAGTGGCAAAGATTCTGCGCCAGGAACTTGCAATAAAGCTATAGCTGTCAATAGAGAGAGTTCCATATTACAACTACAATCCCATGCTTATTCGAACCACAGGCTGACTGACGGACAGATGTTCCCCGAAACAGAAGGATTCATAGTGGCAATCCAAGATCAGGTTATTCCTACTAGAAATTATCTTAAATATATTGTTCGAGATGCTGGTGTTGTGGACGATCAGTGTCGATATGTATGTCCGACCTCCGAAACCAAAAAAAAAATCTGCACCAGGAACTTGCAATAAAACTACTACTCCGAAACCATTTCAAAACCTCCGAAATAAATAATCACAAGATCTATTGGGATCGGACTATGCTCACTGAGCGAAAACTGTCTAAAAATTATCTAAACGCGCTGTATTTATAGATGTATCCATTCTTAGTAACAATAGTATATTAAAGAAGCAATAAGAAAATATTCAGAAATATCAGGAACTTCAAGAGCAAGTAAAGAAACAATGGGGCATGAACAGTGTAGAAATAGTCCCCATAATAATATCAACGGGTGTTATTCCAAAGAGCCTGCTGAAGAACATAAAATCATTGGGTCTCAACGAACATCTTTTCAAGCCCATGAAGGAAGCAGCCCTATTGGGAACGGCGAGAATCGTCTAGAATTTCTTGAACAACTCAAGAACATCGAATAATTCTAGCGTCCTCTTGCAGCCCGATAACAGGGAAAGGGCCCCTACGAAGCTTAATCCGTTTGATATCTAAAATATCGGCGATAAGTCAATGTTTCCCCTAGAGGGAGTTCGAATAATATGAACCGGGATAAAGGACCTACTCCATTTAACTTTTTAAATTATTAATATAACGCACCGTAAACTTCAGGGGTTCATGATTTTTACACGCTTCATTAAGTACGATTGTCATATAAATAGGCCATTGTTAGCGAAACGCGCGTCGTGATGTTTGATAAAAGTGATTTGGTGTTTAGTGGTAACCTCTTCGAGTTTAGTGTTTCAAACCGAAGGTTCCAATAGAAGAATTAATATTACTGAAAATAAACATATAAAAAGATACTAAAATGTATACAACTTTGTTCCTGACGTATTCCTATAGATGTCGCGAGCGGTTAATACTCGTCATATAATCATATACATCACAGATGGCATGCAATACCTTTGGGCATCTTGTAAACATAACCCCATAGTACTAGTAGTCCATTTGTATTTACATCGTAACTTTATTCGCGATTAAAAATGTCAGTTTACGAGCCAAATTCTCCTCATTTGCGGGAGGTGTTAATTTATTTCTTTAATATGAAGAAATCTGCGGCTGAGGCTTACCGAATCCTCTCAGACGTTTATGGTAAGGTCGCTGTGAGTAAAAGAACGTACCGTGAGTCAGTGGCGACTGGTATATGAGAGCTACAGTGCTACAGACCTTGCAGACCTCATGTATAAAATTACGTATGTTTTGTGACATTTAATTGTGGAGATTTTTTACATGCTTACTAAATTTGGTAAGTTTGTACCTCTTATTTTCAATTTTGGTTTGTAAGATGTGTTTTATAAATGGTCTGCTGCTATGCAGAACCTCCATACTTGAAACTCACGAATCGCTACTGTCGTGAGTGGTTTCAACGCTTCAAGATTAGTGATTTTGACGTCGAAGGGCGGCATAGTGGTGGAAGAGCAAAAGTTTTTGAAGATGAAGAATTACAGACATTACAGACATTACAGACGTATCAAAGTCAAGAAGCGTTAGCAAGATCATTGGGAGTGACTAAACGAGCAATTTCAAAACGCCTCAAAGACCTGGGAATGACCCAGAAGCAAGAATATTGGATGTCATACGAGTTTAAATCGAGATATCTTGAACGCCGTTGGTTTGCTTGTGAATAGTTGATTGAAAAGCAAAAACGGAAGGGATTTCTGCATCGCATGGTGACTGGGGGCGGTTAAAAATTGGTTTATTACGATAACCCCAAGCATCGAAAATCATTAGGATATCCCGGCCACGCTTCCACGCCAACGGCCAAACCGAATATTCCCGGCTTCAAGGTTATGCTTTGTATTTGGTGGGACCAGCTCGGTGTAGTGTATTATGAGCTGTTAAAACCATCTGCAACAATTACAGGGGATCATTATTGAACGCAGTTAATGCGTTTGAGTCGAATATTGAAAGACAAATGACCGCAATCCAGCGAAACACACGATAGATTAAGTGATTTTGCAGCATGACCATTATCGGCTCTATGTTGAAAAAGTAGTCAAACCATACTTAGAAACGTTGAAATGGAAAGTTCTACCCCAACCACCGTATTATCCAGACGTTGCTCCCTCTGACTATCACCTGTCTCGATCAATTTCAAGTTCGACACATGGCTTAGCTGACCAGCACTTCTGATCTTATGAAGAAGTAAAAAATTTGATCGATTCGTGGATCGCTTCAAAAGATGTCCAGTTTTTTTAATGCGGGATTCGAATGCTGCCTGAAAGATGAGAGAATGTAGTGGCTAACGATGGACAATACCTTGAATTATAAATGTATAACCAGTTTTAAATGTTTAACCGTTAAAAAGCCTTGAATTTTGAAAAAAAAACGGCGGAAGCAAAGTTGTATACCTTTTAATTTGTTGTTAAAACGAATATTGTTAAAACAGTTCAAACAATGCTGAGAAACTTTAATTCCAATACCTTATTGTTGGTTTTAAAAGTCGATCCATAAGAGATGCTTGCAGACTCGGATGACACACACTATTTGTCAATCATCTAAACGAATACACTTTATTAATAATTTCTTTTGTAATACTTTTTGGACGGTCTCTTGAATTTTACCTTCGATGCTAGTACGTCCACGAGTAGAATGTTTTGTTATATAAGACGAACCAGTCTCGAACACATCTACCATACCGGTAAAAATTTCATAATCGATATATCTACTATAAATAATTAGTGGATGATGGCGCGATTTTTTTTATAAAAAGAATTATATATGTTAATACCCTTCATTTTTTTTAAGTAATAGAGCTTGCTATGATCAAAAAGTAAGGTAACTTGTTATAAAAAAAATCTTGCACTTTACATATCGATACAAATATTTGTTTTTTAAAATTATTGATTGGTTTGTCCGTTACTTTGTGATAGTTCATTTTTTAAAAAGGAATAACACAATTTTTTATTTTGTTATCTATCACTTTTTATTTGTTTTTTGGTTTATGAATTCTGCAATTGGTTTGGCAAATGAGAAACATTTTGAAAATACTAAGATTTTAAAGAAAAATGAAAAAAATGAAAAAAAATTTCAAGCCTTTATTATAGATTTTGATCTATAAATATTTCGCTTCGTTAGGGCTTTCTCAAGAGTAGATTGAACTAATACTAATGGCCAAACACAGTATTTCCAAGTATACAGGTAAAATTATTTCTTTTTTTTTACGTCTAGTCTAATTACTTCTACCACTTTAGCCGATATTTACCGCTTCACAATCCTCACAGTTAATTTTATATACACCCGATTTATCTAAAGTATCCGTTTTATCCTTTGAATATTAAAATCGAGGAAGGAGCACATGATCCTGTAAGTGCGACCGAAATTCCAGTTCCGAAATTTACAGTTATTTAAAACAATAAATTATTATATAATTATCGTTACTGTATACATTTAAATTAATTAAAAAAAGTTTATTTTTTCAAAGAGTAAAATGTCTTTTATGGGGCAAATACGACAAAAGTTATTAAGAAATGGAAATCTTCTGTTATAAAATCATATCATTTTCAAAAATTGCTTAGATAATTTGATGCATCTTGCACCGAGTTAATGTTCATATTTAAATTATATATATATATATATATATATATATATATATATATATATATATATATATATATATATATATATATATATATATATATATATATATTTATAATGTTCGGAAAGGCTTCCGCGGTCGGTAATATTAGAATTACTAGGTTCTCAGGTAGAACCGTGTTTTAAATTTATAAAATCTCGACGTTTCGGCTTTTACTTTGAAGTCATTTTCAAGAGAATCTAGTTGATTTACTCTCAGCCCTCAATCTGTCTACTCCACAGAGTTCACAACTAGAAAAGAACGTGGACCTCTGTATTAATAAGTGACGTTGTAGGTGGGGCACTCGGTTGAGGGGTGGGGGTGAGACGGGAGGTGGTCGTTTGACTGGAAGAGTTTCAGATGGGCAATTTGGAAATAAGCGATTTCCATGTATTCGGAATTCTAAGACCGTCGTCCCTCTTGTTTAAGTAGTCTAAGCGTTTTTCGATGTCAATTGCTTCACGAATTATGCGGGGTTTGTAGGAATATATAGGCGCGATTATTTTGGCCTTGTCGAAATATATTTTGGGACTCGTTTGAAGAATATATTCTGCTAAAGTTGAGGAGAGATCAGATTTTCGGACTGCGAGAGAATGCTTATATATGCGATTTTGGAAGCTCCTATTAGTTTGACCAATATATGATTGGGACTAGTCAGAACAATGGTTATGTTGAACAGTGATCATGTGTATGAGCATTGGTTAGGTGCTTGACCGGGAGGAAACCCCACCCATCCCTTACATTGGAGGGCACATATTTCGTCTGTTGGTGGTTAGACTTATCAGGGTACCGACATATGCTCTCTCGTCAAGAATAGGAAGTCCCTCTCCACAATCAAATAACCCATATTTTCGCCGACTTCTCGTCGGATGGCTTATTCTATCTTCAATTTGACTACGCCTATGCATACCAGGCGATATGTTTACTTCATAACCTTAAAATGTCATTGAAACAAAATACGTTTTTATTTCTAAATAATTGACAAATTTACAATTAAAAGCACTTACCTAGGTAATGTTACTCCTGAATTTTGATTTTTTCGTCTCAGGAACCAACCACAAGACTCACAACTAACCATATTTTATGTGTTTATCTTACTTCCAATATTATTACTTTTATTGCCAATATAATAAGTATTTACACTAGAACACACAAAAAGAGTATTCCAGTACACTTATTCGGTACTTATTATTGATTAAAATACACTAAAATTGCACAAATCTACTAACAGACTTCTAAATTGTTGACACCAACTACCAAAATTCCAAAACAATGAGTCATATGTGGCGTTTCAATATGGTCGTTTTCGTCTTCAATTATACGTGCATTAAGATAGGCAAGGCTCGTTCCTGTCAGTTTTATATTCACTGGTTTTTTTCCTTATTCTTAAGGACCTACATTAACCTACATTAAGTTTATTTGCGCAAATAGTCTTACAACCTAGTTAATTTTAGTTAACTTTAGACAAGTTTTAGAAGAGTAATTAATAAATTAAATAATTTGTCTTTTTGCTTTTTAATGTAAATTCAACTTCCTTTGTTTATTTTTTAACAATTTGTCAGTTAATCTTTCTTTCTATCCATTGTTTTTGCTATTTGTTTAATGGTATGGAGCTCTTTATTATAATTATCTTTGTTTAGAGGAAAACTAACTAACCTATGTATTAGACTAAAAAAGGGAGATAGTTTGACTTGTCAAAACTGTTTAGAACTAAAGTGTTTAACCGTGTCTGTTGTAGTCGGTTTTCTGTAAATATCAAATTGTAATTTATTAGATATTTCCTATATTTTTATGACTAAGAAGTAAATTTCATTATTAAGTCCAATCTCTACACTAAATTGAATATTTTTGTTTATGGGATTTAAATGGCCTAAAAATGGGTGTAAATTTCTTTTCGTACCATTCCAAATGTTTAAAGCATCGTCCACGTGTCTATGCCAGTGTGATATATTATCGATTGATGGATATTTAGAGTTAAAAATAGCATTTTCGAAACCAGCCATAAAAATTTCAGATAACAAAGGTGAGATAGGTGAGCACATTGGAAGATTATGTTTTTCTTAATGAATCTATATTGAAAATAATTTTGCTCTGGGTAAACTAGGATTGCTGTTTTAGTTCAATTTTTAATTTTTCTGCTATGTCTGTATTGTCTATATTGACATCTGACATTTGACAGAAATTTCATATAATTTTTTATGTTAAACTATAAATTGTAGCCTCATTTGTACCTGTAAATAAAAAAAGTAGTAGTGATCGTAAAGAAGCAGTGAACCTCGTTCTGGAAATCGTTCCATGTCAACACCAATGAAGAAAATATATTGCCAAAATCAAGGATCTGTACTACTCAGTAATAATCACCGATTAAGTATTAGAGATAGATAGAGATTATAGAGATATCATTTCAGTCAATTCAATCAATTTTGAACATTAATTTAGTTAAATTATTGAAGTTACTAAACAGATTGTTTTGGTGGACGAATTACTGGTTGTACGAAAACATATATATATATATATATATATATATATATATATATATATATATATATATATATATATATATATATATATATATATATATATATATATATATATGCTTATGATCCTGAAACAGTTCAATAATCAAGCGAATATCCTGCTAAAGTCGAGAAAAACACGTCAAAGCTGGATAAAGATCAAAATTTATGGTTTTGTATCCCGGCAACGCACCATCGCATATTGTAATTATTGTTCATCAATTTTTCTTTAAATTTCAACCAAATATCATTCTACAGGCACCGTATACTCCAAATATTGCGCCGTGTGACTTTTTCCGGTTCCCTGAATTCAATAAACTATTTTACAAATGCCGTTTTAAGTTCATAGAAGCTATTCAAGAGAGTTGTTTTGCCTGTTTGAAGGAAATATCAGAAGTCCAGTATAAAAACTATTTCGAGCACTGAAAGAAACGTTGGAATAAATGTATTACAGTGAGAGAGTATTACAGAAGACAAATAAAAAATTGTATACTTTGTAGTTTATTTAAAAAGTTACTTTACTATTTGATTATAGTAGTATCTGTTTAACTTTTGACATAAACCACATTTGATGACAAAATTGAATGTACCGACCCTATTTACCGGATCACTCAGTATCATCACAAAAAAACACCAAATTGTTTTATATTTACTACCAAAAATTAAATGATTTTACAAATGATCTAACAGAAGAGAAATTATTTGGAAAAAAATTAACGCAATTTGGATTTGTTCTATTTATTACTGTATGGCAAACTTCGTAAAAAAATCAACAGATTTGTCGTTACATAAATGAAAAAAAAATCGTTCACTTTCATTCAAAAAATGAGGTTAAGAGGTTTTTAAACGAAGTTATAGTAATTGTTGTTCAAGTAATTTCTTCCTTTTTGTTTCGCTGGCCTGGCCATTTTATATTCTTGTAATTTTAATATATCTATTTAGATTATCAATTATTTCTAGAATGTATTCATTCTTATAACGTCTTTTGTAATTGTTTAAAAATTATTGTAAGCGATTTTTAAATAGATAAATTTATCGAGCAAAGAATTTGTATCAAAGGCTAATTAAAAAACCCTATCTTGATTTGCAGATGTGAATCTAAATCAAGTTTAAATCAAAACAAAATCAAGTACAGTCTAAATCAAAACAGAAATTTGTAAGTTATATCTGACAGAAAGATGAAAAATGAAATAGGCTTGTAACAGACTAGATACCATGTTTGAGACCAGATCATCAGAGTGGACAACCTGAAAAGGAGAGCTGAATCTAAAAGGATGAATATTGTAATAGACGGAAAAAAGTCGAAAGTGAAATTAGACTAATTATTTAAATGTTTAGACCAGTAGTTCTCAAAGTGTGCACTGTAGGACGCGAATTATACTGACTGAAATAGAAATGTGAGCACCCAGTATATGCCTGAGTATTAAAATAATGTTAATTAATAGGTTAAACAGCTCAAGGGTATAAAATGACCCACTCTTTATTCATATTTTTAGCAATTGTTAAATTTTTATTATATTTAAATTTTATTGCTATAGTTTCAAAATTATATTTATTTAGTGCATCTATTTGCATTCAATTGGATAATTGACCATGTCTGAGTGTACAAGGACTTGGGAATTGTACTCAGTTCGGTAAGTGTCAGTGAATCTAAATAAATGGAATGTGATAACCAGGATTAGCACAGTTGGTGGGCCTGATTTCAAAAACGCCTAAGAAGAGTTACTAAGGATACAGAAAGTCGAAGAAGAAACATAGAACGTCAGAATTGCTACCTTCGACTTCTAGATTTAACAAGGCATGATTTATATCGCCGAGTACTAAAATCTTCGGTGGCTGAAGATACCTGTTTTAGATGAGTTAACGCGACCACTGGAATCTGGATATTCGAATTGGTCAGGAGGCGGGATATTTCTGTTTCTAGGCCTCGGTCCTTGATACTTATGAACTAGTTGTCTCCATTGGATTGTGTTGGAGGTAGTTTTCTTCCATAATAGCCAGCATTAACGCTCTTTAACGTTTCATGGAGAGCATTCTCATACCTAACTTTGTAACTTCCTTGCCTACGTTTACCTGAAGTCAGTTTACCATATTACATACGCTTTTCTAGGCGATGGTCGTACAACATGGCCCAATGTCCCGACTAAGGCAGATGGTCTCTCCTCACGCGATCCTACATCGACAAACAATTCGCCTTACCTAGAAAATTCTTATTTTATTGTTTATGGTATCACTTGATTACCATTATCTGTCTCAGATGACGTTGCTGAGTTCTCCCGAAAACTCTCAGTTGTTTCCTCTAGAACACCCCATGATTCACACCTGCGTGTTAGCAAAGGCACGATTACAGCTCGGTACACAGCCACTTGTACCCCCAAGAACATGTCATGATATCCGAAAACTTTATGGCGAAGTTTCCAAAAGGTTCCAGAAGCACATGTAATTCGAATGCGGATTACCGGGTACAGATATAGATCGTACAAAATAAAAACAGTTGCATGTCATTAAGCACGTGATCAACATTTTAACTGTCCTGTTGCCAAATTGCGATTAAACATCATAACCTTCTTTAGCGAACCATTTAAAAACCATTCATTTGAATCATTCAAAATAGTGTATCAGAGATCTTCACAACGACTTTTTAAATGATATGGCATTTTACAGGCGTGACGCTGACAATTATAACACTGTGGGAGTTATTAAAAAAACTGTTTTCGATCTATGGTAAAAAATGAAAGGAAACGTTCAGATACAAAAACATTTTTGACACATTTGACACGTTTGACCTCCAAACGTGTCAATAAGTATCAACAAGTCAACGTCGTAGATGTTGCCAACCGAATCCAGCTCTAAATTTGAAATATATTGAAGATTATTTTATAATTAATTTATCAAAAAAAAATGTTTACAAGTTGTAAAAGAACTTTAGTGATTGTCACAGGATTTTATTGTTCAGGAAGACCTTCCATGTCAACTAATGAAGAAAGAATTACCAAAATCAAGAAACTGGTACTATAAAATCGCCAATTAAGATAATTCATGGTTTTTGCTTCATGATAACGCACCATAGGACACTGCAATAGTCTTTTGTCATATTTTTTTGAAATCAAACAAATGCTGTTGCACAAGTACCTTTGGTACTTGTGCAACAGTGCTTTTTTTGGGTTCATTCGATGGAAGAAACCAGTTTGTCGACGTCTATTGATACTATTCAAGAGAGCTCGCTCTGTATACAAAGTATTTCGATGATTGGACTTGAACTACCTTAAAACACACCATCTTTAAATTAAACATAATATTTACTAAAAAAAATTGTATTACAAATATATTTCTTACATTATCATAAACACAGGTACCGAATTTAATTCAAACTAAACAACAGTTAATAAAAACATTGAACAGTAAAAAAATTAGTTAATTTAATATCAACAGAAACCTATTTTTTAACAAGACCGAAAGAATTCAACATTTTAATATGTTCTTCGTGACTTTCTATGCAGGGATACCAATCTTCTCCACTGTAATCAATAGGGGGAAGAACACCACCGTAATCCTTTGGTAAATGACTAGGTTCAAGGAATTTGTGTAACGATGGCATTTTTGAACCATGGAAATGAATCTGTAAAGTGTTGTAAATATGTTATAATATTAACATAACCAAGAGCAATGAAATCCTTACTCTGTTCTTTAGTTTTTCACCGATAAAAGGCTTGAATATCGTCCATACCATGTTGAAGATGAATGGTTGCTTCACCATGTGGACTTCCTTTAGCCTGAGAGGCATAGCCTCTTGGATGAAACCTAATAACTTCATGCTGAATGCTGGTGTCAATGCTCTAACCTAGAAATAATAAAAAATATAACCAATACTTATAATTTAGTAGGGAAAATTTTACAGAAACTTTTATTTATTTAAAAAAAGTTAAAAGTAAAAGTACTTTGAAACAATACTACGTTATGAATCGCCAGTAGAAAGATTACAAAGCTTTTTCAGATTCTATTTTGGGTACTTTGTTCAATATTGACATTACGTCTCGGACATACATTCTGTCAAACAAGTACCGGGAATTGATCATTTTAAATGAATCCCCCTTAAAGGGATTGTAACATTCCTTTTATCGCTAAGTTGGCACAACTGTTCTCTATACTGACGCGGAGTTTTGAACGGCACCCGTCATTTAGTTTGTTTACACTGCTGGATTTTGTCAGTTCATCTCAAGTGCATCATTTTTACAATGGATAAAAACACCGAACAAAGAATTTGTCTTAAATTTTGCATTGCACATTAAATTTCGTGTGCGTTTGAGAGAGCAAATTCGTCAAAAAGGCCAGATTTGTGGAAAGAAAATCACGACAACACACCATATCACAAGGCTATCATTGTGAACGAATTTCCGGCCAAAAACTCAACAAACATCATCGAACAACCACCATATTCACCTGATATGGCTCCGGCCGACTTTTTTCTTTTTCCAAAACTCAAATTACCACTAGGCACCTGTATTCAGTCGATAGAAGACATAAAAGAGAATTCGCGGCGTGAACTGAAGTCGATTTCGGAAAATGAGTTTAAAAAATGTTTTGACAATTGGATTATTCGTTAGCAAAGTGTATTATGTCGGAAGGGGCCTACTTTGAAGGCGATACAATAAATTTGGATAAATAATGAACATTTTGAGTTTTATTGACCAATTGCCGGTACTTTTTTGACAGAATGTATCCTTTTAATATATCCCTTTCAAGTTTCCTTTTATTCCTGTGGTGTTATAGCCCATTAGTGAATCTCAACCTCCATCAAGTTTTCCGTCTAACCGGATTGATCTCCAACAACTTCTTTTATAATTTTAATGAGCAGTTGTTCTTTAGCACATTTTCTTACATTGTCTTGCCATTTTTTTTTTTTTGTTGTGCCTTCCTGTTATTCCCTAGTCGGCTTTGTGGCATTCTTGTCATGGGCGGACCGCCTATTTGAGCCGTTGAACCTTCATATAATCAACAATATCCAGAATGCTAAATTTAGGATATGAAAAAGAACTGACAAGAGGCTAGATCGGGCGAATACCGGGAACGATAAAGGGTCCAATATCTTCTTACAAAAAACTAACCAACAGGAAGGCTTTTTTTAAAATTCTATTTAAAACATTGCAACAGTTTACCACCACATAATAGCGAATGGAAATGAAATATCTACTCTACTACACTACCTCCACAATCATTTGAATAAATTTCCGGACAACCTTGACTCTTACAGTGGAGAACAAGTTCTTACAACAAGAAGAATATTTTATCAGGATTTTTTTTCAAAAAATTTCAATGCTTGTTTGCTTGAACAAGCAATTAAATGTACACGTTTGAACCTTTCCAGCACGCCATCTAATAAATAATACTGAAAACTTTTCGAATAACCCTCGTAACAGTTGGTTACGTCATCATTATTGTTTCCGAGTGTACCGATTCCGCATACCTTGAAACACCTGAGGGAGTTACTCGAGTTAAATGGTTTCAACCACGAGATTGTTTCAGAGCATGGTATATCTTCTTAACGAGATTATATATGAAACCCAATTGTTTTGCAGCTTAATAATAGGTTTTCCAAGAAGAAACGACAATGGACAATCCTCTGTCACCGTTCTTGGTCAACTTATTCATGAGCAAACTTGAAACAGAAGCAAAATGAAGAACAGAGTTGAATTTAATTCTAATGGTGTGGTAATATCTGTCGATGATGTTCTTGCAATTGGCGATTCAAAAAATGGAAACTTAGAAAATTTTGTTAAGGACTTAAATGGTAAATACAAAATCATACCATTCGCGTATGAACTCGATAGCAATGACATATTACCATTTATAGATGATTTAGTGACTAGGAATTCACTACTGAATTATAGAAGTGAATGGTTATAATAAAAATATTATAGATAGATTAATCAGAAAACATACGGACAATTATTGGCAATTTTGGACAATTATTGGACAATTATTGAAAGATTATTCGACTTTTACTGAATAAAAATAAATTAATCGTAATACCATCTGATGCTCAGTTAATACGAGGGTTACACAATATTTTGAAATAGGTTTTTAAAAAAGGTCGTCTACAAACCACATACTAAATTAAGAGAAGCACTGGATAATCCGAAGGATAAAGTAAAACAACATGAAAAATCAGGGATTTACGAAATTAGTTGTTAAGATTGTGATCGAAGGTATATTGGACAAACTAAAAGATCCATATTAACCTGATATAAAAACACAATGCGCACATTAGATAGGGGATAAATGAAAAATGTTATGTTGCCCAAAATACACCCGAACTTGACCAGAGCATAAATAGTAATATAAGACTCAAAAGTGTAAATAATAATAGAATTTTTGATGCCCATGAGAGCATTTAAATAGAAAAAATTATGAACTGGGATAAAGAACCTATTCTAACATAAAATAGGTTCTTTTTCCCGGTAGATAAAATAAAGATAACTTTTAAGAAATCCAGATTGTATAAAAATACCTGTTTCATTCCTAAACCTTCGTAATCCATAATGACGACTACTCCCCTAATTTGTGTTTCTTCCTCTAAAAGGGCAGCTTCATGAATCAAATAAAACATCCTAAATATTTGATCGGTGGTAACTTTGGAGGGGTCCCAATTTCCTGGAAATAATTTTCTTGAAAAATAGTTTTTACAATTTGTAGCAGTATCAATATAAAAAATTTAAATTGTTAAAAACATTTCGAAACACTGATAACTATTTTATAATAAATAACAGTGTCGATTAATATTGCTTAAATTCACTTTAATAGACCTTAAAAACTTTAAAGGAAAGGAAACGATTTACGGTTAGAGACGCATCAGCAATTACAAGGCTATTTAGTAACTGGACCTACAGCTTAACGTGGATTCCGAACCACGGTCATCAGGCACCGACAACCCAGGCCAGCACCCCCCTCAGGCTATCAACCCTTGGTTATGTGCCTACCCTTAAGTCTATCAGGAAGCCTACCGACTGGCGAGTGACCAACGTAGAACACTTCTCAGAAGGCATCCGGCCTTACCCAGCCTTTAACTGGCGTGACTGAGGGGTAATTCGTAGTCGGATTTCCGCTCCAATGCGGTTTCGGCACAGAATCGGCAGGCCGTCCGCACCAACGCAACCGGCTTAAAAACTTTAGATTGCCAGTATTAATATCAATATATGTTTCTTCTCTTCCGCACATTTTTTTTTTGTTAAAGCAAATTCTTCTTGAAGTTTTGAAGATTACCGTCTGTGGGTCTGTTTCGTTATCAGGTCTGCTCTAATTAAATATATTATGACAACACAGTTCAGGAAATGGAGGACTCTCATTTGATGTTACACTGAAGTGTGACTAGCTGAACATCCAAAAATATCGTTTCCTTCATAAATGGACCACCACTGGCATGATTATTTGTAAGTTTTTAAGTATGATCACCACTGAAAGCATCTGGCTTTTGTGCTAACTACTAGCGTGATAAAAGATCAAGAAGTATACAGTATTTTTTTACAGCAGCAGCTCGTGGGTTTTTAAAGTGAAAGGGGGCCCAAGGAAAATAGTGCTGCTGAAGAATTTTTTTTAAAGAATTTTCCTTTTTACTTTTCGTGCTATTGAAACCCTATAGAGTGAGGGAAACCCCACAGAACCTGTGGTGTTTGGCTCTGAAAAATTGTTTACTGTGATAAATGCTGGAAGGGCGGCGCCCCAACGCCCTCCCTCACGAGCCGCCACTGATTCTTTAGCAAAAACAACAGAGGAAATAATTCCTCTGGAAATTCTATGGTATTCAAAAAGAAGAAAAATGTATCCGTACGTCATAGAATATTGCCCATTCCTTTAGCCGTCACTAAAACATTAGCAAATGTCTCCTGAGACCGCTTTCTGGCTATAAGCCGTCATCAGTTGGGCTTAGAATAAAGCTCACATATAACGTACACGCTTATTACTTATATACGGATATAACGTACCGAATAACCAAGTCACGGCAGTTATTATGAAACATTCAATAAATAATTCATTTTTATAACGTACTCCGTTATTAAGTACTTAAGTACGTAACGTTATTAAGTATTTCTGATAAAAAGCACCAAATTTCCTGGTACGTGAATTAAAATATAAGGTAGTTTTTATTCTTTATTTGGGTAACATGTATTGTGCAGTAGAACGGAAAGAAATCAGAAGAAAAGACAAGCAGCTTCCTTTGGACCGACCGACAAACGCTACCGCATTTTTTTTGCGATTTGGTCCACCATTATTTACTTAGTTATATATTTGTATTAAATGGCCTATTCCCGATAATTTTATTTAGAAACTTCAGTTTTCTTGTTGCTATTGTAGAGTAAAATTGTGCAGTTTGTGATCGTGTCTAAGCCGAATTTTAAACGAATTGTGTTTTAAGCAAATTGTGTATACAGCAAATAAGTGAGCGCGGATGACTGCTGATATTTTCAAAAGCGAATTAAGATCATGGAACAAATAACTGATAAGAAAAAATAGGCACATATTATTGCTTGTTGATACCTGCCCTGCTCATCCGCATCTTATGAATCTAAAAAATCTTTTTCTGGAATTTCTGGATTTTTTTCCACCAAATTTTACGTCCGTTTTGCAACTAATGGGTCAAGGTACTTATTCAATGCACTCATATTAAGTGCATTGAAAATAGCACATCAATAGCAATAAATATGCTCGATGCTTTGAAATGGTGTCTAAAGCTTGGCAACAGGTCTTCCAAAAAATAAATAAGAATTGTTTCAACCATGCAGGGCGCTCCCTTTTCAAGTTCGATGAGGACGATGAATTGCCTCTCGCCCAATGGTTTAATTAAACAAGCCGAGGCGGACGAGGACAACCTGCCTTTAAGTGTCTGGCTTACTAATAATAATTTAAACTTTTTTAACGCTTTCGTTGATGTGAATAACGACCTTGCGACAACTATGTCTACCGATCAAGGGATTACGACATAGATTGGTGGAGCTGAACAGCTTTAGAATGATGAAGAATATGAAGAAGAACCGTTAGAAGAAATGTTCCCAGCTTTTCATAATGCCATAACACTGAAGAAGATGGCATTTTGAGCGAAGCGCTTGAAATAGAAATGTATTTACGATAAAATATTTTTGTAAATCGCCAAAAGCAAACTCATATTACAGACTTTTCTCTCATTTACTCATTTACAAAGTAGTTTTAAGTTTTTGTGTACAATATATATATATATATATATATATATATATATATATATATATATATATATATATATATATATATATATATGTATATATATATATATATATATATATATATATATATATATATATATATATAACTTTAAATATGAATATACATATACATATACATACTAACAACTAAAATATTGAACAATATTTTGTGAAGCATGGAAACTTTCCTTTTTTTTGAATATTTGTATTATTCTGCCCGTTTCCATTTGCAATTTTTCAAAATTCTATGGACAGAATTCCCAAATACTACTTCAATTTCACGCGCCACTAATTTCTCTTGCTAATTGGATAAGTCGCACCACCCTCGTTTCACACAGAGATTTGAAAATGGGAGAAAGAACGAAAAAGGGCTGAAAAACGTGACGATAGTCTGATGAATTAGAGAAAACGTTGACTTAATAATGTTGCAGGGAAATATAATTATCCTTGAATGGGGTAAAATAAGTTTAAACGAACAAATTTGCAGTTTATTGGATCAGTCTCTATTACTTGTTATTATTTTAATAACAAATGATAATTGAAATAAATATTATAGAAATTTCTATGCCCAAATGCAAATTCAATTCTGATGATCTAACGAGGAACAGTAAAACTACACCTACAACTAAGTCTTAAAACTTTTTTTCTTCTCTAGAAGAAAAACTTATAAACGTACCTCCACATTTTACAATGAGAACTCTTCTGCCTTTATCGTCTCTCTCCTTTAACACGTTGACAACATCGTATCCCGTAAAAGCAGCTTTTTCATCTCCCGGCACCAAGTTGTCCAACAGATTTTTATGTTTTTCTTTGAAGTCAGCTATTCTTTTCATCTGCAAAACAATTAATAAGCGTGAAACTTTCTTTTTGAGATACATATACAAATAGTTATAATCTTACGGGAATATTAAACCCAAAGAGATTTACCACTAAAACCAAATTAATAGTCTTTAATTTTTCGATGCGCATTTCACTAACCATATTAGCATCATTAGGAGATAATACAATCTACTGATTGTATCATCTTCTTTATGAAAAACATTCTTAATAAAGCTTGTAAAAGTCATAAACGGTGATGTTAACTAGACGTTACATAAATAATTGTTATGTATGTAATTGTATGTTGATATAAAGTTGATGGTTGCCAATTAGCAGGTCCGTTCATCGAATACATTTTCTCACCCAATTGTTCCCTCAATAAATCAGTGTTTCGTCCTGTTTGAACCACATCTCCAAATCAATATTATTCAAATTCGGAAATTAAATAATCCACGTAGTCGAAGAACAAAGCCCAACTTTCTGGGCATGGCGACGATTTGAAAAATTTGGAACTTCATCAACACTGCCAGCAATATTTGCAATATTTTTTTCCAGGACGCACAATGTTTTGTCATAATTTCGTTTTAGTATTGAATAGCGTGAAATTTATTCGAAATGTGTCGATAATTCGACGAATACATAGTTCAATTGGGCGATGTATTTCACGATACAATTCACGAAGTGCTCTGTAAGTTTGATAATAAATTTCGACAATTTGGAAACGTTGCTCTGATGTTAAATGTTGCATGGTTATTGTCAGACTATTGAGACACATCCTATTGACTATTGACAGACTATTGAAGCGCAGTCTTTACAGACTTGCGCATAAATTCATAGTTCGTGTGACAGCGACTATAAAGTTAACAATTCCGACACCCTAAAAAATCACCCTTTATAAGCTGGTAAAAAAACATAATAAAAAGAGACAGAAAGGGGGAAGAAACGTAAGTTATTAAAGTTACTATCATCATCATGATCTATACTCGTTTACCGTCCATTGCCAGTGTCGAGTTAAGGTTTCTTAATCATCTGTCACTCTCTTCCTCCACTCCCCTCTATCTCTCTCCAGTCCGGTCCCACTTCTCTAAGATATTTGTCAATCTCATCGTTCCATTTCTTTCGTGGTCTACCCGTCGTGTTCCTTTCAGTTTTTCTCATATTCTACACTCTCTTGGTCAGTCTCGTGCAAGGCATTCTGCATACATGTTCAAACCATCGCAGTTCATTTTTACCCATTCTTCTAAAGATTTTATCCCCAATCTACTCCTAATTTCCTTGTTTGATACGCGATCCCTCGGAATTAGTCCTATAATTCTTCTCAATACTCTCATCTTACATTCTTCCTCTCTGATGTTCATTTAGCTTCCATATTTCGGAACCAAATGTCAATGTAGAGATGCATAGTGTATTATGCACTCGAATCTTAGCCTCTGTTTTCATTTCTATCTTGTTAAATACTTTCTTAATTAGCGAATAATATAATGTGGTGTTGGCTTTTAATCTTTCTTCTATTTCTATGTTTCCATTTTCCGCTATAGCTATTCCTAAGTATTTGAATTGTTTAATTTGTTCCAGCTCTGTGTTTTCTATTCTAGTTCCTATGTTCTTGTTTTTTCTCAATATCACTATTATTTTTGTTTTACTTCGGTCTATTGCCAGTTGACTTTTGCCCAGCTCCTTGTCCCATATATTTAAGATATACTGTAGATTTTGTTCCCTTTTTTCAAGCAGTACTATATCATCCGCAAAAGTCAAATGGTTAGTTTCTATCCTTTCTAGATTGAAATATCCCCATGTTGTTTTCTTTATTCTTTCGTTACACTTCTTAATTATCGCGTCTATTACTATGTTAAACAGATAGGGACTTAATGTTTTTCCCTGTCACACTCCAGATGCAGTTGTAAACCTTTGGGATCATTTATTTTTTGTTAGAACATAGTTTGTAGTTTCCGAGTACAGATTTAAGATGCGTCTAATTATTTCCTCATTTATATTATATTTATCCAGTATTGTCCAAATCTACATTATATTTACTGAGTCGAATGCCTTTGAAATATCAATAAAATATACGTATATGGTTTCGTCAGTCTCTATTGTTCTCTCAATTCATTGCTGTAATATAAATATTGTATCGTTTACTCCTCTCCTTGGCAGTGGCGCCTCGAAAGGAGGGCTTTGGGGCGCTGCCCCTCCAGTATTTACCCCAATAAAGAATTTTTCATAGCAAAACGTAATGTTTTATTTTCGTTCACCTCCTGTATAGGGTTTCAATAGCAGAAAAAAAAGGAGGAAAGGAAAAGCAAAAAACAATTTTCAGCAGCACTATTTTCTTCTACTCCCTCCCACTTGAGCTGCCACTGCCACTCAGCTGCCACTGAGCTGCCCCTGAGCTGCCACTGCAGTGCCAGGCATAAATCCGTTCCGTGCCTCATTCAAGTCCTTCTCGATTTTTACTTTTAATCTTGCCGTTAATATGCTCTCATATATGTTTTCGGTTGAACTCAGTAAGGATATGCCTCTATAGTTTTCACACCCGTTTTGTCTCCCTTCTTGAATATCGGAACTATTACCCCTAATTACCACTCCGCCGGTATATATTACCTATATATCCGCTTTCCGTGCCTTTCTGAGAGACGCTTACTGGCGCTTTGGATGGCGGATGGGAGAACGACAAAGCACCAACGTGGAGTGTATATAAATATGAACACTTTTGTTGGTTGCTTGACCGGGAAGGAACCCACCTATCCCTTCAACTATATGACATATGTTTTGTCTCTCGAGGTTCAGACTCTTCAGGGCGCCAACATATTGTTGTGTGAAACAACAGGTTGTTGTGTGTTTCACATGAGATTGTGGAACCCAACGGTTGGGCGTATGATGACACTCAGCTACGGCTGTCTCATTGGACACAGTCCAAGAAAATCTAACACTACATATATATGTCGGCGAAAATATGGGTTGTTTGATTGTGGAGAGGATCTCCTTATTCTTGACGACTGTGATAAATTGTGATAAATTGTTTTGCCCCAAATCTAGAAATTCATCGAACAGACTAACGCAATAACGCATAACTTTTAAGTGATGTTTTGTTTACAGTTTGTCAAGTTGAAAAGGATTCTTTGTGGATAAATACGGCGGTACCCGAAGAAAATAGTTAAGATGGCTTTAATTTGAAATGAACTGTGAAGTGATTTTTTTGGTTTTGGTTCATCCCGGAAACTTTCTTTATTGCTGGGCTTTTTTTGGGTCATGTCTTCTCACCAGTAATTATGCATTTCAGAATGTCGATATCCACAGAAAGCATCTATTCGACAACTTTTAACACGACGAAGGCGAGAAAACACACCAGTCAAGCCTAAATTATTCTTCAAAATTGAGTAAATTGATCAAAATGATATTCCAGGAATATCGATTACAGGACAATTACTAAATAAAAGATTCTTGATTTTTATATTGTTTTCTTCAATAAACGTCGTAGAAATATTTTTCTAAACGAGGTTTATATTCATTTGCTTCTCTACTATCATAATGTATAACATGTTCTTAGCATTTTTAATGTATTAGCACAAGAAATTTCATTGTTTAAACAAAATATACTGCAAATTCCTTGATAAATGTATCTATTTTAAGAAATCACCAACCAACATTTTTTTTACAATTACAAGAAACGTTAAAATTTCTAACTTAACAAACGAAATGATATGAAACTTTTGTCAAATGTCAAGGACAGTCACACCTACTCAAAAAACAAATGGTTTTGTCGATACGTAAGGCACGCGAATTTATAAAGCAAAAGTCACCTTATTTTTTGATCATAGCATTATAAACAAAAAAAAATACTTTGGAATAGAAATAGATCTGATCATCTCCCAGTAATCATAACATGGTTAGCGATACACGTGTTGAGATACTCTACAAAATATTGACGGCTCTATTTATTTATTTATTAAGAAATTGTTTTCGTTATCATCTAATCAAAGATTATTTAAATAACAATAGCTATATTTTACGTAATGACAAAAATTGCAACGTATTTATTTAATCTTAAGTTATTAAGATATTTGCGGCATGCAAAAATAATTATAAAATAATAATTTTCAATGATATATTATTTCGTTTAAAAATTTTAATCTAAAAAATTGGTTATTATCTAAATTAATATCAAAGTCCAGTAAAAATGAATGTCGTCAAAAGTAATATCTGATAAACGCGGAGAAAATCCGTTTTTTAGTAAAAAAAAAATACATATAACCATTTTTAAACATAAAAAAGCAGTATTATTAATAACTGTACGGTATATCAAAAGTACATTAAAAGGAAACAAGAAAATACGAGGGTTGCTATTTATGTATCCGGTGTTGGCAACAATGGTGTTGATAGGTGTCACCTTACATATACATCGTAAAGTTTGACATTGTTAACTATATACGTACTCAGAATGTTTTGTCATGCGGATGCTATTTGTGTTGAAAATTTCATCTCAGTTAAAAAATGGAATTAGCTCGTCAGAATGTTCGTGCGATGATATACTACGACTTTCGACGTCGATTATCTCAACAACAGTGAATGGATGAACTCACTTCGACTTTTGGCGATAAAACACCATCTAAAAGCACTGTATGTCACTGGTTTAGTGAATTCAATCGTGACCGTCGTTCGTATCGATCATTCCGAAGAATATTTTGAAAAAACAATAAAATTATTTTCAATGATAAATATTTGTTTTTACTTATTATTTCGGATACATAAATAGCAACTCTCGTAGAATGTCAGAGCTTTGAAATGAGGCACAATGTTGACGACATATCTTATAATCCCGTAATCTTTATTTTATCTTGAAGAAAAAAAATGGTATTATATTTTCAATATAAGAGCTCTATATCTATAGAGGCTCTAGAGCAGTTGCTACCCCCACTTTGAGGAAAAACAATCTTAAAAACAAACATAAATGCAAGATTTGACCCAATGAAAATCGTCAAATGATTCAGGAGATCTTCAGAAAGTCATTGTTTGGTGCGCTTTTTGGGCTGACAGAATAATAGAACCTTACTTTTTTGAAGACGATGATGAAAATCGTTTGATGGCACGTGCAAAATCACTTTTCCGTGTCTTGTAGCCCATCCTGGTTTCAGGAGATTCTGCAGGTATCATTTTTCCTGGTTTCAGGGCTCATGGTACACGACACCATTCTGACCCCACCAAATGCACACCATTGTCTTCTTTCAAAAGCGATTCGGTCTTGCGGTGGATGTTGATGGTTGTCCTGGACCAACCCCTCATTTTCTGGGTTTTGGGTTCTCGAAATATATTTATTTTTCGTCTCCAGTCACGATCCGATACACAAAAGTATTTCTTTGATGCCGAGAAAGCAAAACTTCACACACCCTTTTTCGCTTTTCCATCTCAATCCAATCAAATATATACCGGAATTTTACAATTATTTTCCTCAGCGAATCACGAGCGGGCTGTCAGAGTAGGTCGTTACAGTCATTCCAGTATTAAGAGTAAGGGAAATGCTCGGTGAGCTGTTTCACTCAGTTTTTTTGTCAGTACAGTCATGAATGAGTAAAACGTTTCACCGTCTTTTGCGTAACGGATTATACGAAAGTTTTTACCCAAAGAAGGCGTTAAACCAGCCGAAATATTAACTCGGTTGAAGGTTCAGCATGGGACCGATATTCTATCTAAGACCCAAGTGTTTAGTTGGGCCAAGAAGTTTAAGAGTGAACGAGCAGGTGTGGTAAATGTAAGTCATAATCGACGTCCCAGGTCAAGTGTCACTTCTGACAACATTGGTGCAGTTCGCGATCTTATCGAAGTATCAACAAAATCTGTGCCCTATGGATTCGGTTTTGACCAAGGAAAAACTAGAGAATATGCATTGGGATTGACCTTTGAACACCCTCCATACAGCCCAAATTTGTCACCCAGTGATTATTTTTTATTTGCGCCTTTAAAAGATGTACTTGGAGGGATACGATTCGTAAACGACCAAGATGTTGAGGACTTCGTGCGTAATTGGCTGATGTTTCTACGAGCAGGGTATTCAAAAGCTTCAAAACCATTGGGAAAAATGTGTAGAGCGTGGAGGAGACTATGTCGAAAAATTGATCAATGTTTTTTTGTATTATTTAATAAATAATAAATATGTATAAAACAATTCCGGTTAATATTTGATTTGTCCTCGTACAATGGCTACAGTGATAATTGTACTCAAAATTAAATAATTATCAAGATACTCACCAATTTATAAGCGCTTTCAGCGTGAAATTTAACAGGTCTTAAATACATAATAAGTACTTCGTCTGTATCCTTAAAATAAATGGTATCATCTTTTTTGAGAAGTTCCCTCAATTCTTTTATGGCCGCCTGAACGACTTCCGGTGTTTCGCGCAGTTCTTTTTCAGCCAATGCTTTAGTCTCTGCATTGGGAGGTGAAATATCAAGGGTAAAAGGTTCGGCCACCATCTGAAATCAAAACTTGTTTAATTTTTATAGAAACCTAATCCGTTTCTGAGACGGATGTTTTTCAGGGATAACATGTTTTGGTTATATCAAACTTTAATAAGAAGAGACCTTTGACACCCAAAATAAGATAAAGTGTCTGGTGATTAAAAGGGTAAATTAATTAGAACTTATCGTGGGTCTGCAACAGAAAAATTGAACAGCCGTCAAGTACAGGGTGGTCAATAAGTCTATGTCCGAACTGATCGATAAATATTTTTATAATTATATTAAATACAAAATATAATTATTTGTCGCGTATGAATATTTGTAGCTTAAGATTTCTTAAAAGCGCGAATAATAATAGGGCTTTGGATGCACATGAATATAAGATGGATAAAGGACCCATTCCATACAGTTAACTTTTTGAATTATTAATGTAACGCTTAGTTAATTTCACGGTTCATCATTTATATCCGTTTTATTAAGTACGGTTGTCATATAAATAGAACATAGTTTAGTTTCAGAATTAGAATAAATAATCTTTTGATGATGTTAACATGGTTAGCGAAACGAGTGTCGAGATTTTAAAAATAAGTAATATAGTGTCTAGTGATAAACCTCTGTGAGTTTAGTTCATAATAATATAGGGTTTTCCAATAGAGGCGCTCGAACTTTGACAGTTTATAACGGCCATGTTGGTAAAGCTATAGTTGTCAAATTTGGAGGTTATAGTAACTAATGTTGGAAAAATTATTATAAATGTTACACTGTTAAGCAACGCGTTAAACTTTATTATTACAATAGGTGCTCTGTTCGATCTAACCTACGTTATTTTTACGGTGCACACAACCGTCCTGTTAGTCGACTATTCGTCGTTTGATGCACAAATTCAAATCAACTGGTTCAGTAAACAACCAAACTACACCCGTACGTCGTCGAAATGTGAGGTCTGCAGAAAACATTGTTTGTAGAGACCGAGAGTGTGTGGGACTCACGAAGTCAATTTTTCGTCGCGCCCAAAACTTTGCCTTTCGCAAACCTCAACTTGGCGAATTTTGCGTCGGGACTTGAACTTGAATTGAGCATCGGTACAAAATTTAATTAACCCAGGAACTGAAGATAAATAACCATAGGCAGCATCGAGCATTCGCTTACTGGGCTCTGGAGCAGTGGAAAGTGGATCCTGATTTCGGATGGAAAATTATATTCAATGGCTATGGCAACAAGCAAAATTCTCGCATTTGAAGAGATAACAATCCACATGAGTCCCATCAGTTGTAAATGTATCCAGAAAAAGTCTCTGTTTGGTGTGGATTTTGATTTAGCTGGGTTATTGGCCCGTGCTTCTTTCAAAATGAAGTTGGCGCCGCCATAAGTGGCACCGCCGAAAGGTACAGGTCGATGATAACCAATTTTTTGTGGCCTAAATTGGAAGATATGGATCTGCACGACATGTGGTTCCAACTAGATGGCGCTACGTGCCACACAGTGCATGCAACTATGAATTTTCTGCACGACAAATTCAACGGCATGGTTATCTCGCGTTTCGGCGACGTCAACTGACCACTGAGATCGTGTGGTTTAACGCAATTAGACTTTTTCTTGTGGAGCTACGTTAAATCTCGGGTCTATGTGAATAAGACGCAGACGATTTGTGCCATCAACAACAAGTCAACACAACCAATGCCATCAATGATATCGAGCCCGATTTATGCAGTCAAATTATCGAAAATTGGACCTCTCGGATACGCGCCGACCAGCAAAGCGGCGGGGGTTATTTGGCCGTAACTCCATACCTCGCCATAATGTAATCGAATACTCTTTCAACAAAAAAAATTATTATATCTCATACACAACTTGTTTTATTTACATTTAAAGTTCGACCGCTCTCAATGGATGTTTTGATAACATTTTTAATAACTTTACAGGTTTCTTGATATCCTTCCAAACGTTAATCCTAAAATTACCTTGCCCTGTTTATTTTATAAATTTCCAAAGTGAAGTTATTCAATTTACACTCGAGAATCATCAGAGTGATACCACATTACATCATCATTCAGGCTTTATCGGGGCTACTGCAGGGTATAAGACTCCCTTAATGCCATCCAGTTTTTTGATGTACGCCTGACATCATCCGTCTACCTGATCGGGGGGCTATTCTTTGTCCCTGAAAGCATCAGATCATGGGTTTCACTCGCGGATACGCTTAGTCCATCTCCTTTGTACGATGACAGTATTTAGAGTCTTGTCTATTAATGTTGTTGCTAATATTGAGCATTCCAGGGGTTATTGCTTATTGCTCTTAATTTTAATTAAGTAAAAGCTTAATGTGGCCGCCTTACTGATAAGTCAGTATCGACAAGATATATTGGTTAAAAAAAAAAAATTTAATCTATTGATATATTATTACTGGTAAGTACGAGGTACATTTTTAAAATAAGGTCCGTTTTTTAGTAAGAATAAAAATACTATATCATTAAAAAAAAAAATTCCATATTCTACATACTTTTATGTATTTTTCAACACAATTTCTCTTTTTGTTCAAACATTTGTCATATCGCTCAACGAATTTTTGAATTTTGACGTCAAAGAAATCTGCCGTCTGTGAAGAAGCCCAATTCATTAGTGCAATTTTAACTTCTTCATCGTCGTTGAACCGTTGACCACCAAAGAACTTCTTTAAGTACCCAAACAAATGTAAAATCACTGGGTGCACAGTCTGGACTGTAAGGCGGATGATTCAGGACTTCCCATCCAAAAGACCTGATTAAACTTTGTGTTTCTGTAGAAATATGTGGTCTTGCATTGTTCTGGAGCAACGTCACACCGGAAGACAGTAGGCCACGCCGGAGTTTTCTCAAGGTGACACAATACGCATCAGAATTGATTGTTGTGGGTAAAATCCTCTAATAAAATCCCTTCCCTGTCCCAAAAGTCACTTGCCATGATTTTTCATGCTGAAATTTTCTGTTTAGGTTTTGCTCTGGTTGGCGACGATGTGTGTCATTGACTATTGCTTGGACTCAGAAGTCATATGAGACACCCAAGTCTCATTTAATGTAACAATGTAATTTAAAAATTAATTTCCGTCCTGATTTCATCTAGTCAAAAACGATAAAGCACAGCTCTATTTCTTTGTTTTGGTTCGTCAAAAAGCAGTCTTGGAATCCATCGAGAACACAATTTTCGATAATTCAGTTTCTCCGAAACAGTGGTTGACCTTGGAACCTGTGAAAATTCACTTGATAACTTTTAATCGCGAATCGTCGGTCTCTTAAATTTTGTTGCCCAAATCACGAATTAAATTTTTTCTTCCCAATTTCGACATTTTTCGAACCATTTCTTCCCAATCAACTTTCTTGAGCATAAGTTTTAACAATTCTTTTTATCCTTGTTATATTCCTCTATCAACCTTGAGTTATTGTTTAAAATCATGCAGTCGTACGAAGGAAGTAGCGCTGTAATAGATGTTTACAATGAGTTGAGTGTATCTATATTCGATACTTGCATCAGTTAGAGCTATTAATATCTTGTCGTGTTCTACGATGTCAAAAGCTTTCCTAAAGTTAACGAGCACAAGAGTGAGTGGTTTATTGTACTTCAAGGATTTTCTTATGCGTGTTTTAACAACCTGCAAGTCTTCATTTATTCCCAACCCACTTTCGAAACCAAAGAGGCTCTTAGCTGATTTTAGTCAAGTTTCTAGATCTATATTTCTCTAAATCAGTTGGGTCCTCTTTTTCATGCATAATTATTTTATTCACGTTTACCTATTCTAACAGGATTTCTGCCTTCTCTATACATTCATTAAAAATAAGTTTAAAAGCTTGTTAAACGAAGGTTTTGTATAAGTGAGATATTCCAGTAGTCTTTCTGAAAACAAGTGCATTTAAAAATGCTCCCTATTCTTCTTCTTCTTCTTCCTAGTCTTCATCTCTTTTACACTACTTGGTGTAGAGGTTGGGTCTATCCAACAACATTCTTGATGGAGTCTTCTTCATTTCCCTCTATCTTAGACCATCATCATTGCTCCCTCCCAAGAAATTCCCTGCCTTGCCAAGTTTTCTGTTCCGAATTCGAATTGTTTAAATGCCTTTCACTCACTCTATATTATATAATTTGTTTTTGTCGATGTGGATCTTTTCTTCTAGAGTGCAGGGAGTTGTCTTTCGCCTAGAAAACTTATTTTGTTCTGCCAGTTGCTCATTGGTAACAGTAATTACATATTCCCCTTATATGTTCCTTCTGCTTAGAAAATAAAATATTTCGCTGGGGAATAGATTTGGAAAATAGAAAGGTTCTGCTCAACAGCTTCAACAACAGTATTGTGAATGACAACCATTGCAACACGACTCTTATAAGCTATGGCATTATTCTGGCGAAGAAAACGTCTATTTAGTGTTTTGCATTGTTTTTATTGTGTCAAGTCCCACGTGTGTTGCGTCATATCCACATAGCAATATTGGGGTTTTAGTAAGAGATGGTGTATTGAGAAGTTTGAAGAGATTTGTTGAAATGACGTCTATGGCATTTTGGAGGGTAAACATACACCATCAAAGGCCAGTTTGTTATTAATTGTCATTGTGCAGAAAACATATTTTTTCATAGCTTTGAATATGTCGAATTATATATCAGAAGAAGACGTTTTGTTTGAAAGTTTAATAACCTTCTTTCATTTAAAGAAAACGTCTGCTGAAAGTTATGGATTGTTTTTAACTTTGTTGCTTAACTTGATTTTGTTAAATTTAAAAGTTGTGATTTTGATATCCGAAAAAGTTTGAAAATATTTTTGATGTTTTAATTCGGATGTACTTCTGTTATCCATAGTTTCATAGCCTACTAAATGAAAAATATATTTACCCTAAAATAGACCGAAACACCTTTTAGCCATTTTAAAATCTATTTTGAAAAATAAAACCATGCAATATTTACATCATTGACTTCAGAAAAAAAATTCTTTCCAACGATGCTATATTCAAGTTCTGTTATCATTAAAAAAATCAAGTTAGTCTTGGATTTGAAATATGTAACTAGAAAAAATATAAAAACATACCCAAAAAGTGGCAAACATTTCCTGATGTTTGTATACAAAATTTCATTAAGAAATCTTAAAACGTTCTCGAGATATTTGACCGTTTCTGTACATATTAGTCTTGTATATATATATATATATATATATATATATATATATATATATATATATATATATATATATATATATATATATATATATATATATATATATATATGTATGTATGTATGTATGTATGTATATGTTTGTGCGTACTGTTTCACGGATGGAAAAATATGTATTGGGTTTTTTCCGGGAGTACATCCGGTTGTCGAGTTGATCCCTGTCGGGAGTCTGTTCCTGGACGGGCTAGTAACAAAAACAACAGAAGGGCGCCTACAACACACGCTATACAGATAGCTCAACGCACAGTCACATCACCACCCCACTCAAATCCAGGCAGTAGCAAACACCGTAATCTCAAGATTCACTCTGCCTTACGGACAACAATACACAGCAGGCAGAACTCAACAACATAACGAACATTAAAACAAAACGGCTACCCAAAAAAGACAATCAACAGTGCAATACAACAACACCAAATACAAAAAATGAGAGAACAAGCCGAAGAGACATTCAAGGTAATACTGCCATACATCAAAGGAACAACGGACCGTATCGGAAGATACGGATATCGGAAGCATACAGAATAAGCAAACAACATCGGCATTATTCCAACACCAACCAAAATCAACTTTGATGATTGCTACGAAATAGCCAACATAAACCATTTTCGGACACGCCTGATTAGAGAAACTATAGAGGTCGAAAAGCAAGGAAGTCTAAACAAGAGGGACAACGATCTACACCTGCCGCCAACGTGGAAAAGCGTTCTTAGAAACAGAGACTTTGCAAGCGCCTCAGGGGACGGAGCTAGCGCAAGTGCCATCTTTCTCAGAAAGTCACGAACCTCGCGACAGTAAGCACCGAAGATGCCAAATGAGATTTTGGCGAAACGTAAGTAAGGTAAGACGGTAAACGCGTCTGTAAGCTCTCGACAGGGACCAACTCGACAACCGGACGTACTCCCGGAAAAAACCCAATATATATATATATATATATATATATATATATATATATATATATATATATATATATATATATATATATATATATATATATATATATATATATATATATATATATATTCTCTGTGTTTAGGTACCATTAAGGAGAATTAATTTAACATAACTCATCAGTATGTGGGTTTGTTTTTGACATGTAATTTAAATCGTCCATTTTTAAAATAATTGTTAACTCGCTATCAATAATTGATTGTTTACACTAACATTTAACTAGAGTAAGCATGCTGAGTTGGCTCAGAACGATATAGAAAGCTGACGGCCCGAAGAAGGCCAAGTTATCAATTTTAGTTGAGATAAAGAAGTTGTTTATTTTGATATTTTTTCAAAAAACAAAAATATCCGAATCTCAAATATCAACCACCAACTTATTGAACACTGTTGTGCAGCAGAATCATCCATAATAATTGTATATTGTTCCATCACGATAACACACATACATTTTTGATCAGTTCCCAGACATTGAAGTTTAGGTTAGGTTGTGCAGGGTGGCGCAAAATAAGTTTTCCCACTTTATATTTAAATATCTTATTTTTGATTTAACTTTTGTTTTTTCTTTTTATATCAGAATAAGTTAAAAAATTATAAGTTTTGAAAATTGAGAAGCATTTACTTATAGAATGAGCAAAAAATGGTTTTAATTTAAAAATAAAATTTTTTAATTTAAAATTTTTTTTTTTAATTTTAATTTAATTTTTAATTAATTTAATTTTAATTTTAATTTTTAA
Organism: Cosmopolites sordidus; assembly: GCA_031761425.1. NCBI lineage: Eukaryota > Metazoa > Arthropoda > Insecta > Coleoptera > Curculionidae > Cosmopolites > Cosmopolites sordidus. The sequence goes on from JARFXV010000036.1 coordinate 825,309, forward strand.
ATTTAAATTTAAAAATAAAAGAAGCCCTTCAAATTAGCTTCAGTTTCGACGAATCATTAGAGTTATAAAGGGTTCTCCAATAAAAGTGTCTGAACTTGAGGCACAACGACAACTTATTAACGTCTTAAGTGAATCAGGAGTTACATCTTCTTCTTCAAAAAGTCACTTGAGGCGGTTTTTAGTTGATGGAGTGGTAGGAACTTATTTTTTTGAAGGCGATGGTGGCAATCCTGTTACTGTCAACGATGAACGCTATAGAAATATACTAACCGAGTATCCTTGGCCTGAACTGATAAATGTGAACATAAAAAAAGTTTTCTTTCAACACAACTGTGCAACTTGTTACGCATCTCGTCTGACAATTGATTTTTTCAATAAAAGTTTCCTGCGTGCCTGCCTATTTCGCGAAATGGCAATATTAACTGGCCATCAGGATCATGCGATCTTACGTCCTTGTATTATTGCTTGTGGTATTATGTTAAATCTTTACGGATTATAACTTAGATATAACTAAGTAGTTGTACCACCTTGATCAAAAAGTTCTCGGTTGGAGGTGTATAAACTCCAACTACTGTTGCCTCATTGAACGAAGTCCAAGGATATTCAAAAACTGCATATATATATATATATATATATATATATATATATATATATATATATATATATATATATATATATATATACAAAATCGTTCCAATCGTAACATTAAACTTCATGATTTTTACCTGCGATTGGAATTCACTCGTGCCTTTAATGGGGATCGTTGCAGACTGATGATCAATAATTATTTAACTCTAAATTTGAATGGTATTGATCTGGATGAGATTAGGTTCCAAAAGGGCGGTTTTATGTGTCATATAGCCAAGGCAACCATCGATTTATTGGGGAAATAATTCGGTTAGAAAATTATTTTGATGCCACTGTTAATTTGTCACCATGGTCATGTGCTTTAACGCCCTTAGATTATTTTTTTTGCGGTTATGTTAAATCTTTGGTCTATGCCGATAAACCAGCAATTATTGATGCCTTGGAAGTAAACATAACTCGGACAATTACGGACATAAGACCCCAATTGTTTGAAAAAGTAGTCGAAAATTGAATTAATAGAATGCGCTTTGTCAGAAGTAACCGCGGCAGACATTTGTCTGAAATTGTTTCCAAACATTAATGCCATTGAATGTTATTTCAAATAAAATAAATAGTTTGAAAGAAAATAATTTTGTTGTTGTTTAATTTGAATTTAAAGTAAAAAATCATCTTATATAACATATAAATTGAGAGTTAAAAAAAAGAAAGTCTTACCTTTTCTAAAACAATTTCACTCAACTTTAACAACACACAATCGCACCAATACTTGTTGTATCAAAGCCGATCGAAAAATGGTTCGAATTTAAACAAAGCATCAACTATAAAACCCCTTTTATCTTATCCAATTTGTTCGAGTTGATTTCAAAGTTCATATAATGGATCGAAAATAAAGAAATATTATATTCAAAGATAAGTCTGAGCATAATCGAAAAACGAAACAAAATTATGACACATTGGTGCAGAGACCAGGGATAAACTCAAAGGTCAGCGTTACTTGAGCTTGATGATAAGAGTAGCATAATTTCGTGTGGTATTGTTTCATAAAATTGTTTTTTATAATATACTTCAATGGAAATTACCTTGTCTACAATTACCTATAAGTTATTGAAAAAACGAAGGTTTCATATTACAATGGTTATCTTATATAACGAACGTTTAAAGGATCGAGAACAGTGCTCGTTATAAACACATAAATAGACTTCTGAAATCATTTTCATTCCAAAGCCCAGAAAAAAATTAACTGATGTAATTTTATAGGTAGTTATTACTTGAGCTATGTGGTAGCGGGATAGAAAAGACCTGAAGAAGACTTTAAAGGCCAAATAACACAAGTCAACAAATCTAAACTTTTTTGAGGCAACATTGATAAAAATACGTGTATTTGAAGGATTTTTGTAGTCCTAAATCCGAAAATGATAAGCTAATTACTGTAACACGTGCAGTTTTTTGATTCAGGGTGTAGGTGATGGGGAAAAAAGCATATGATATATTTTTACAATCGAATATTTATTTATTACAAACATGTAACACGTGTTAAATATGTGTAAAGATATTACTGAGGATTATGTAAATAAAAAATATATTACGTGAGCTGTCAAACAGCGAGAAAAACTTTTACTTTTTCCTCTTATGTTCTGTAGTGTTCATTCTGTGTTCATCATTTCTCTAAAAACCAGCGGTAGTCGCCCAGCATAGGTGGGTTCCAGGGTCCCTGGTATCCTTCTTCCATCGTCCTGATATCCTCTCTCCTTGTTCGTCACTTACTGCACTCAAATTATTCAAAAAAGGAATGCGACACTCTAGTATGCGATGGGAGGAAAAAAGGCATGCGACACTCTAGTATTTCATAGGCTTCATAGAGTTTATCTATGAGGTTGTTAAAGTTTTCATCTGTCTTGCTGTCCAGAAATCCTTTCGCTACACTTACAAATCACTTCCAAGCTGCCAATTCCTTTTCATTTAACTTTTCATAAAAGCGGAAATCACCAGAAGCTTCCTAATAAATATGCCTTATTTTAATTTTGCAATTGAGGAAATATTTCTTTTAGGTACTTGAAACCTTTCACTTCTTTGATCATGGCTGTCGAAGAATTATAACCACTGGGAAACTATAGAAAACAATAAAACTGCTTTTAACGGTTCGTAGAATACTGTGTAACTACCCTCTCTACGGTCCCGTGGTACTCCCTACATTGTCCAGTCCAAAGTCAGGTACAAATAATTATTCCATGATATAAATGATAATCAGGTACTTGAAAATAGGACTTGCTAGGCCATTTTTGTGAAAATGTGTTTTAATAACTACCTAAATCAAACGCAAAAAGAGTATTCGCATCAATGTTACAAAATTCATGTCGATCTGTTTAATCGAAATATACCCGAATAGTCAGCAAATGGACCTTACATGATAATACATGACAGTAGGGATAGAGCAATATAATTCGCTGTATAAAAGGACAGCTTAGGGTAATGAGGTATAACGTTTCCACGCAAAAATATCCATATGGGAACATGGACCCTACCTGATGGATATAAAGTGAACGAAATAGATCATATCATGATATATAGCAGATCATACTCAGGTGTGTTTCACATGAGAAGCAGAGAGGAGTATCGTCAGAGTGGAATCTACTTGGTGGTAACAAAAACACCACAAAGAATCTGAGTCACCTACAAAAAGGAAACAAGACAAAAATTCGACATTAAAGGATTAAAAACAGACGAAAGCACCAAGAAAGAATACCAACGTAGAATGAAGCAGGAGCTAAAGAAACCACAGATTCGTAAAGCAGTAGCAGAGTCGGTAGAAGTTACTGAGAAGATAAACGGTGCTCGAAATCAAGGAAAAAGAGAAGAGAATGATACGACGACCGATGCAAAAATGAGATGAACTGAAGTGTATACAAAAGCGCTCAACAACACAAAAAGAAGAATACGAAAGATTGAGAATTCAAAGATTGAGAACGGGAGTTTCTAAAATCGCAAATAGAAAATATACAGGGTGGCCCAAATGAGGTTCCTAGTTTGTACGCTCTGTAAAACTAGAATGAAACATAATAAATAAACCATCTACACAATAAAAGATTTATTCTAGATATTTTTTTATTACACATGAAAAATCACATTGATCGTTCTGCTGCTCGCAAACATGTGCTCTTCTGACAGCGTTTTCAAATACTCTTCTCAGCATCTCAGGAAATCTCATGTCGGATATTGGCCTTGCCTCGATGATTGGAGGGTTGTTGGCATATACTCTGTCCTTGAGATAGACCCATAAGAAAAAGTCTGGGACGGTCAGATTCGGTGAGCGAGGTGGATATCTCACATCACCATTTTTCCATATGATGCGCTTCGGAAAATGTTGCCTTAGAAGATCCATTATGGCTTGGGTGGTGTGAGCCGTAGCACCATCCTGCTGAAACCACAAATTGTGGTCTTATAGTAGCTGCGGCAACACAAATTATTAATCATTGCCATATAGCACTCTCCATTGACCGCCTGAGCAACACCTTCTTCATCTTCGAAAAAAATAAGGCCCAATGGTTCATTTAGTTGTTGTGGCACACCAAACCGTCACGCGAACCTAATGCGAGAACCTGTGAAAATTTCTACCCCAAAGTCTAAGCCGCAAAGCTGGAAATGGTGAGATTTTTTTAGAAATTAGCAAACAAAACACAAAAACTCAGAAAAGGACAAAGTTGGGTGTAACAAATTAAAAGAAGAAGGTTAAATAGTAGAGCGCAAGATAATGTCAGAATATACTGGCATAATTGTAGACAACACACTCATTCTGGTAATCAATGAAAAAGATGACGAATTAAAATCAATGAAAGTAAATCTCAGCGCTTGACGTACACACTTAAAAAATCAGTGCCCCTCTATACTGATCAATGAGATAAACATACTTCAAACGTCAAGTGGAAAATATGTAGGACTCCATCTTGAATCTAAACTTAATTGGAAAGAATACATATCGAAAAAAGCGAAACACGTGAGCCTGAAAATGAAAATAATATATTGCTTGGCTAAAAGGTTAGAAATGTGTCTAGAACACAAAATTTTAATATATGGCATCACTATAAAACACAGAACTCGGAACAAAGATCTCTCGTGTCATGATGGACGTTCATAGCAACTATTATCAAAAACTAAGGTGACTTTTAAATGAAACAAACTCTTGGGTTATTCACAATGAAAGAACTCCTTGTGCACAATTTACTCCGAATTGTAAAAACAAATCAATGTTGTTTTGATTTTTGACTCCTCAATTATTAGGCACGCTTGGTTTCTGGATCATATTGAAAACGCCATGTCTCATTACCAGTAACAATGCTGTACTTGAAGTTTTCGTCCTTTTTCGATTCTTTAATCAAGTCTTTGCTATGTTAGATTCGGAGCAATTTTTGACCGTCAGTCAATTTGTGTGGAACAAAGCATGCACAAACGTTCCGAAGTCCCAAATGATCGGTCAAAATGCGATGAATTAACTCTTTGGACATGTTCAATTCCATTTCCATGTATCGCAACGAAAATTTTTTATAAATTCATGTACAATTTCAATATTACTTTGTGTAACCACGGAATTATTCGAACAAGAATGTTCGTCGTCCTTGATGTCCTCACGATCTTGTTTGAATCATGTAAACCACTCGTGATGATATAAATACACTGATACTTCAAGCGTGATAACTTGGTTTCTAATGCTTCGAATATCATGAAATTTTGTCAGAACATCAGTGAAGAATACACCTTTCCAACGCTTACCCCCGTCAAAAGATGGCGCCACTAAAAATAGTTGTTTTTAAAAAGTCTTCTTTTCCGTGAAACGTACTTTATATATAAGGGGTCTGCCATTAATGATGATGGAACTTTGACTGCTCGTGGCGGCCATATTTGTTTACCAATTTATTTTCCGAAAGGTTTGCAATTAAATCATGATTCGTTTCACGTTAGAAGAACGTTAGAAAATTGTCCAGTTTTATTACGGAAATTCGCGATCTTCTCGTACTACTCAAAGAGCAATTCAGACCCATCGTGAACTGAACAGGTTATTGACCGTATTATTAGAAAATTTGAAAATGAGTTTACTCTTTACGATAGTGTGGTGCCTGTATGACAAAAGAAGTGTTAAGAATATTGCCGCCGTTCAAGCAAGTGTAGCCGAAAATGACGTCCCGAATGCTCGCCGCTCGCAAGAGTTAGACCTCTCGTCAATGACAATTTGGCGAATTTTGAGATTGAACTTTGAACAAGTTGTTGGTGATTTTTTCATATTGATCTGTTATTTCAATCTTCTCCTGGTTTTGTAACACAGCAAATTGTTGCTCATATCATTCGATGGTCACTTCCAATAATAATATTATTAAGGACAGTAGATTTACAAAATATTGTTTTATCGTTGAAAATCTCATCAATTTTACTTGTGAGTCCGGATATACTTTTTCACGTCCATTTTCTGCTATTTTTTTTCTTATAGAACCAAAAATACACAATGTCATATTAAATCACGGCGAACTGAAGTTACGTGAATTTGTTGACATTGTAAACATTTCAATAGATCGTGTACACTATATTACACGACTTACTTAAACGAGATTCTGTTTATTTTATGATCTGGTTTAATTAGTTATGATCTAGATCAGCGGTCTCCAAACTTTCTAATCATAGGGCCATACTGATTACTCCAGTAACTTCCAAGGGTTAAAACCGCTTTAATTTGCCTGCCATTTTCTATAATTTCTAAACTAGTCGCCGAGTACGCACCCTAAACGAGCATACCCTTGCTAAATTCGCTAGTCGCGGGCCGGATTGATGACACTGGCTGGCCGGATTTGGCCCGCGCGCCGTAGTTTGGAGATCTTTTATCTAGATGATGAATCTGGATTTGGATATCATAACTACAATTTAGTTTATGACTCTATATTTTTTCAAACACTGTACATCCGTTTTGAATTCATAATACTTATTGCTATTTTCTGCCTTGTTATTCTTTACAATTCTTCCTTAAATTTTATATTCTACTCAAAGGTTTTCACTCAAACTTCAGAGACATCTGTTTACGAAAGGTTGCAATTTTTCTTGTGTTTATTGTTATCCTTCCAGGTTTCTGGTAGGTATACAAATTAATTTGTTGTCACAAGAAAGTTAATTCACATTAAATATTAAAAATAATTTCTATTATTTTAAATATTAAATTTATATTAATTTAGTTTGTAGGCCTATTATAATCCAAATATTGTTTATTGGATAACAATAGACATGGAGACTTACAAATATAAATATTATTAATTTGCATATGGCGTACTATGTACATACATCATTACATTGTTAACAAATTATCAAACTGTGAGTCATAAATAATTCAACATTTTTGACTCATTTGTTGGAAGACGCGTATTCGTAAAAGAATGCTATTTTATATATAATCCAATATAATATCAATAGAAAATTTTTAGGGCTTTAAGATAAATTCAAAATATAGATTAAGACTGAAAAATATGTTTATAAGTCAAAGGGCAAACTGCTAAACGATTAAGATTAAAATGTATTTGAAAGTGATATGATTAAATATTATGATAGATAAATTTGTAATAAAAAATTATCTTAACAAATATTAAAAACTTAAGCAATAAAAAGACAATTTTTAAATGATTGATAATTTTATAGCCTTAGTCATTATGCAACTTACAAAACAAAACTCGGGTAATGATAGATGCCTAAATTTATACATACACTGTATCTGTAATGTCAAATAATTTGTATGTCATTTTAAGTGAAACATAACAAATGTATTGAAATTTGGTTTACGAGATTTTTGCATTTTATTTTTGGTTTTGTTTTCGGAAAACAGTGGTTCCTGTAAAATGAGTGATCCTGATTTCATCGATTTCAGTAAATTCGAGGGATTCCTCTCGTTCCTGGCAAATGTAAGGATAGCTTGTATATTATTTTTTTGATTTATTATCCTTGAATTTTACTCAAAAACTATCCAACCGGTTTGTTAAAAATTTGAAATAAGGATGAAACACATAATGTTTACTGTTTCAAGTATTTTAACAAAAAAAAAATTGAAAATAGTAAATTTTATTATCATTAATTATTTTTATTCTGTCTGATGGGATTCAAAAATTAAGTTGTTTTTATAAGGATGCTTTTTGACCTTTATAAAATTATACATTCACTGTGCCTTTAATGAATAATATTTAACAAAAAAATACTATTAATTCTAGTTACGTAGTTCCATTGAAAAAGATTGATGTTTTTTTTTTCTGTCCCTTAGGAATAGTTTGAATTCATTGAATGTCAACGTTTATAGTGGCATGTTTTTGATTTTATCTTATCATCTTATCACTTAGAATCTTATCACTGAATTGGTTCTTGTGGTTTTTTAGAGATATCCTTGAATTGTTCACATACTCTTTACATTAATATTTACTAGCCGTGCAATGATAAATCAGTAGGTGAAATTCTAAAAATACACGGTTTATGTTTTATATCAATTAGAGAGCATAATTTGATTAGGTTTCCCCTGATTTTAACTCACGTAATTGAATAATGAAATCTCTTAATAATATAATGTGATTTTAAGGCCATTCAACTTGATTACAAAATATTTACGTTATAAAAACAGATTGTAGTTTACTCTAAGGATAAATGTTATATTTACACTCCCAAAATAAAAAATATCTACTTTATTCGGCCTTGACATAAAAATGTATGGAGACATTTAACAGACATTTTTATTTCTGAATTATTTTTAATATTTAATCGGATTGCCAACGATGTTCGTGTAATTTTTGTGTTAAACTGAAAGGTTTTTTTCTTTCAACTACAACTAAACCAAACCAAACCTAACCATGTTACCATCATTAGGAGATGTATTTATATGAGAACCCTAACTGTTAACCTACTACTTATGAAGCCTACTACCTACCTAATGAAGCGTGTAACAAAATGATTCAAGAAAAAAGAAAGAAACAATGAACCGTGAAGTTTACTGACCCTTGCATTAATAATTGAAAAAGTTGACTGAACGGAATAGGCCCTTTATCCCGGTTCATGATTGTCTTGCATTTTTCTATTTGAATGCTTTCATATGTATTACACTTTTAATCAGTCTTAAATTACATATAATCTGTATTAAGTAGTAATGACTTTGGGTGGGTATGAAACCATACAAGTAGCATAATGTAAAATAAAAACCGTGATAAAGGAGCTATTCGGTTCAGTAAACTTTTTCAATTATTAAAGTAAGGGCCAGTAAACTTTCACGGTTCATTTTTTCCTTTTTTTGTTCTCTTTTTCCCCTTTTTTTTTCCTTGTTTCTTTTTTCTTCAATCCTTTTTTTACACGCTTCATTAGGTAGGCAGTACGCTTCTTAGGTAGTAGATTAGCAATTAAGGTTCTCATATAAATTAAACATAGTTCTATAATTGTTTAGAATTAGATTAAATCATCTCCTGATGATGCTAACATGGTTAGCGAAACGTGCGCCGAGAACTGTAAAAAAGTGATTCGGTGTTTAGTGGTAAATCTATTTGAGTTTAGTGTTTCACACCGAAGGTTCCAATAAAAAAATTGATATAAACATAATATTTAACAAAAAAATAAATAAAAGGCCATGAAAATGTGGTTATAAAAATAGAGCCTACCAAGAAACAAGCTCAATACATACCATTTAACAGTTAACAAAAGTACTAAATAACCCATAAATATTTTTTTGAACATTTAATACTTAATTTTATGCGCTTTGTGTTTTATTATTTGGGCGCATATTTTGGTTCTAGAGTTTACAAGTCTTTGAAGAACTTCTGATGGTATAGCTTCTCATTCTTTTTTAATCACCCCTTAAAGTTCAAGCTTTTTTCTCGTTTTATATTTACCCACGCCATTCTTAGGGTAAGTCCACAAGTTCTCAGTACGATTGAGGATCATGCAGTATGTATGTTTCGTAGCAGTATGTTTCGGATCAGTATCCTGCTGATATTTCCAGCGGTATATTTCCTTCTACAAAAGGCAGCATGACTCGCTGAACAATGTGGATGTACTTATTTTGGTCCATGTTTTTTTTTTAATTCAGTAAATTGCTCCTACATCATACCAAGCCCCACAGCTTTATATTACCGCCTCCGTGCTTTACAGTTTTAATAATATGTTTTGGTAGTCATTTTTGGTTTGGGTGGCCTTCTAATATATCGCCTACCATCAGACCCCATTAAATTTGTTATTGTTTCATCGCTCCATTGGAGTCTATAATATTGGAAGAGCAAAACGTGGATACGTTCCAGACATAATTCATTACACATTCGATGTTTCTGATTCTGATCATTCGATGTTATCCTGGCGTCTTAAATATATGTCAGCGTTGGCTTACAATAATTAAAAACGGATATTTCAATTTATTCGACGGTATAAAATCTGAAAGGCCTGTTGAGTTGCATAAGGATCAAAAAAATGGTTACCAGGACGACCACCTTAATTTAATCCAAAACCAAGTCTTCAAACTGAAAAAGTGTTACTGTCAGTATGGTGGAATTTTACAAGAATTGATATTCTGGGCTAAATAATATCGAGCTGGTCGTGATAAATTAAAAATGATGTTTTTATTCGACATTTTATAACAGTAGATTCACAATTATACGCCAGAGATGAGCAGTCCATGCAGTGGGTGCAAGCAAGTAAAACTGCATTAAAAAGGCACTTGATATATTGTTTACTGTTATCTGGTATTCCCGTAGTGTGGCGGTCATAGACTACCTGGCAAAAGGCAGGACCATCATCGGGGAGTATTATGTTTTACTACTACAGTTTACTACATCAGTTTTTACTACATCAGTTAAAAGGACTGCGTGCAAAAATTGTGCAAGTCCATTCACATTTCACAAAAATAAAGTTTTTACTTTAAAAGAGATCACAGTGTCAAACTTTACGATGTATATGTCAGATGGCGCCTAACAACACCATTGTTTCCAATTCAGGATACATAAACAGCAGCCCTCGTAACACAGGTCAACATGATTTTTGTAACATTGCCAGTAACCTAATCTTCTAATTTAATCTTCTAACCAAATCCTCTAATCTAATCTTATCGTATATTCTAATCTAATCTTCTGAACTAAACTTCTAATCTAATCATATAATCTAATCTGCTAATCTAATCTTCTAATCTAATCTCCTAATATAATCTTCTAATCTAATCTTCTAATCCAATTTTCTAATATACAGTTAGAAGATAGATATATTAGATTAGAACATTAAATTAGAAGATTAGATTAGGAGATTAGATTAGAAGATTCGAAGAGGAGATTAGGTTAGAAGATTAAATTAGGAGATCCAATTAGATTAGAAGATTAGCTCAGCTCAGCTCTAAGGTAGGCCAAGCTAAGCTAGTCTAGTCTAATCTAGTCCCCTAATCTAATCTCCAAATCGAATCTTCTAATCTAATCTTCTTATCTAATCTTCTAGCTGTAGATTAGAAGATTAGATAGAAGATTTGATTAGAAGGTTAGATTAGGAGATTGGAAAATTAGATTAGATTATAAGCTAAGGATTATTAGCTTAGCTTTGCCTACCTTCGAGCGGCGCTGGGCGAATCTTCTTTTAATATAATCTTCTAATCTAATCTTCTGATTTAATCTTCTAATCTAATCTCCTAATCTAATCTGATCTCCTAATTAATCTTCTAATATAATCTCCTAATTTAATATTATGATCTAATCTCCTAATCCAATCTCCTGATCTAATCTAATCCAATCTCCTACTCTAATCTTCTAATTTAATGTTCTAATCTAATCTATCTATCTTTTAGCTGTATATTAGAAGATTAGATTAGAAGATTAGTTCAGAAGATTAGATTAGAAGATTCTATTAGCAGGTTATTTAGAAGATTAGAAGATGATTAGATTAGGAGATTAGATGATTAGGTTAGAAGATTAGTTCAGAAGATTAGATTAGAAGATTTGAATAGAAGATTAGATTAGGAGATTAGATTAGAGGATTAGGTTAGAAGATTAGAAGATTAGTTTACTGGCAATGTTACAAAAATCATGTTGACCTGTGTTACGAGGGTTGCCGTTTATGTATTCTGAATTGGCAACAATGGTGTTGCTAGGCGCTATCTGACATATACATTGTAAAGTTTGACACTGTTGACCGTATACGTCCTCAGAACGTTTTGTCATACGGACACTATTTGTACTTTTTAGTGACTTGAAAATTTCATCTTAGTCAATAAATGGAATTAACTCGTGAGAATTTTTGTGCGATGATTTACTACGACTTTCGATGTGGATTATCTCAACAACAGTGCATCGATCAACTCACTTCGACTTTTGGCAATGAAACACTATCTAAAACCACAGTATATCACTATTTTAGTGAATTCAATCGTGGTCGTCGTTCGCTCAGGAACAAATATAAAGAAGATCGTCCAAAACTAGTTGTCGTGCCAGAAAATCTAGATACCGTGCGCGAACTGAAAGATCGTCATGCGACATATCGTGAGGTCGAGGGATTCTTGAGCATTAGTATGACAAGCATAGATAAGATTATGCATTACCATTTAGCCATGAAAAATATTTGTCCGCGTTGGATTCCACGTAATTTGATAATTGCTCAAAAAAAACTTGTGTCGATTGGTGCAAAGAAATGCTCAAAAAATATAATTTTGGTACCCATCCGTGAAGAATAAACTACGTGGTCAACGATTTTCGACGCCAGAAAAACTGGCGAAAAAGAGATGGAAATTATAACGGTTGGTAATACTGTATTGCAGAATGTGTACAGTATCAGGAGTCTCGGAATGGAGATAGACATTGACTTAAAACTGTGCAATTTCATAACGTCTAAACTCAAAATAGCCTATGCTGGTTTGAAGAAACTATTTCCCCACAGACATGTTAATCATCGCACTATTTATTTAAAAAAAATATAACCCAGACTACTGTGGACGTTTAAAAAGTGTCATAACATCAGAAATTATAGCCTGTACAAAACTAAAGTAGTTGCACGTCGTCGATGATGCAATTCGAGAACAGCAGAAGTACCACTACATAAATTAAATAATAAAATAATCAAATGGAATGTATTCACGTTTGGAGCATATCCCTTTTGTATCTGAACGTGTACTTTCATTTTTTACCTTATGGTCGGAAACAGTTCTTTTAAGAAGTATCACAGTATTATAATTAGTTGTCAGAGTCATGCCTGTAAAATGCTATCACAATTAAATATTCGTTGTCAAGTGTTTATAGCATCTCTGATACACTACTCTGAATAAGAACGAGACATTAATGGTCCATTGTTACCCTTTACGTCTGTTAGAGAGGTATGTTATGTTAATTGATAATAATTGGAGTAATAATAGTAATTATAATAGAAACTAGAATTTTTTTAGCGTGTTGCAGCAGCCTTTAGATTGAGTATGTCCACTGTTAGTACTATTTTACAAAACGTGAAAAATTATAAAGTTTTAAAATCGCCTAGAAAGCGTAGTTTTACTAAATGAGTTACCAATAGAAATAATATCGATTGAACAAAAATTTTCCGAAGGTGGTCATGGAAACATCCAAGAGGTGGACTCTATCCATAGCCTGATTGAACGAAAACCTATGTACTCTGAAATGTATAGTAAAGCATCTGCAAGTACAATCGACTTCTTAATCTAATCTCTAATATAATCTTCTAGCTGTAAATTAGAATATTAGATTAGCAGATTAGATTAGAAGATTAAATTAGGAGACTAGATTAGAAGTTTAGATTAAAAGATTAGAAGATTACATTACAAAATTAGATTAGAAGATTAGATTAGAAAATTAGGTTAGAAGATTAGATTAGCTTATAATACGTATAGAAAAACTTTTAAGTGAAAAACAAAATCAACTGTCGCATTAAATTATTATTCCAAACTTTGGTTATAAAGCTAGAAGAAGCTAAATTATTATTCCAAGCTTTGGTTATAAAGTTAAAAGCAGCGGCAGGCCGCTGCTAAAATAAAGAAAATTAAAATATATATACAGGGTGATAGGTAAACATACGGCAAAAATTAAAGGGGTTATTCCTTGGCTTATTCTAAGAATATTTTGTGGTATGATGATTTTTGAAAAACCCCTTTGTTTCAAAGATACAGGGCGAACAAAATTTACGACATTAACAACATTTTATTATCAAAAAGTACATGTAAAGTTACTCAATCTACAATAAATGTTCGAAATGACTTCCTCCAGTCTTGATACAAGCATTCAATCTTCTCGTCATTGACTATCGAACTCTTTCAAACACACCAGGGTCGTTTTTAATTGAGTTACACTCAGCAATTATCCGATTTCGCAAAGCATCCAAATTCTTTAATGGAGTAGCGTAAATTAATGACTTCAGATATCCCCAGAAGAAATAATCCAGGGGGTTTAAGTCCGGGGATCGAGCAGGCCATGCGTGGGGCCCACTTCGACCAATCCAGCGATATCCGTATATTGCTGTTAAAAAATCACGAGCAACCAAACTGAAATGTGGTGGTGCACCATCGTGCATAAACCACATTTCATGCCTTGTTGCTAATGGTACATCTTCCAAAAACTCAGGCAGCGTTGCTTCCAAAAAGTTGCGATACACCTCGCCAGTAAGTCTTTGTGATAGAAATACTGGTCCAATTAGATAGTCACCTACAATTCCAACCCAAACATTCAACGAGAACTGATGTTGAAAACTATCTTCGCATACCTCATGCGGATTTTCATCTGCCCACACATGGTTATTATGAAAAATCCTTATTGCGTTTCTTGTGAAAGTAGCTTCATCGGTGAAAATAATTTGTGTCAGGTTTTGTACTTGATAAACTCATTGACGTACACCCTACTTTTATTTACATTAATGATTTCAACAAATATCGAATATGGTTGTCGCAAATTTTGTTCGCCCTGTATCTTCGAAACAAAGGAGTTTTTCAAAAATCATCATAGGACAAAATATTCTTAGAATAGGACAAGGAATAACCCCTTGCATTTTTGCCGCATGTTTACCTAACACCCCGTATAATAAGAAACCATGGAATATACCAGGTGTCCCATTAAAACTATTTATCCCACAGCTTTGGGGGAAAAAAAATTGTACTAAAAATGATCATGAGAAACGACCGCAAGAGGGCGTGATGAGCTAAACATTTTTTAAAAATTTTTTTTTATGTATTTTCAAGTGTTAATCGAGTAAGAAAAATTCTCAGTTATAATTAGCAAACTGTCTCCTACAACTTTGTTTTATGACATTTTGTCGTAACTTCGCGAATAAAGAAGTGGGGGGGGGGGGGGTAGTTTTACCTATTTAGATAAAAAGTCGTCTAATGTCCGTTTGCCTAAACCGATTTTCCTCAATTTGGATTCATTTAAAAGGCAATTGCTGGGACAATCAGATAATCTGGGAGATAAATTATTTAGTTTATAAATGAAACCGCGAGGTGGCGTTACATTCAACAATAGTTTTTTTGAAGTTTTGTTCAGTTTTTTCAAATGGAATGGTACAGCTTCTACTACATTGTAAGAAAGGTAATTTAAAGAGGAATCGTCCAGTGAAAACCCGAAATCGATATCTCTGACATGTCAAGAGATATTTCGATTTTTCTGAAAAAAATCAGTTAGTTTTAATTTTTACCGTAATATTAAGTTAAAAATTGGTCTTGTTGCGGTCGCAATCGCAACAATTTTATTTAAAAAATAAAATTATCTATTCAGTATCAATCATCATAAATGTTCTCATCCTGACCTTGATAATATTTTCTAATTTAATTACATAAGCGGAAAAAATGCCTTTCCCCAATTGTTGCATTTTCTCTTTTGTGATGTTTAAATACTACTTGACAGAATATTGAAATCAGTCATTAATAAATATACCTACTCTTTCTTTTAAACTAAATGAATGGATGAATGAAATTATTTTTGTTTCACCCCTTAACTGACAGGCTCTCTAACTCTGTTAATCTTGATAATACTAGAAAAAGTCAGATCATTTTTCTGTAAAATTTTATGCTCTATAACTTTTAGTTGAAACTTTTTTTCCTAGCTCTTATAGTTCTTGAATTATTTAAAAAAAACACTTTTTTCCCAGCCCTACAGAATGCCTGAAACAAACTTATATCAAAAAGTCAGCCTTTTATCTCAAAATTTCGATTTAAATGCTTCGTTAACTGGACTAGATAGCATAATTTTTAAATTAAAACACGTCTATTCTGAATAGTTTTTAATAAACTACTAAATTGACATAATAAATGAAACTTCACGTGTTCATAGAAATAATGAAATATTCTGGTACACTGATTTTTTTCCGGTTAATACGCTGGGTAGTGCTATATTAGAAACTTTATAATTATCCCACACACAATAGAAAATTTAGATGTTATTAGTATGCTCAATAGTTGTGGCCAGGACTGTATATATTCCCGTTCATAAATTGAAAACCAGACAGTTTTATGTATGAAACAAAATAAAAAAATAGAACATAAAAATAACATTTCACTGACCATTTTATCAAACGAAAATAATAAGGTAACATTGCGATTATTTTTGAAATTTTCGGTAATTTTCGACGCCGCACTTTTTTAAACTTTAGACTTCATTCATCAAAGCATATGTTGTTTATTTGTAATCCATCATTTTAACTATTACTTTCAGATTTAGTGGTATGTTATCAGACAATTATAAGCAGTTATAGATTATATTTGTCATTTTTAAGGTCATTGTGCTTGAAAGTATTGGCACAGTTATATCTATTTATATAAAGAAAAATCGCAAATATCTCGTTGCGTCTGTTATCTAAACTCTACGTGAATATCGTGATCGCTATATCGACAAAGAAGTAAATTCCACCCTTTTCAGAAAGCAAAAAAGTGAGAAGACCCAAAACTGAATCCAAACAAGAAGACACCTTTTTCATCTAGAGATCGACATTTAATATAACTCACCAGCGCTGTATTGGAAACGCAAGAAATTCCAGAGTCGATTTACTACCGTTACAATACTTTTACATTATCTGTTGATCAATTTTTCTATTGGAATCTTTGATGTGAAACACTAAACTCCATGAGTTTTACCACTATACGCCAAGCCACTTTTTTAAACTTCCCTACACGCGTTTCGCCTTTAACATCATCAGGAAATGATTCAATCTCTAGATGCATGAATCTACTGATGACGCGCACCGAGAAGTTTAAAAAAGTAGACGTTTTAAAGAAGTTTTAAAATTTGGTTTTGAGGGTAAATCTCATCGAGTTTACTGTTTGTTGACTTAAAATGATATGCAGCAGCTCAATAGTCAAAACTAAGTGTGGAATAAATGAATGTGCGGAAAATATTTTAGATTGTGCTGAAATGCACGAATAGTTCAGTGGAATAGTCATCTACAATAAAATTCAAGTGGATCTATTTTAAACTACTTTAAAATTCTAGTGGCTTTCTAGCTTTGACTTAATTTATCCTGGCAGTCTTAATACCTCAATTTTGTCATTGTTAACTGATTGGAAGTTGAAACTTTATTTATGATCTCCAGCTACAGGTAGATATATATATATATATATATATATATATATATATATATATATATATATATATATATATATATATATATATATATATATATATATATATATATATATATATATATATATATATATATATATATATATATATATATATATATATATATATTTATATATCCCCTTTGTGAATTAGACCTTGACGTGGTAAAGGGGTTTGAGTAGGACAATCAAGTTCACCGGGCAGGTCAAGGTAGAGGCCTCAGACTAACATGATCCAAAATTTGCCAACCCGTATTGGGCCAGCGTGACAGATTACGGTCCATACCTTCAACATGGTATTTCAGTATGACAGTACAACCTCAAACACAACCCTCATTTCCCGGAGGCCAAGGGGCAACTACCTACGGCAGCGGGAAGATCTGCCCCAAGGCAGAGGGTGCTAAGAATCACCGGATTAGACCAGACTGCCATTGGACTTTTGACATTGCTACTCTTAATATACGGACTATGGAAACGGCGGCTCGATTGCAAGAACTGTTAATCGAACTTGACAATATTCACTGGGATATTATTGTGTTCTGGGAAATACAAAGAAAGGGAAAAGAGTTAATCAAACTGGAACCAACTGGACACTTACTGTACACCCGAGGTACGGGAAATGGACGTTGTGGCGGAATTGGATTCCTCATGAATCGAAAGCTGGAATCGAAAATCGAAAACCTGGAAGAAAATAAAGGAATTAACAAGGCTAAACAGAAGCTAAGAAACAAAAAAACGCAAATTTATGCCTGAGGCTTATGATTAAGGCGTGAGGATGTTATATGAAGATCAGAACTAATCAAAGACAACAATGCCCACGGAAGAACAAATGCCAGATATCCTAATGGAAGAAGTAACAAGTGCTATAGAATCGATGAAGAACGGCAAGTCTCCAGAAAAGGACAGTGTAACTGTCGAAATATTAAAAGCTGGTGGTCGGACGTTACATAAAACACTGGCAAAATTATACTCAAAATGTATCAAAGAACAAAAAGTACCTGACTTATGGAAAAATGCAGAAGTGATCCTGAAGGAGCACAGGAAGATTTAAAGAACTACCGTTCAATAAGCCTCTTATCAGTAATGTACAAATTTTTCACTATGATAATATTAAGAAAACCCAATGACGCACAACCAAGAGAACGATGGCAAATACCAGAGAACCGAGAACCAGGCCAACGATGGACAATGCTTTGAATCGTAACCACATTTATACAATAAAGCCTTGAATTTTGAAAAAAAAACGGCAGGAGCAAAGTTGTATACCTTTTAGTTGTTTTACATCTTTTAGCTTCAAAGCAAGGTACGAGCTGACTGTAAATATAACTTGAAAAATTAGTTGACGCGATGTCGTTCGAAAAGCAATATTTGAGGTACTACCTCATTTTCGCCTTTCAATGAGAAAAAAATGCTGTGTAAGGGCAGGCTATAAGTTGTGCGGCTTTTTTGAGATAATGCTGTTTCGTATAGTACTTGTAAGAAGTGATTTTGGGGATTTCGAACTGGAAATTTATATTTAAATGACGCAGAATTTCCAGAATATCCAACAAAAAGATTGATTATGAAATAAGTTATCGAAAATTCAAAAGAGTCGTTGAGTTAGACAGTTTGATGTGTCACTGATTCGTGTTAGTGACCCTCTGGAGTAAAGGAGGCCTTATACTGACAAGGGAAGAAAGGAACTCATTTTGCTTCGGAACAACGTATGATCACACGTATCACCAGACTTGGCCCCTTCAGATTATCATCTCTTCTGACCCCTACAACATAACCTGGTTGATAGCCGCTTAACATTTACGTGAAAAGCGGAGAAAGTGTATAGAAAGTGAGGGAGATTAGTTCAAAGATCAAGTTTGTATTACTTACTTCATAAATAAATATCGAAGGTGGTTAAAAAAAGGCTGATAATTAAATTGAACACTTAATAAATATGATTAAGATGAATAATAAAGTTATTTTGTTACAGATCGACTGGAGGGATCCATGGTTAATAGGACTATTTATTTTCCATTTTTCAATATTTATGATGGCGATTTTGACTAGGAACTATGGGAACTTTCAGGCTGTTTTATTTTTTATACTTTGTAAGTAAGATATTGAGTTTTATAACGATCAGTTTTTTATTTTGCATTAAACAAAACATTTGCTTTTTTTCAATATAATTAGAACATAAACTAGTTTTATTTAAAACTATCGTTTTGTGAATTTGTGAAAAACTATTGGAAATGTGTAAACAAAGTAAACATTTGCTTGTTTCTCTGTTTTTTGTTTGTCTTCTTGCACGATTATTCAAATTCATTGTCGCTTGATTGGTTTCTACTGATGAATGATGTCTCATTCGATGCATATCATCTTCGTTTGCATTTTCTCTTTGTTCTTGTGTACGTACTGAACGTGTTTGCGAGAATCGATTCCGTTCAATTTCATTTCACTCTTCGCATGCTTCTGCAGTTCGATTAGATCGAGAAATCGTTTAGTTTGTAGCATTGCGAGTACTACGACCTAAATTGCTCCGTCTTATTGGCGGCATTGCAATACGATTAAATTGTGTCAATTTAGTTCAATTGTGTTGATTGTGATACAATAGCGATGCGAAGAATTCAACTGAAAATTGACAGTTGATTCACTTTGCTGTTACTTTATAACCGTTTGTCACTTCTAAACTCACAGTATTTCGTAGGCAAATCTGTAAATTTGTTTGAGATAAAACGACGAAACAAAATTAATTTTATGAAACGATTGCGATGAACTTACAACAGAATCACAGTTCAACTGAAAATAAGCAACTGAATCAATTTTTCGTCACTATGTATACGATTGGCTTCATTCCGAATTTGGTAATCAGTTGTCAAACGATATTTGCGCATGTAGCGAAATAAATTGGAATGGAATAAAACACCTACATTTGTTGGACAGATCACGAAACAACACAAAAGTAAAAGCAAATGTAATGTTGTTATAATTTAGACTTATTTTTAAACGAATATCAAAATGTATTGCTTTTATGCATTCGTGGTATATTGCCATTAAAGTATACATAACACAGTCAGGTGCGAAAAATCACATCAGTTAGGTGGCGTCAATTTTTGTCGAGGTATTCTTGTAGACGGGTAGAAAAATCGTCGATACTCCTGTCGAGCTTGGCACGAGGAATCCTTTCAATTTCGCGCGTTATGCTTATATACATAAAATGTAGTCACAATCTGAAAAGTCTGGTGACCGGGATGGCCATTCCACATTCCCACGCAACGAAAAAAGCGCCCAGTGAAATGTTCCCTTGACCTCCTCAGGCCCAGGAAAATTTTAGGTTTTTTTTTTTGATTCGTCAACTTTTTCTGTCCCAATGCATCATAAGAAAGCCCCAAAAAATAGTAAAAAAAATCCCACACCACAGGACTTGGCGGGGGACATGTCCCCCACAGGGGACATTGGGCTAGAGCATACCCAAAATTTACCGACCACCAGGTATTTTTGTGGGTAAAAAAGTATCATTTTCATTACTGCCAAAGTTGTATTTAAAAAAAATAATAACATACATACATATTTATAATGTATGATACAATTCGAAACAATTTCTTTCGGTCTTCTTTGTAGACATAAATAAATTTTACACGAGCTGCATCTAATACGCGCTTTGTTTGGTGAACACCCAGGAAACCTGCATCTGTTTTTTGTTACAGGATACGGAAAATTAGGGAGATGCAAGCTTTGCTGTATTCTTTGGGCATCAGGTGGGTGTGCTCTAGGAGTTCTTGATTTTTTTGCTAGCTCCACCAGCTCCGCCTCTTCCGGGACGTAATCAGAACCCTCTTCAGATTCTGAGTAACGTTGCACGGGTCCATGCCTCAAGTAGTGCTCGTATTGAATTCTAAAATTGAGGTTATCCAAAATATCGTTTTTAGGAGTTCCCATGGCAAACTGATCCGCGCGGTACTCAATCCAAGGTGCTGCTATTGCAAAATCAACAAGGTGCATATGGTTCTTACTGTCCATTTACGAGTTCTTGCAGATATCCGGTAAAAACTTAAAACACGATCTAGAAAATCTACACCGCCCATGCGGACATTGTTAGCTTTGACAGCAAACGGGCGAGGTATCTAGATTCGCTGACCCGCCTTTTTGCTCCAACGAGAGCACTGTTTTACTGACTCGCATCCGTACTGATTTGACATCAGTACGACAGGCTTATTGTCCATTCATTTTATGACGGCTTGCTGCCCGTCACCACTGACTACCTGCTCAATGTGTCCTCTTGCTTACCTTTTCATTTGTTTATCATCCTTCAACAATGCATTGGCAGCTTTCGGCACGCGGCTTTGTATTGTGCCAGTCCCTTGGCAGCTGTTCTCGGAAAACATGAAGTCCAATAACAGTGGATAAGTGAAATACCTATCCATAAAAACAGATGATCCTTCAGGAACTGTCTCTAGTAATCTCATTACCGCCTTGCCCCCATTGTCTAATCTTTTAGTATAGGTGCTGGTGGTGATGGGGTCACCCTTACCCTGGTAAAGAAATAAATCTAATGGAATACCATTTGCTCCTGCACATACAAAAAGCTTTATTCCACAAGGATTTGGTTTGTTTCTGATTATCTGCCTTGCTGACATTTTTCCCCAGAACGGGACCACCTGCTCATCAATACACATGTTTTTGTTCTTCGGTAATGTCACTGTCGTCCAGTAATTTTATATGGCTTCTAATTGCCTTGTACCTTTCCCGAGGCATTACCCCAGCTATGCCCTCTTGTTTTATCCTTCGGTCCCAATACATTCTCATTCTGGGGTATCCTAGGTACGACATCATGATTGTCATAGCAAAAATTGTTTTCATTTCATCAGGCATTGTCTTGAGTAGCTTACCCTTTTCCAATAGATATTTTCTGTTTGTGTACTCACAATATTGAAAAAATCGTCCGGAAGATATTTTCGGACATAATCATGGACAGGCGAATTTATTGCATAATTTGTCGGCGGTTCCTATTCAGGACCTGGTGCTACAGGAAAAAAAATCATTAGTTTTGGTCCAAGTTGTAGAAAAAGATTGGGAGTCTGAACGAGCACTAGCTGCCAGTAAGTCACTTTGCAAATCTAAGTCAACACCAATATCTTCCTCTCCGCCTTCGTCTTCTTCATGAATGCCCTCATTGGCCTCAGGCAAGTAATCCGGATCGCCGTTGTCATCATCAGATAAATCCATATCACTCACGTTCCCATCCAAAATATCGTCCACAAACTGCTCAAATCTCTCTGATTCTGCAAAAATGCATATTTAGGTACGTTGAAAAAAAAAACACATATTTTGTGAACATCAACAAAATTTCAATTCATTCTACAAGATAATGTTAATTTCAAATCAAAATATTAAATTACGATTCATTTTTGTTAGTAAAAAACAAAATACTTTGCGTAATTCAAAATGTAAACAGAAAGTTCTAGAAAGAAACAACGTCTGCCTATCAGCCTAAGGTTTTGCCAAATTTTGATAACAGTTATCGCAAGAACAAAAATATCCGTTTATTCTTTGATATTTTAGGTAAATATTGCTTTCAAAAAATAAAATAAAATATAAAGATTTGTACAAAAAAATATACTTACAAATAGAAATCCATTCAGAACGATTACGTCTAGGGGTCGCCATTTTGATATCAACCCTAGAACTGATAACAACGAGGTGAGCCCACCATTCATTCAGGACAAGTAAAGGCATCTGTTGAGAGCTTCCAGAGCTAAAAGCAGTGTTGCCAAGGTCTATAACTTTTGTTGCTTTTGACGTGTGGCAAGTCGCCCGATCTTGTCGGAACCAAAGTTTATTGAGGTTAATGCTTCGTCTTCTTAGTTATGGCAGATAATAATCACGTAACATGACGAGATAGCGATCTGTGTTAGCAGCGGACTGTTCTCCGTTTTCACGAAAAAAATGCGGTCCAATAATGCAAGTTCGAGATACGCCACACCAAACAGTTACTTTCTCGGAGGGCAGAGGTTGATCATGTAGTTCTCGGGGGTTTTCGGGTGCCCAGTATCGAAAGTTGTATTTATTTACCATCCTCGATAAATGAAAATGGGCCTAGTCACTCATGGACAAAACAATGTTGTCATTCAGCAATTCCAACATCCTTTCTGCGAACGTACGCCGTCTCACAAAGTCATTTTGTTGCAATTTTTGGATAACCATAATTTTATACGGATGGAAATGAAAGTCCAAATGTCCAAGTTTCTGCGAACTGACCTGGGTGATATTCTAAGAGCGTGAACGTGACGTATCGCTGAATGGCGAGGCCTTGTTTTGCACCGTTGCACCCTTTCAATGTTTTTCGGGGTTATTATCCACATTATAATGGTATCGCGTTTTGAAACGCGACCATGCCGAAAGACTAACACTGTTTTTGAATATGCTCGATATGCTGGTTGTAACGGTACATATATTTTTTAAATGTATCTGTAGTTTTCGATATGACCGGTGGAAAAAAGACGATTATTTCATATTTTTACCTTTTGTTACATCAATGAACATTGAGAAAGCTTCTTTTTCGTGATTTCGCTCTCCTTGTCCCTCACTGTAAGAGCCAAGGTTGTTCGAAAATGTATCCAAATAATTGTGGTAGTAGTGAACTTTGACTCATGTGCTCATGCTTGCACCACCAATTCACGATAATTTTCGGACTCTTATAATTCCCTAAGTCATTTTTTACAACATTGACTAAAGAAAACCAGGCTAATCATTCTATATCATTCAATGAATGCACGAAATTGTTCTTTCATCAAAAGCCTATTTGGCGATCCATCGAAAATGCCAGCCTTAAGTTTCTCTTTGTCCAAACCAGGAAATTTCTCGATATATTATTAAAACAAAAACCATTTTTATCCAATGCTTTGACAATAGAGGCAAAATTATTTTCTCTAGAGTAACTAATGTTGGATTTACGTTATTTTATCTCCCAACTATCAAGTATTTTCTTTCAGATCACTTTGTTGGCCAATAAAAAGTTTACCATTTTTGAGTCAAAGTTTTTAAGTCAAACTTTTGCCAATAAACCATATCTCTTGGTTTCATACTCCTACTTTAATTTAGTGGAATCGTGTGGAACCGTACCGTAGTGGAACCGTACCTTGCTTATTGCCATTATGTATTAAAACACATTTCAAACTCCGCTTGGAACTGAAAACAAGTCTCCATTCATTCCTCTTTTTGATAAAAGACCACTGACATCATTATAAAAAACATCATTTTCTAAACAAAAAAACGGAAACAATTATTTTTCTCGAGTACAATAACATTTAATTTGGGTCGAGTCTGGATGCCAACAGTTCTGACCTTTCTTTTCGAAAAGTCGAGGTCTCTGATAAGGTCACTTAAAGCATCTTGGGTAAAAAATAGAGGTTTTGATGGCGTAGCTTCAAAATTATCACTCTCTTCGCTAGAACAAGCTTGCCTATCTTTGAATTCTGTATCTGAAAGATCCAACAGGCCGAAAATACCAGGATAGGCCAGTTTCGGTAAATACCATGTACCGTGACTAAGCAAAAATAACAGTCATCGTAGTGATTTTTTAGTTCCCTCCAAGTTATAGGCACACCAAACTGCAATTGACTTCTTTTATCATTCGACCATTGCCTTAAATATTCACTACACATTTTGAAAATATTGTTTGGAATCCGTGGTTTATCAACGCCTTTGATTTTCAAGTTAAAGTAAACGAAATACGCATCTTGCACAAATTCAGATATAGGTTTTCAAAACTTTTTCGACGTATACGTGCCACAAACCTAACAAGTTTTCGGGTCGTTTAAACACGATCATTTGGCGATGGTATGTTCCAGGTTTTATTTACTAACTTTTTTAAATGAACAAACAACAAAAATAAACAAGTTAAATGATTACTGAGAAGAAAATATGATCAATGTAAATAGATCAACAACTAGACGGACTTTCGATAATTTAATGTTACCGAGAGTGTTGCTAGACACTATACTTTAAAATTACGTTAAAGCATGCGGCGGTACCATTTTTTTTATTTTGTAGACCTGTGTAATCTCTTGAATTTTCTTCATTCCATATATGACAAGTTTGTTTATTTCCATATTCTTTTAACTTAAAATACATTTTCATTAGCTAATGACAAGAAAAATTGCAGAATGATCAGATTTACAGTAATGTTAAACATACGCCCTTTTTATAAATGCCAAGTATTACTCAAAAAGAGCTTGTTGAAAAACTTTATATGATCAAAATTAATATCTATTGAATTGTTCAGGAATGCGTGAACTTTTTTGTTTTAAAAATAATCAAGCGTCTATAAATAGTCTCAAAAAAATAAATGAACCCATTTTTTAGAAAACATACTGGCTAACACAGAAATGTGAGAACCGTGAAATTGAATGAATTTTTATGAAAGTGTCTATATCAAGTGCTAAAAATCTTTCAAAAGTTTATTTTATCGAATTCTGTCAGTGGGTTAGCTAGTAAGACTAAGAATATTTTGGCCTGACTCGTCATTATATATGCATTGACTTGTCTAAGCATTAATTGTAGGAGATGGTTGATTTGTGTTAGGATATCTAATCCCAGCTAATGCTAGACGTTCATCATGCTTTAAGACTTCTGGTGTTTTAAGGAGACTGAATGGATTCAGTGCTCAATTGGTGAAATATCCGGAGATCCTTATTAATCCCTCTGTGATTATTCCCCGGTGAAAACTGGACCCCCAAAATCCTAAGTAATCTAATGTTAGTCTTGTTATATGGGGATAAGCATTGTCTTGTTGAAAAATAAGGTCCTGAAGTGCTCTAAGATGGCAAAAATATGATTCCAGGATTTTCTTTAAGTAACATTCGGCTAAACTTGAAAATATTTACCACTAAACATCAAATCACTCTTTTTGAACTTCTCGACGCACGTTTCGCTAACCACGTTAGCATCATCAGGGGATGATTTAATCTAGATTAGATCATAGATTACATCATCTCCTGATGATGCTAACATGGTTAGCGAAACGTGCGTCGAGAAGTTAAAAAAAAGTGATTTGGTGTTTAGTGGTAAATCGCTTCAAGTTTAGTGTTTCACACCAAAGGTTCCAATAGAAGAATTAACATTCGGCAGTTTGGTTTCTTATATATTAGGAACCAGAAATCACCCAAAGAAGGGATATGTCTAGAAGTGGACTTGAGAAGCTGAATGAATATTTTTTTTACTTGTGACTATCTGGATAAGTTAAATTATAGAATTGAATGCAAAAAAATACACTAATACAATGCAATACTTAAAACTGGAGAAATAAAAATCGAACTTTTGATGATCAACAGAAATCAATCATTACCTATAAATGAAAACCGCTCTCTCAACATGAATAAAAATAATATCATTTTATACTAACTTGTTAGTCAGTATATATAGTATTCGATTTAATCATCAACCTTTACTTAGGAGCGGCTTCCATTAAAATCAGATACTTAATTTAGTACAGTAATGGACAAAGTTATATAGACATCCAATTTAATGCCAATTTAATTAATAATATTAAGATATTTCTTTGTTGTAAAATTAAATTTACTTATATTGTCAATAAATTCTACGACACTGAAAGAAAAATATTCGCTAGATAAAAAAGCAAACAAATTTTTTGAGAGACAAAAATATATAGACTTTATAGATATAATAAATTAACCTTATTCATTTCACTTTAAAATTAATAAGCGTATGCATCGGTAGACATTCATTCTAAAACATTTTTTAAAACCAAGTGGTCTTCACATTTCAGTCGAGATAAAAAATTAAATAGTTGAACTAAACCAAACTGGTCAAAATCAAGCTACTATAGCTAAAAATTTGTATCTAAAAAGGAACGCTATATGGACAATACTTAATAGATTTAAGCACAGGGGAACAATAGAAGTATCTCCAAACTTCCTAACTTAATTAAAGAACTTAACTCCATTCAAGACACAAAAAACATTAAAAGAAAGGTTTAATGAACAAGAGTTGTTTGCACGTCGATCTATCCATTGAACTTTACATGATTGGAAACGGGTATGTTGGAGCGACAAATCAAAATTCAAAATGGTTGGATCTGCTGTTGTCACAAAATATTAAGCAAATTACTTACTATTTTGGCTTATTTGAAGTGCTATTTAATTTTGCCCCATATAGATCTTGATAATATTAGTTTCGTCTATACACTTTTGTCCTGTAACAGTTCAACTTTTTCATTTCTCTTCACGATATTATTTTGATATTTAGATTAATACTTTATACTTATACAACGATTATAGTTAGAAATAAGAACATGCATTTGTTTTTAAAATAAAAATAACTTTAACTTAGAAATTATAAAATTCCCTATGTTTATATACTTTTGTCCATTACTGTATCTCAAGTTTACGAGTGAAAATTATAACCATCATATTACCCTGATATTGTACCTAGGTCGTGTAAATTAACATGAATGGGAGTGAATGTTTATAATCCCTTTTTCTCAATTTCTTATTTTTTTTGCATTATTTTGAACTAAGATCGTTTATTTTCTACTATTATCAGATGAATGTAAAATTATTTAGTAAAATATTCTTGAAAATATATTTTAACTTAAGACAGGCTGAATTTAATCAAACATTTCATCAAGCTAAACAATTTCTATTTTTAAGTAGCATATCAGTATTTGGTACTAAGCTTTGTTTGAGCCTGTCAATTCTCCGAAGGTCATAACAACAGGTGATTTAGATATCAAAGCTATTTGTTCAAAACAAAAGTATTTAAAATTAATCGATATACTACTATGATCAAAAAGTAAAGTGACTTTTGTTTTAAAAATTCGCGCCATTGACGTATCAATACAACCATTCGTTTTTGTTGGTAGTTGAGACAGTTGGTGTAACTGTAAACAGTTAGTATAACTGTCTTTGACATCTGACAGAAGTTTCACATCATTTCGCTTGTTAAGTTATAAATTACAGATTCTTTTATAATTCATAAAAAAATTTGTTGGCAATATTATTAAATGGATAATTTTGTGGAGCAAAGAAATTGCGTCAAATTTTACCTAAAAACGAAAGTTCTTGTGCCGGTGCATTAAAAAATTTTAAGAAAGTATTAGGACGATGGAGCTATGTCAAAAAACTGTTTACAAATGGTGTAAGGACTTTAGTGGTGATAGGGAAGCAATTAAAGAGAGTTCATGCCAACCAATGAAGAAAACATTACCAAAATCAATGATTTTGTAATTACTAATCGCCGATTAAGTGTTAGGTGCACATCATTTAGACCAATTCAATCAATTTTGAAAAATTCTTGTTCTGAAAACACTATTTTTTTTGGAAATCATCGTGTTCAACAGATGACATCATGTTCAACGATCAGATACGGCAGCATGTGACTTTTTCATTTTCCTCGATACCTTCGAAGCTGTTTTGAGTCTATAGAAGAAGTCCATAGAGATTTGAAGAAAATTCCAGATTATATTTAGATAAATACAGAAATAATTTGTTTAATTTAAAAATTTACATTTTTATCATAGCAGTAAACTAAAACGCGATTCATTTTTTATTTTTCTCCATTATTTTTTGCTATTTTAATGTTAAATTATGGCTAAAAAGTAATATACCACAAAACATCAAATCACTTGTGTTTAATTTCTCGACGCACGTTTCGTTAACCATTTTACGATCATCGGGAAATTACTCAGTTTCCCCCAATCTCAAATCGATATTTCAAATTGAATCATCTCGCTCGGGTGCTAACGTGGTGATCAAAATGCGCGTCTGGGAATTAAATACAAATGATTTGGTGTTTTGTAGTGAATCATTTTGAGCTTTGAGTCAAGTATTCCCCAATAATATTCGCGTTTGGATTTTTGTGGTTGAATTTTTTAACTCTACAGGCATTTAGGCTAGATTTTAATAACACTTTCATCATTATTTAGACAGTGTTTTGAATTGACTGCTGATCATTGATCGGTGCACCGAGGGTCACAAAACAACCATTAAATTTCACACTACGTAGACAAATCACTATTATGTGTCTTTAAAATATTCAATTATACCGGTTATGTATAGGTGACGCGATTAATATCATTTCTAGATCAAACATTTGATTGTTTAAACCGTCAGTGCTCATGTTCATGTTGATGTTCTGGGTTTAACAATACCAAATAGCGTGTTGACTTATTCCATTGAAATTTTCCTGAACAATGCAATAGAGTGTATATTTGTATGAGTTTTTTTAATTATTTTTGTTTTTTTTTAGTATTGCTGGTGTATTTTTCTGAGAATATAAATGAGCTTGCATCGACAAATTGGAAGATATTCTCCAGGCAGCAATATTTTGACAGTAATGGCCTTTTTATATCAGTGGTATTTTCGATGCCCATTTTGATCAACTGTATGCTAATGGTGGTAGGTATCAAGATTCAACATTTTTAAAGGGTGTCCCATCAAAATATGCTAATCTTAATGTCCTACCAATTTATATTTACTGAACACTTTACTGATTAAAGAACAAATCACTTCATTTTGTGGGGCTTAATGAAATTTCTCGTCTGACATCAAGCGATTAGAATAGGATGATATACCCTCCGAAAGTCAGAAAATATCAGTCGGTTAGTTGTCATTACCAGATAGGGCAAAGCAGAGTTTCTGATTAAATCCTTCAGACTCCAAGTGAGAAATTTTGAGGCGAGTAAAAATAGGAGAAGCGACGATCATATTGGTAACACTATTAATAACACTTGGCACTAAAAAAATACTGCTCTAATCAAAAACGTGATTCCAAAATAGCTCCAATGTACGATGACATCACATTTAGGCAACTCGCGATCCCATCAAGTACTCCATCTTCACTACAATATTTCCCGCGGTGGGAACGAATTCTAGTTTATTAGAAAGAACCAGGAGAACTCAGAGTTCTTCGCTGGTAGATAAAGAACATACCATACCTTTTATCTTAACCGCAGGGTAAAAATCTGATATCATCCTGAGTCAGCTAGATTGTCCAAACACTTTACTCATATACCCTCTTCGAGATCAATCCAAGAAATAAAACTAAAAATCCACAGGCCAACTTAATGCCAAAACAGAAGAAAATAAAACAGAATAGAGTCACGAAGGGCATCTAATGGACATTTTGTTTAAAATATTGAAAAACAAGAAAAATGTATCACTGCTTCATGTAAATTGTTGCCTATTCCTTCAGTCGCTACCAAGATCATTAAGTGTTTCTCGAGGCCGGTTTCTAACCTTAAGCTGTCATAAGTCAGGCTCGAGCTGAAGGTTAGAAAGTAGCTGAAGGAATGACCAAAGATACGACCATATACGTCGATTATGTCGGATGTAGGCTATAATACAATGCAGCTCACGCCATCCTGTGGTGAACAGTCAGACTCTTCGAAACCATCCGTAATCTCCCAGCCCAGATGGGCATAGGTACATGCCTAGATGTGCATAGGTACATGGATAGTTACATGCCAGATGTGCATGAACAGATGCATGGGTGTACCTATGGATAATGAAAAGAAATATAATGAAATAAAAATATTCAAAAACAAGAAAAATTCATCCGTTCAGCTCGAGCTCTACTGATTACAATTTAAGGCCAGAAACCGGCACCGGGAGGCAGTAGCTGTCGTTTTGGTGGCGGCTGCAAGAATGGACAATTTTTACGTGAATACCGATGAATTTTTACTTATTTTTGTGAATATTTTCAACATTCTCAACGGGCCCAATATGTAACATTTCATTTTGTTTAAGTATTAATAAACAAAATAAAATTGTTTGCATTTCTAAAAAATTATGCGTTTTATTTCAAAATGTATTTGTGCGCTACCGATGGGACATCCTTTATAACATTGTATTTTTTCTTATGTATTTTAATTCAAATCAAACATTTCATTAAGGTAAATTACTTCTATTTTTAAGTAGCATATCAGTATTGGGTACTAAGTTTTGTTTGAGCCTGATAATTCTCTGAAGGTCATAACAACAGATAATTCAGATATCAAAGCTATTTGTTGAAAACAAAAGTATATTGACGTATCAATACAACCATTTGGTTTTGTTGATATAACTGTAACATATAGTATAACTGTATTTGACATCTGACAAAAGTTTCACATCATTTCGATTGTTAAGTAATAAATTACAGACTCTTTTGTTATCGAAAAAAAAATTGTTGGCAATTTTATTAAATGGATAATTTTACGGAGCAAAGAATTTGCATCAAATTTTACCTAAAAACGAAAGTTCTTGTGCCGGTGCATCAAAAAATATTAAGAAAGTATTACGACGATGGAGCTATGTCAAAAAAAAACTGTAGGACTTTAGTGATGATAGGGAAGCAATTAAAGAGAATTCATGCCAACTAATGAAGAAAACATTACCAGAATCAATGATTTTTGTACTTAGTAATCGATTACACCAATTAAGTGTTACGGGCACATTGTTTAAACCAATTCAATCAATTTTGAAAAATTCTTGTTCCGAAAACACTAATTTTTTTTTGGAAAACATCGTGTTCAACAGATGATTTCCTAGGATGATGACATTCTGAAATGCATAATGGTGAGACATGAATGACATGACCCAGAAACAGCTCAACAATCAAGAGAGTATCGTGCTAAAGGTGCTCCAAAACCGCTCAAGAATCAAAAAAATGTTTTTTTTATTACCGTGACATTGTCCACTAAGAGTTTCATAACAATTCATAATTTTTCATCACGATAACTCACCATCGTACACAGTTATAATTATTCATCAATGTTTTGCTCAAAATCACACAAATACCGTTCCAGAAGTACCATATTCACCACATACGGCACCATGTGCCTTTTTCCATTTTCCTCGATTCCTTTGAAACCGTTTTGAGTCTATAGAAGATTGAAGTCCATATAGATTTGAAGGAAATTCCAGAATATATTTAGTTCATACATAAATAATTTGTTTCGTTTAAAAATTTACCTTTTTGTCATAGTAGTAAACTAAAACGCGATACATTTTTTTTTAATTTTTACGTGAATACCTATTAATTTTACTTATTTTTTTGAATATTTTCAAGATTCTCTACGGGTCCAATATGTAACATTTCATTTTGTTTAAATATTAATAAACAGAATAAAAAAAAATTCTTATTTTTTTTTTCTTATAATTTCTTAAAAAATATGCGTTTTATTTCAAAATATATTTGTGCGCTACCGATGGCACATCCTTTATAACATTGTATTTTTTCTTATGTATTTTAGTTGTTTACTTTTTTATTTTGTGCATGATCGTGTTAAAAATACGAAATCAACTATAAATAGAACTGTTGATTCTATTTCTCGCAAATAAAGTTATACAATATATGTTTTACTACACTTTTACATTTTATAAATTGTATTAATTATATATCGGGTCTAGTAACAGTCAAGGTCGTTTTCTGGATCACCAACATTGTTGATGTTTTGCGTCTAAGTAATCAGTATATTTGTTAAATGTTGTAAAAAATGACAGGCGGAACGTAAAATTATATTGGTATACGGTGAGGAAAAAATCTATTTGAACAAACTGATTTTTTTTCACTTTCCTTTATTTTTTCAGGGTGCATTTTTAACGATATTTCAATACAAACTACATCTAATTATTAAGAAAATTATTCTATAATTCAAACTAAATATAATGTTAATGAAATAACGATTTTGAATGGGAAAAAAGCTATTTGAGCACTCAAAAAATATTAGAAAAATGGCCAAAAAAATGTCAGTATTATGTACTGTATCCATTATTATTTCTGACAATTATTATCTCTGAGGGGCGGCGCCCCAACGCCCTCCCTCACAAGCCTCCACTGTCGCAGACTTCCTCATAGGACAGGCTGTAATGCCTGAGTCGCCAGAAAAAAAAAACGTCTATTAACAAAGTGAACCGAAAAATTCGTCTGGATTTTGCAAATTCACATTTTAATTGGGATAAGGTCCTGTTTTCAGATGAAAGCAAGTTCAATATTTTCCACTCAGATGGCACACTACATGTATGGAGAAAGCCGACCATGAAATTGGAGTGAAAACATTTGTATGAAATTGTTAAACACGGTGGTGGCGATGTGTTAGTGTGGGGGTGTATGGCATCTGGGGGAGTTGGCAATCTAGTATTTATCGATGGTATCATTTACAAAAAAGTATATTTCCAGCAAGATAACGATCCAAAGCATACAGTGTATCTAGTGAAATAGTAGATAGTCTATATCGTATCACATTCTCTAAATATACCTACACAGTCTCCTGACATCAACCCTATTGAGAATCTTTAGACTGAATTAGGCAAAAGGAAAACGTCACATTTCAAGTAAACAACAACTTAAAGAAATACTACCACAAAAATGGAATAATATCGAGCCTTATACCCAAAATATAATTCATTCAATGAAGAGAAAACTTACCTAAATCATAAAAAGGAAAGAAGGCCTTAAGAAGTATTTGTTTTTATAAACATAAATGTTTCATATGTTGTGCCAATAGTTTTGTCCACATATTCTGAAAGGTTGAATCTAATTTCTGTATATTTTTAGAAGTTACTTATGAAGTTACTTAGGATCTGAAGTTACTTATGTTAATACTTTAGAAAGAATATTAGAATTTGCAGTGTATATTATTCAAGTACTTTCAGGTGGAAAATGGACATTTTCATAATTTTTTTACGGACGTTATTAAATGTATAGTGATTTTTTCATGTTAAAGCAATCGAATTTCTTTAAACTTCTATTTCCTAATGTATACAGGCTATTTTTTTTTAATTAGGGAAGTTGGATGTATCAATCAACTCAACTAATGACGACTCTAAAAACAGCCCAACTCAAAGAACGTCTTCGAAAGGAGAGGAGGTTAAAAGAAAACCAAGAAAAATCGAAGAAGGATTAGAGGAATTGGATAAACTTTAGAGTGATATCAAGACTTTGAACTAGTTACCATAATAAATTTAAGGCCATTTTTACTTTTGAATAAAGTGTGATAAATTCGTCAGTGCTTGGAGATTATTTCAAGTAACGAATTTTGGGATTTTTTTTTTTTTTCGTTTTGTGTATGTATATAAAATGTTATTAGAAATAAATAAGATTTTTAAGATGTTGACGGTTTTGTAGAATGTTTAGCATTTTTAAAGCATTTTTAGTAGGTTGGTCCATATTTCTTTTAATTTTTCATAATAGACTTGTTTATATCCTAATGCTTCTCTTTTTCGCCTTTAAGGTCATAACGATCATTTTAAAAATATAATAACGACTATATCGATAAAAATGTATAAACTCTTTGACCTCTGTGGTGGTGAGCTGTAACATATTGTCACTTCTTAGCTGGGTCTGTCCATTCTATCTCCCCTTTTTTTTTCCCATGGATATTTGGGTTATTTCCTCCGTATAGAACGCGACATAGTTTTCCAAACTCAAAAGTCCAAGACTTAAACGCCTTCACAAAATTAGCTTCGAGCTCACTAGAAACATTATGTTCTTACCTTTTTTTTTTTAATACAAATCTTGTGTGATTGTTCTTTTGGCTCTCTAACATCGTCTTCTAATTTCTAAATTCCACTTTGAATTGTTCCAGTTGTTTTATAACCTGACGGTAGTTGTTTGTCTGCAAACCACTCACAAGCCATTTAACTAGTATTTGGTATAATGATACAGAATCTTTGCTGTAAATAAATTTGGACCAACTTGGTAGCTAGTGAGTTTACTGTAGATTTAAGACAATCTAATCTAATTTTAACATAATGTAGCATGTAAAAGGTGATTTTTTTTTAAATAAAGCATTCTAATATTTCTAGAATCTAATTAAGAGCATGTAGATAATATCACAAATTGAAAGTTAGTTAACTTCGGAACAACATCGACTGAGCATTTGTTGAAACGTCTTGTTGGTCTGGAAGAGAATATTTTGAAAATTATGATCAGTTAACAAGTATGTTTGTAGCTGGTTAAATAGCTGTACTAAAATTGGTAAGTCTAGTCATTGTTATATTTTTATTTCAAATTTTTATTGTATTCCAAATTAAAACCTAAAAATTCTTGGATAATTTTCATGTGCTGTCTGAATAAACTTTGTTTTTCAATATGGTATGTTTTCGTTTTATATAAGAGACACTTTATGTGTAGTAGGCAAATAAATTCGTTCAGATTAGGTTTCACTTAACCTTTATAATCATAGGATTTCATCTAATTTCACAAAAAAATTGGAGAAACGACACTCCAGATGTATTCCCACACAAAGACAAAGACTCAGAAAAAGCCTACTTGCAAGTGGCGCCCTACCCCTGAATAGTTTGTTCTAACTCTAGATCCAAATTCATTAAGTGGGACATACCCAAAGACATGGAATCTTCAAAATGTATTCAATCCAATCTAAATCACTGTACTTTGAAGTCTGAAACGAACTGAAACTGAACGAACTGAACTGAAAGAATAGCTACGGACCATCAAGTGACTAGGAGGTTCGATGAAGATGCATCGGTGTTAGCATCTCTTCCCTCCAAAGGGGACAACCAACAGTGTTGCCAGATCGAACGGTACCCCACCAGTCTCATTACTTTTTTTTACACTATACGTATTTAATATAAAATTGTGTAACTATTAATAACTTAATGCTTTATATTTCCTTCTTTTATCTTCTTTTGCAGTCTGTTCCCCTTAGAACTCGTACTGGACTCGACTTTAACCTCTGTTATTTTTTGATTCTTCTACTGGAACCTGCGATGTGAAGCATCAAACACCAAATAACATTTTTAAACTTCTCGAGGCGCGTTTCACAAGCCATCTTCATCAGGTGGTGATTCAATCTTGAAGGAGATCAAGAAGGTTGAATCATCTGATGATGCTAACGTGGTTAGCGAAATGAGCTTGGGGAAGATTAAAAAGGTATTCTCTATAGAAATATTTGCCTGTTTATTAAGATGTATACGGCACCAGAAATCCCCCTCTAAAGAGAAAGATATTTTCCTAACTTTATGAAAGAAGCTGGACTGCAATTGTTGTTTTGGTAACCAAACCAAATGCTTCTAGTGGTGATCTAATTGAAAAATTAATTGAACTACAACATGATTTAAATCCAGACTTCTGCTTTCTTTAGAAAACTGTTGCCTCTGCTAAAATATTTTTACCTCATCATCTATATTCACCGAATCTGGTACTCTTGGACTGCCATTTATTCGGATAGTTACAGAATTATATCAATCCGATAAACTATATGAGGGAAGAGTTAAACCTGAAACATTTAACGAACGTGATAAAATGGGGTTGGTGAAATAAATGTAAATATTTAGGACTAGAGGTGCATGAGTAACTGAGGCTATTTATAGACTGGATCTACAGCTTAACGTGGGTTTCGAACCACGATCAGCACCCTTCTCGTTAAAGTATCTCGAGAAGCTTACTGACTGGCGAGTGAACAGCGTAAAATAGTGACTATTCGATCCTACCTAGCCGCGAACTGGCGTGACTGAGGGGAATTCCTTGTCGGATTCTGACACCTTGTGAAATGCAGTACGCCAGTCAGGTCTCTCCTCGGAGATTCACCCATCCAAGCACTAACGGCAACAACCGACGTTGCATTTCGATCTCCGAGTCGGAGACAC
This sequence comes from Cosmopolites sordidus, assembly GCA_031761425.1. Lineage (NCBI taxonomy): Eukaryota > Metazoa > Arthropoda > Insecta > Coleoptera > Curculionidae > Cosmopolites > Cosmopolites sordidus. The sequence goes on from JARFXV010000036.1 coordinate 862,038, forward strand.
ACAGACAGCTGTGTAAAAAAAAATGACAAGAGTTCGTAAATAAATAAGATTCATAGAATAGGTTAAAATTTCTTTTATATATTTAAATATTATTATTTCATTAACGAACGAAGTTATATGCCTATCCAATATATAATATGTACCAGGGTTTCAGTATATATTTTGAGATAAAAAAATCTTTTGTATTAAAGAAATATTTTTAAAAAAGGAGGGCAAGGTCTCTGCTTATCATTGAGTTTAGTCATAGCCCTACACTACTGACTGGTTATATAGTAAATTTAATTAAAATTAACTTTAGCTTTATCGTTGTGTATTGTTACTTTTTTTACCATAATACTTTACCATAAAAGAAGAAAAAATTCAATGTACTAACAAAATATTATTGAAATTAATTTATACACATTTTGGCGATATAGATATTCTCATCAATTGAAGTGATGGCGCACGCATGCATGAATCAATTTATTCACATCTCTGGTCCACAAGTCCGGTCTCACCCGATCAAGTCATTTTAGTCAATTTTTATGATGTTATTAACATTGTAATTAAAGCAATATTGGAGATTTAAAGCTAAAATTGAATTTTTTGTGTGTGGTGGGATTTTTCTGGAATCATATTATGAATTGCTTGAACCTGGGCAGACCGTTATAGCGGTAGTGTATTGTGAACAACTTGAGCGAATGAAGCAAGAGCTCATAAAAACACTCTGTTTTGGTCAATAACAAAAAAAAAGGATCCTTCAACACAATAACGCGAGGCCCCACGCTGCAAAAATAACATAGGAAAAAGTAAGGGTGCTTAGATTGGAACTTTTACCTCATCCAACCTATTCACCGGATCTTGCGCCGTCGGATTGCCACCTTTTCAGATCGTTAGAGCGTACATTAAGAGGTAAAAAAATTAACAATGTTGGAGAAGTGAAAACGCACTTGGAAGTTTTTCAATGAAAAATCGAAGAACTTTTTTAAAAAGGGAGTGGAACAACTGCCATTACGCTGGTAAAAAGAATTTTGTGACTAGTATTTAAGATTTCTTTAATAAATAAATGTTTTTCGACGGCAAAAAAAAATTGATTACTTTTCGGTCCCCCTAATATATAGTAAAAACTTTAGTTTTTCCAGTATTGATATATCCCACTATAACATAAACCATTAAAAACAAGACCTCAAGCACATTGATTATTTTTAAATTTGGTGCTGGAGATAGGTCCTTCAGATTCCGTGGACTACAAAAAAAAAACACGGGCGCCCGTTATTCAAGAAATTAATGAACCTACAAGGCTTTCCCAAATTATACATGAAATAATACTAAGATTCTTCAGCCACATTGAACACAAGGATGGCAATAATCTGGAAAGACTGATTGAACAATGACGGATTAAATGTTCTAGATCATGCAGCAGACCTCCAAAGTTATTTTCTTTGACCAGGTTTAAAAATTGGCTCATCAGAATGTTATCAGAATTTTTCGTGTGGCCCGTGCTAGGAGATCTGCTATTTTCTTGATAATTGGATTTTCTCTCAGCGAAGAATTCTAATGAAACTTGGCGAACCTGACTTCGAAATACCGAGTTGTTTCTACGAACCTGAGTGCATTAAGAGACTTACTTGCGGGCTTTTATTTTGAAATATTTGGAATTCTCAGGAAGAGATGGTTAAAAGATATCTAAACCAAACTTAGGAGTCGTATAGTAAGTACAAGAGCCATCGCTAAAGTTTGAGCTGAATTTGGAATTTTGGGAACAATTTACATTAATCCGAGTGTTAATGGATATAAAAATGTATATTTATTGTATCTTTTACATATAGAATGCTAGATTTGGGGAGACTTTTTTTTACCAGCAATTTAGCTTGGTTTCTTATGCAACGTTTTCTAAAGAAAAATCGTTCGTATGAAATCCATCCTTGTTTAATCCAGTCAAAGTAAATTTTTCAGTTTATTAATTAAAAGTAAATTAAATAATGTTATTTAGTCTCTGATAGTACTACAATATGTCAAAATATATATAGTGATCCTCGAAAGTGTCCAAAATTTTGGTTTTCGCATGGCAAAGTTATATTTTGGAAATTTTCCTATTATATTTTGGAAAGTTGTTTTATTCCAATTTTTTAATGGTTATATTTAAATTTGAAAACTTTCAGGAAGTATTTTACCTTTGTCGCCATTATCAACATTGAAGGAATTTGTATAAACGAATATCACAGTTTTACAAGATAGTTGTGAGAATAATTATTGTTTAATTTTTCAATAAAAGCTTTATTTTACTATATTAATGATTTTTTTTTCGTCCTGTGATTGTAGATGCTTATATAGCGGTGTTGGGGGGGGAACTCGGGAACAATTTGAAAAATAATTTCTGTTGAGTTCGATATTTAAGCTGTTTTATACGTAAATTGACATGCTAATTCCAAAACTTTATTTAGTTTTTTTCTATCACGTCAAGTTTTTTCTCTACAGTTATTGCGCATCCGACTAAGCTTAGCGAATCACAGAAGTCACTACTGCTCTCCTACCGGCGAACCTTCTTCGACCTAGGAGTGGGGGGCGTGAGTGACGTTGCGTCATCCAAAACTAGTTCGGTCAGTTTCGCATGAGATGCTAAAGTACGCGGGTCTGTGTCGCTCTGATATAGTGAAGTCAAAGTATACATACACAACTACAGATTTTCGTTATGTCTGCCTCTGGTAGTTCTCGTCGTAAGTGCCTCATTCATTTTGTTATATATGTGGCAGTTTTACTATCCCCATTCAACAGACTAATATTAGTACATTTGTCAGGCAAGCCTATTTTGCTTATTTTAAAGTGAAAATAGATGACCAAAATAAATCATGGGCCCCTCATAAAGTGTGCAAGTAGTGTGTAGAGAGTTTACGAATGTGGACGAAGAGAACACGTAATAAACTTTCGTTTGGTATACCAATGGTTTGGCGAGAGCCCAAAGATCACTTAAGTGATTGCTACTTTTGCATAGTGAAAACATCAGGATTCGATAAGAAAAACAAACATAAAATTGAGTACCCTAGTTTACCGTCAGCTATACTCCCTGTGCCTCATTCAGCTGAAATTCCAGTGCCAGTTTTTCAAGAATTACCTTCTTTAGAAATACAAGAATGTGAATTAAGTGAAGATCGAAGTGACTCCACCGACGAAGAATTGAAAGTTTCCAATGATTCTGTTCGTAAAGGATTCAATCAACATGAATTAAACGATTTAGCACGAGATTTGGGGCTATCCAAAAAAGCATCGGAATTATTAGCATCAAGACTGCACGAAAAAAAATTGCTTGACAAAGGAGCTGAAGTCACTTACTATCGATCCAGAGGAAGTGAATTTAAGCAGAACTTCAGAAATAATGACGGATTTGTATATTGCCAGAACGTAGAAGATTTAATGAAAGAATTGGCCATTTCTAACTATAACGCAACTGAATGGCGATTGTTTATAGATAGCACGAAGCGTAGCTTGAAGTGTGTTCTGGACATAATGGAAATTTATACGGTTCAGTCCCAATAGGTCATTCAGTTTATTTGCGTGAAGAATATGGCGACATAAAGAAAGTCATTGACTTGTTGCAATATAACATGCACCAATGGATTATCTGTGTTGACCTTAAAATGGTTTGTTTCCTTCTTGGCCAGCAACGCGGGTATACAAAGTATTCCTGTTTTTTGTGCATGTGGGACAGCAGAGCTCGTGAGAAGCATTGGGTGCAATCGAACTGGCCGCCAAGATCTAACCTAAGACCTGGTGATCCAAACATTTTAAATCAGCCACTTGTCGACAGAAAAACATTGTATTTCCACCTTTGCATATAAAACTAGGTCTCATGAAGCAATTTGTTAAGGCTTTGTCAATTGAAGGAGACTGCTTTAAGTATATCATTTCGGCATTCCCTAGCCTGTCATATGAAAAGATAAAGGCTGGTGTGTTTGATGGTCCACAGATTCGGCAACTCGTTAAAGATGAAAATTTCACTGAAACAATGACCGAACTTGAAAGGAATGCTTAGTTGGCTTTTAAAAATATTGTTAAAGACTTTCTGAGAAATACACGAGCCCCGAATTTCATCGAAATTGTTGAACAACTCTTGGTTGCAACATGAGCATCAAACTGCATTTCTTACATAGTCATCTTGCTAACTTCCCAGAAAATCTTGATGCTGTTAGTGATGTACAGGGCGAGCGATTCCACCAAGATCTAAAGGTTATGGAAGTGCGGTATCAAGTTAGATGGGATGTCAGTTGATGGCTGACTACTGTTGGAGCATCAATCGAGAATGTCCACAAACTGAACACTCCAGGAAAAGCTATAAGAAGAAATTTTTACCATAGTATCTTTTATTTATTTTTTGTATAAACACAATTTAACTTTTAATAATATGTTAATCTCTGTATGAATAAAATATTCTAATCTATTTGGTCAGATCTCACCTTATTTCCTTTCGTATGTACACTTTTAAGGTAAAATGACGGGTATGCTGTAGTTTAAGAAATTGACGTGATAGAGAAAAACTGTGAATATTTTTGAATTCAGAGATGAAAAATTAGTCAAAAACAAGTCACAGATCCAAGTCAACAAAATTGCTTTTCCCCAGTGTAATGAGCGTTAATATTCCAATAATAATAGCTAAAAAAAAGTCGAGAACTGTCTTTTTTGACCCATGTGGAAATTGAAAAGGCAGCAAATTACCAACAATTTAAAAAATCTGTTAGAAATACTTCATTTCAAATGAAAAATTACATAAATATAGCTTACGTCTAGGACTGTAAGAAATTATTTATATAATTGCGGATAAAGAGGGAGGAGTACCTGGAAGACATCCTTTATGAGACAGGAGAACACGGAAAAAAACTTCAGTTCGTTAAAAAGTACATAAATTACCCGTTAGATTACTGTTAATTATTCATCTTTACTGAAGAAAGCAGGATGGTTCAGATGGTTATGAACGTTTGTGGAGAAAAAATAAGATGGCACTGGATCCTTGAAATACTATTCCAACAGTAAACACGGTGATAAAAATATCATGACCTGGTGGTGTATGTCTTGGACTGGGATTGGAAATTTAGGAAAATTCAAATTTCAAATTTCAATTTATCATTGATGGGATTGATGGATGTTCGTAAATACACGGATGTATTTTGAGAAAAAAAAGCGCTTCGAAATTAGATACCAGGTATGTATGTCTTAATATTCCAGCAAAACAACGACCTGAAGCACACGGCGAGAGTTACGAAAGAATGGCTCCTCCTTCCTTATTGAGAACCTAATCGCATTTAGTGTCAAATATCAAAACTTACACGTATGAAGCAGATAACATTACGGTTTTGCGATGAAATGCAATCTAGAGCCAAAAACAGGACGAACTTTTATATCAACCCAATTAATAGCCATTATTTAATTCTCCAAATCTAAAGGGTGTTCAAATAGGTACTTTGGGATTTAAATTTAGTACCGTTTGTCAACGACTTGACCTAGAATATGTATATCTCGCATGTGCCATCTAGAGACGCGGCAATTTAAACTGCTTAGATTACGGCTTAGCTAATTTGGCCCTGGCTTAGCTAATTTTATCTTTGATGAATTTAGATATAATGCAGAATTCCGCAATAAAATTATGTTTTCCGACGAAGCATAGTTCCATTTCACAGATTTTAGGAACAAGCAATATTATGACTGGTAGGACTTGGAGAAATAAATATCCTCTTCGAGTAACAATGTAGTGTGCATTGTGGGCTCTAGTGGTTATAGGGTCATTTTTTCATGAACATGACGATGATAAATATTAAAGGCCGACGCCACTGCAATATGTTAAGAAATGTTTTATGGCCCCAATTAGACAGCATGTTCTTTTAACAAGATGGAGCTGAGTGTCATACGGCGAGGATTTGGATTTGTTACGCACACGTTTTCTAAGCCCCTTCGGCTTTTTCGTGTGGGACTTACTCAAGGACAAAGTCTTAAGACGATTAATGGCCTAAAGCAAAATATGCGTCAAATTGCTGGTGAAATTGAACCACAATTGCGTCAAATTGTTATTGATAATCTTATAGAATAGCTATCACTATAAACAGATAAAACAAGTACGTATTGGAACCCTCTCTATATCCATTGCTTTTTTCCTACCCTCCAGACAAAAAACCGTATAAATACGTAAAAATATTCGTATTTGTCTGAAAGAGCGCGATCACTGGTTAAAAAAAAAAGATAAGGAACCCAGGATTGGAATTTCAAAACTAGAAGACTTTTTTCAATAGATACATATATTTGTTCAACGGAATTGCACACAGAAAAAAGCTATTCCTTTAAAATAAATATTTAGAACAACTAAACAATTTAGACATTATTTTAATTGTAATAGAAAAATTTAGTAATTACGAGGTATATACAGAAGTACGTTTATCGGAGAATACAGTTTTTTTAAAATACTTAACTTATCACTTATTAAATACGTTGTTTAGTTGCTGCAATTCAACGATTCTCTACTCTCACTTTTGTCTTCGTCTCGATCCTAAAAAAAAGTCGGTGATATCAAATAGTCAACTATTAGTTTTGGCTTGAAACTTTGAACGTATTATAAGAAAGTTTTCCCGTGCTAACGACTAAAAAATTGACCAATCCTTCGGGCGCCATCAGATGCCACCACGCGTCTCCCGAGATCGGTTAAGGGGCTACATGGGTATTGAAATGTCAAAAAATCTGTTTTTACTGTTTCTTGTTTTTCTCTTTTTCTCCAATCCTTGGGGGTCGCCTTTTATAAATACTTTTGAAAACAGCCAAAAAAGGAAAAAATCAAAGAAAAAAAAAACGATTAGAAAAAAACTTTCTGACAAAGGCAAGCTTACAGGTAAACTTATCGATAAATTATGTTTATTACAGACTGGCTATAAGGAATTGTAATTCGGTGTAAAAAATGAAGGACCCTATATGGGCAACTTACTTCTTATTCATTATAGCTCAACAGACCAAAATTCAAAGCAAGAAAAATGCCCGAGCGGCGTTGAATCATGGTGCCCTTGGCAGCGTACTTCAGCTACAAATGTTATGTCATCATTTAAGAACGATTACGCTCCACTGCCGAGTGATGTTTTGTAAGCTACCAAGCCCATTTATGAAGAACTTCTTAAGGATGTGCTTTTAGAGTGGTATGGTTTCACGCAAAATAATAATGAGAATCTGAAATATGATTTCGTTTGGAAAATTACTCCAAAAAATATTTCCTACTAGTTCAAAAACAGTTGGAATTGCTGCATTAATCGCTGTCTGCGCTTTCAACGAAGAAATCTCAGTTCTATTCATTTTTTTGCACAGTATGGATATTAAATTTGGCCAAAGTAGCCAAGAGTATGTGCGGAAAGAAGATGCACAATAGAGGCAAGAATTCGTCTCAGGCAAGAGCAAAAGCATGGCCTGGACATTGATGATATTGACTAGTGATTGAACGAAGGTTTTTATTCTTTGATCACAACTTATTTTGCAAGGCGGTATATTGTCTAAATTTTGCGTCCGTCCATCAAGAGTGCTTTGATCAATTGCGAGCTATACTTACCTACTAACAGAAAATATTTGGTTTTTTGATTTCGGATAAAGCTATCACGATGAGTTATCCTGATCACCGCGAGGATACTTTTTCTAAGGGATCTACGAAGACCAGTTCTCAAGGGCTGAATTTTCAACATTTTTGGATGAAAATTTTATGAAATATTATTCAAATGTTTTTTTTATATAATTATTGTTTGAATAAAATAATTCTTTTATTATATTAAAAAAATTACAGAATTTTTTTGCCATTCTAAACCCATGTAACCCCTTAAACAACCACAGTACCGGGAACTTTAAATCGTCATCAGTCGCGCTCAAGCTGAATGTTTGAAAGCAATTGAAGGATTGATCAAGGGTTCGAATATATATATATATATATAATATATAATTATATAAACAATTATTTCAGAAGGCTTTACCAAATGAAGGAAAATGGTGAAAGACTTAATGAATAATCACAGAACCAATAACATATTTTCCAATCATAGAACATACAGTAATACAAGAGGGGGTAACTGAATGATATATCTAGGTAAACAGACACATACCATTACCCTTTATCTACACTACTATTTATATTTGTTTCAACAATACCACAAAATTATACCTCATAAGGTATGCGTTGTTCAACGAGAGACATGCAAGGATGCAAGGAAAAGTCATGACGCAGAGGTAGCGCAGCGACTCCCACCCATGTTGGGTATTGCTTTCAACTTCTTGATATAATATAATAACAAAAAATAAATATACAATTTTGAAATTAATAAAATTGTTAAATGGGTGGGTAAGGAATATTTTTTAGTATATATTTTTCCCTTCTTTTCCCTGATCTTATCAACACCAGCACTCATACCGGCTAACATGACAATGTCAGATGTATTCATGCAGCTGAAATTACACAGTTAACAGTAGGTACTTACAAAATAAAATGTTAACGTTTTTAAAAAAGCGTCTTCACTGAACTAATCAGAAATGTGGAATAAAACTGACGCATGTTGACACTGATCCCTCTTACCCTGCGCTAGAATGCATGTGCTAACGCATGTAGAGAGGCAAGTTGAAAGGCACGTTGAAACGCATGTGGAACGGAAAAGTTAAAATACCATAAGCTACGGGTTTCTTTTTTAGTTCAAACCGTTTTTTCAACCAATTATATTTTAAAACTTTGCAGGGTTATACCTATGTAATTAGACCCTACATACCAAAAGTTAATTAAGAAAATTTTCATCATTTTGAAATGCTTATTATCGTAGCAGGTTTTGCGATATACAATTACGGATCACTCTGTATATGCATACACAAAACTCCAACTGGGGTCCTCTATTTGTCAGGATCGAAAGTGCATTCTGGACAACCCAAACACGCACCAGTCCAACAACAACATGATAAAAAACCCACTGTTAAAACTTATTTACTAAAACTTAAACTTATAGCTATAATTTACTATAACTCACTTCCTCTAACGGTAGTATCGAGTCTGACGAAATGTTAAGATGAAACGATTCATTTTCAACGTTCTGTAACAAAGAAACAATGTATATAACAATGTACAGAAGCACTAACTAAATAAAACTTACACTGGATAATTCTTCTTTAAACCTCTTAATGAGTACGTCTCTTGGCAAAGTCCTTTCTCCCATTCGTTTAGGTAAATTGAAATTATTTTGTTTTGGCGTATCTCCTACCCTCTTCAGAGGTATAATATTGGATATGATATCTTGATTTAACATATTGTCCATGCTTTGCAATAAGGCACTTGATGATGTCAGATGACTGTCGATTTGTTCCCCCAATAAAGTAGCCTGCTTTGCTACTTCTTCTACTTTTGTTGTAACGTCGGCACAACGTGAATCCAGCATTGTTAAATTACTAGTTTCGACCTGAAATGTAGCAAAAATTATACCCATTACTTCTGACAAACCTTATTTTTCTCATACCTCAGCAATTTTTTCTTTTAGTTCATGCCAGCTAGATAATAAGCTTGATTCAAACCTAGAGCACTCTTCCTTCTGTGATTCCAGTGAAGTTTTTTTACCCTCAAGTCTTGTCGACACAATATCAGTCGTTTTTTGAATCTAAAAAAAAAACATTCTTGAAATACTTTCAGCTTTATCAAAGATAAAACTTCCATACTTTGCCCAGTTCCTCTTGGATATCTGCCGGTTGTTTTGTTAAATAATGTTCATCTTGGATTAATACATTTGAACTATCCACTGTATTTATAAGACAATCTAACTTGTGAATTCGATTTTGTGTAATGTCGGTAAATATTTTTAAATCTTGTAAACGTTTCTCTTCTTCATGTTTTTGCAGTTTTAGATTTTCGTAGACGGTGGCTAACACATCTGTTACCGATTTGATTTTCGAAGTTGACGTATGCTTGTAAGTTTCAAACTAAAACAAAATAATTTTAATTGCAGAGTTCTTTTGACAAAAAGGATTTATTTAATCGCTTTAAAAATGTAATTCAAAACTACTTTATTGAAGGAAATTCAAGCATTTTATTGCTGAGGAACGAGCTGAATATTGTAGGTGACAACCGCAGATTCAATTACGAACAAGAAATGTATAATCGATGCGTAAGCCGACAAAATCGACATAGCGCCTAGGGGACTAAGGAAACTCGTCTAGCTTGAGAAGAGTTGCAAGCTCAAAACGAAGGATATGAAGAAGAAAGATTGCTATATGGAGCCAGAATCGCTGATTAACCAGTAAGTAGCTTAAATAAATTCATTATTGCCTTGAATTTGTTGGTATTTTTTTCAAACGCGTTTCTTTCAATATATGTACATTCTAGCTCAAAAAGCCACTCATTATAAAAATTGATTTTTAACTACTAATTATAAAAATTTCGAGAAACATTATTGTTTGAAGTATTTTTTGTTCAAAAAAGTTGTAAAAAAAATTGCAAAAAAATATGGCCTTTCTACAGATGCAAAAAATGCAATTTTCAATTTTTTGAATGATGATTTTTTTGATGAAATGATGATTTTGATGAATGAAATTTTTTGATGAAGAGTGGCCTCCAGAATGTACACAAACGGCTAAGTCTGATTGTGACCTCCGATGGGGGGCTGCTGATATGTTCCACATTTTCGAGAAAATACACAGTGAACCCATTAAGTATCAAATCTTAAGATTATATCTCAGCAGCCAAGCACGCCATCGATTGATAAGCGACGTCGTTTCAAAGCTTGAACATTCCAGGACCCAACGTAATCTACTTTTCCACAATCGGTTGACTTTTGTTGATTTTATGACGTCTTGTTTACAAGCCAAAAAAGTTTGATGTACAAATCATGGAACTGTTATTAAATTTAAAGTAAAACTTGGTAAAACTGCGTGTACGGCGATTATTGTTTAAGCAGAACAAATGTTTTTGTGTGGCATAAACTTTTTTTTTTGGATGGCAGAGTGTCGCTCCCGTCACAAACGTGACGGAAGGCCAATTTCAGCTCGCACTCCCGAAACGATCGAAAAAGTTTGCGATTTTGTAGCAAATGACCGAAATGCTTTACTAAAAATGATGGAAGAGGTTTTGAATATCGACAAAGAAACGATTCGATTCATTCTTCACAAGGATTTGAGTAAAACAAAGGTGTGGGCAAAGTTTCTTCCACACACGTTGAGGGAGGAGCAGAAATCACTTCGTGTCAATCATTCCAAATAGGTCGTCGCAGTCGTCAGAAATGATCAAAACTTCCTGAAATCAGTTGTTACGAATTGTTCATAAAACTCATCACGTGCAAAAAACACGAAAAACTCCTTCAAAAATCAGGACAATGTTCATTGTTTACTTCGATAGCAAAGGCATCATCCACAAAGAGTTCGTTCCAACTGGTCAAACTGTCACTGGGATTTCATCCTGAAACGATTGATGCACAGAATTCGTCGCATTCATCGCACACATCGTTAATTGTACGTCAAGCCTGTGTGATCAACCACCCACCGTATTCCCCAGATTTAGCCCCTTGTGACTTCTTCCCAAAGTTGAAAGGGTGTTTTTTTTAAGACATTCAGACCATTCAAACCAAACAGCTTCGGCGTGTGCTTTAGAGGCTAATCCAGAAAATGAGCTGGAGCACGCATTTGAATCACTATTCAATCGATGTAACAAATGTATCAAAGGGGGAGGAGAATACTTCGAATAATAATTCATATAAAAAACCAGATATTTCGTTTTAATCACATTTTCCCAGATCAGTACTGATATTTTTTTCCAACTAGTGATTCTTTCTTTACATAAGAACAGGTATTTTTGATATCTTTTGAGTTTTAGGTATTGGCGAAAAACCCAAATAAAGGAAAACAATATATGAACACGCCACAATCATTCAGACATTACCAGTACTGATATTTAATGGGCGCACTGTGTACTTTAAAAAATACTATATTTATTTTAATATATGTATAAAATATTCTGAAAGTTTGAATAAATTATATACATTCCTTTCTTGCCAAAAAAATCCATGCAAATCACTTACCAAACCAAACCTAAACCTATTTCCCCCTTAACCAAATATAAAGAATACATTGCCCATATTAGATATGGGAAAAATAAAAAATCTTGGGTTGCCCAGCATGCACTCGAACGTAACTATAATATAGATATTAGTAATTTAGGACTTGTTAAAATAGTAAGTAATAATAAGACCTTGGATGCATATAAAAGCATTCAAGTAGAAAAAACCATTAACCGTGATAAAGGACTATTCCTTTCCACGTTTTCGATTATTAATGTAACGCTCAGTTAACTTCACGGTTCATGATGTTTGGAACATGGTTTTAGATTTAGAATTAGATTAAACCATCTCCTGATGATACTCACATGGTTAGCGAAACGCGTGTCGAAAAGTTAAAAAAAAACTGATTTGGTGTTTAGTCGTAAATTTCTTCGAGTTTAAAGATAAAAGTGTAGATATAACATGCAGAATTCTAGAAAAAAGAATGAATTCCAAGAAAAAACGACAAAATTTTAGCATGATATCAACAGGGGAAAAATTATAATTTTATGAAGTAAAAGAAAACAAGTATATTTAGGAGTTCTAATTAATAACGAATACGAAGGGGAAAAGGTTGACTAGAGAATAGAAAAATAGTAAACTGTACGGTACACCTACAGCTGGACTGCAAAAACTATTCTAATAGACCAAGAAGTCCAAACTATGAGCCTAAATGGTCCTAGCTGGGTAGTTGTATGAGTTTAAGTCACACAAAATGATCTTTATGAAACAATATTATTAGGAGGTGTACAAATAACTAAAGTAATGAGAGTGGTTTTTCAATCTTAGGTAAAGTCACAAGGATTTACGTCTGGTGAATAAGGGGGCTCCAGAGCATCAGACAACTTCAATTTGCCAAGAACCCATTAATTGAAATTACTGGGTGGCAAGAAGTATTATCGTAATGCAGCACCAATGTGTTTTTTAATGTTCAGTCTCACATGAATACCTTTTTTCGAAAAGTCTTTCAAGGACTTTTCGGTAAAAATGCTACTTTACCGTTTGGCATCCAGGCACAAATTTCTTATAGACGGTCCCCTGGCTATCAAAAATTTATATCAACATGCTTTTGATCATTCTGACGGTTCGTTTTCCGGGTTCGTTCCAGAAAATGAGGGACGAACGTTCCAGAAAATGAGGGACATTTTTTATCTGGCCAAAAAAGTCAAGACAAGTTTCCTCCGGTTGTCCATTTGACCCTGTGAAAGTTTTATCTGAATCGTTTACGCACAAATTTTTTTGATCCCATTTCATAGATCAAAATCTGGTGGTCGGTTCATTCAACAATTTCCCGACCATTTTGACTGTCAATCGACATTCAGAAAGCACAAGATCTCAGATTATGTGAATATTTTCATCACTTCTTGAAGTTGAAGGCCTTCTGCTGCGAGATTGATCTTCAATCGAGTCTCGGCCTTCTGAGAATGCCTTAAATCACCTGATAACCTGAGCCCTTGACAAATCTCTATTTCCATAGGTCTATTGAATTTTTGCAAAAGTATCTGTCATTCGGTTTGTTTCTGAAAATAATTACTATGGACCAAAAAAATTTAGGAAGTTCAAACCTGCATTGAAGATGCATCAGATGTCGGCCTAACCGCCCCCCCTCCAAAGAAGAAGAAACAATGTTGTCAGATCAAACGCTATGCCACCAGTCTCATTACTTTATTTGCATACGTCGCGAAAACACGTTTACATAAACTAAAGTATCTGTCATTTCGGTTTGTTTCTGAAAATAATTACTATGGACCAAAAAAAATTTAGGAAGTTCAAACCTGCATTGAAGATGCATCAGATGTCGGCCTAACCGCCACCCCTCCAAAAGAAGAAGAAACAATGTTGTCAGATCAAACGCTATGCCACCAGTCTCTTTACTTTAGTTGCATACGTCGCGAAAACACGTTTACATACTTTCTATAGTACTCACCTTGGAAGAAACACTTCTACATGCTTCAGACTCGTTCTCCACCAATCCCAAAACAGAATCGATATCTTCTTGCGATTGACCAATATTTGCTTTAATATTACTGGCAGCATCAGTGATCGACCGACGAGTCTGTTCAAGAATGTTTTCCAATAAATTCATTCTGCTTGTTTCAAAATTTGACTTCAAATCCTGCACAAGATCTTTCTGTGACGTTTTAAAATAATCCAAACTTGACCTGATGGTATTTATGGAACTTGTTGAAATATTTCTTAAAGATTCCTCTTGGTTTAATGCCGCGCTGATATTTTGACTTAAATCTACTCCTTTTTCTTTCACGATTCTCTCATTTGTGTAGTTGTTATAATACTGATTGAGAAGCTTTTTTTGGAGAATTTCCTGATTAGTTGAAAGCTTTTTCGTCGTTTCGAAAAGCTCTTTGGCTTTCATTGATGTTTCATTAGCTGTCAGTGCATAGTAATCCGAAACGTACTTTTCCTGTTTTAAGTTCACATTCATCTCACTTAACATGGTCTTGGCTTTGTCAATTAGTCTATCTTTTTTTTGACAGAGATTTACGACCTTATCAAACTCCTTCATTTTTCTCTCCCGAATTACCTCCAAATCTGATATTTTTCGTTTCATATCATCTATCACTTCGTTTTTCAAGTTTAAAGTGTAAGCTGTGGCCTGGATGTCAGAATTTAATTGTTCCCAATTCTCTTTATCTATAAAAACACCAGTGCCAGTTCTGGCAGCTTCTAAATCTTTCTTTAACTTCTCAATTTCATATCCCATATCTTTAATCATTTGGGCTTTAGTTACTTTCTCATTTACAGTCGGTGTGTTTCTTATATCCCTTGCTCTACATGCATATTCAAGAGTGCTTTGAGTTTCTTCATAGGAACTGGATGATGGTGACACTGTTGCTATAATACAGGTTTTTGTGTGACCTCCCAAACTATCCTGTAAAATCCTTGTTAATTTGGAATCTCTATACGGCACATGTTTATTGTTTTTTTCTGCCAATATTTGAATTACCCTACCCAAAGTGAGAAGAGATCTGTTGATATTTGCCAACTCTTGAGCTCTTTTGTCTTTAGCTCCAGATTTGGCAATGTTTTCACTACCAGCTAAGTCAACAAGATTAATTTTACCACTTTTCAAAACATCTTCACCTGTTAAAGTCACTTCCCTGATGTGCACAGTAATAGTAAATACAGTATGAGATCTCGAACTGTGATTATTCATCAGAGTGGAGGCTGTTTGTCTTTTATGGGTACCTTTTTGTAACAAAGTATAGATATCTTGACTACTGAACACTGTAATTTCATTTAGTCCTTGTATGTACACTGATCCTTTTGAATCATTGAAAAGACTACAAAACAATTCCAAAATATTAAAATAAAAAACTAAAGCTGAATCACCTTGCATTTACTTTAGAGGAGATGGTCGTTCTTCTTCACTGAGCAAGTCCCTAACTTCCTCATTGTATAGCTCAAGAAAAGAAATACGAACATTAAAATCAACTGCATCCATTAAACCAATTTCATCAAAAATGTTAGCTGCAGCTCTTGGAATACAACCAGCAAGTTCATCCTAATATTTATAAAATTTCATTATTAGATATTGGTAAGGTAATGTAATAAATGTAATAATAGCATTATAAAAACTTACGTTTTTCCAATGTACATTTGAACTTAAGGTAGGATCACCACCAGTCATTGTATGGGTCTTTCCTGTGCCAGTTTGGCCATACGCAAACACCGTACAGTTATACCCTTCAAGAACATCTGTAATCATTGGTGCTACAACATACGAGTAAACATCCATTTGGGAACTGTCTGGTTGAAATACTCTGTCGAACTGATATTTCTTATCTTTCGTCTGAATTTCCTTTAAAGACGCACATGACACTACAGCTTTTACTTTTTTATCTAGCTCTTCTTTGTTTAAAGGCCTAGAAAAACATTTAAACAGTTAGTTAATATAATCCTAATTCCACAACTATAAAAAAAATAAGATTCATATTCCTTACCTAACACGAACCACCACTTTAATATTTTGCGTGGATGATATTCGTTTTTTAGACTGTCCTGCTTGCGACATATTTTGGCTGAAATAAATTGAAGAACTTTTAAACTCCTGTCTGAACCGCAGGTATACATAAATGGATGTTGATTTCCGTTAATTTTGAATAAAATTGTAGTGCGCATGATCGCAAAGCCGTTTCTTATGACAGTTATGTCATAAGAAATGTTTCGAGGGATATTCAAATTTATAGGTATTTTTTGGGTCATTTTTTTTAATACGCGTACATAAGATTTATAAGTGCTTACTTCCAATATCTTACAATATTCATAATAAATGTATCATAAATCTCTAAATTATAAATAATGTACTTGTCATTTTTTACATTTCTTTTCACTGGTGGCATCTAGGCAATTTATATAACACTTTCAGTTTCTGAAAAAAAACGAATGAGGCGTATATGTTTTTAAAATTTAAAAAATATTACCCATTGAAAGTGGTAAATATTATGTCCAGGTATTTTATATTATATATTAGCCCATTAATATAAACAACTTTACAATTTTATAAAGGAAAGTATATATACGGAATAAAAAATAATAATATAATTGTTAATTGCAGTAATACAATGAAGAAAAACCAGCAATATAGCGAGAGTGAGATAGTAAACAAGAGATATACTGATGAATATAAACCAATATGTTATGTTGTATAAAATAGTTTCTGGTTTTACAAATTAAATGTTAATAATATAATGTAAATAAAAAAAATGGTGAAGGCTATTTTATATAAAAATATATACTTTGAAGGATTTGTAATAAATAATTCAATACAAAATAGATAAGTTGTTCATATGTAGTGCGTCAAATAATGGAGAAAATAACAAAATTTCTTGCTACTTTTTTCAAAATGTTCATAGACTTTATGTTTCCGCTTTTAATAGATTTCATTCTTATTTTATTATAATTTAATTTGATCTTATGTTTTTAAAAATAAATAGGTATAAATATACAAAATAAAGGATGAATAATAATTTATTCTACTAAATCATAATTTTAAAAATACCATCTGTATTTTTCTATAGGTTAATCGTTCCTTAAAATATCTATTATATTTCAGTCAAATTTAAAAGTATCATGACAAACTGACATAAGATCACTTCAGTAATTGCTGCATCATATAAAAAAAGCACAAAAGTTAAGATCTATAGTACTTTCATTCAGTCAGTAGTCACTTATGCTTGAGAGACGTGGACTCTCGCAAAGAAAACAGAAAATATATTTGCAGTATTGGAAAAAAGAGTACTGACAAAAATTTTTGGTTCTGTGATCCCATGGAACGAAAAAACAGAAGGGCATGTATAATTTTTATGGAAAATATTGTTGATGAAGTGCAATCAACACAAATGATTTCTTTTAAATAATGAATTGTGTTTAAGAGGTGCTTTTAAAATATTTTGTTACTCAGGAAACATAGAAAGTAACAAAAATATCACGGTTGACAAATCTTGATGACAGATCCAGTAGAAATATTAATATTTTTGAAGGCAAATCATTCCGCCTTTAAATTATTCAAGAAATAAAGTTCTTTAGTCTAAAGAAATCACTAGTCTAAGTTGGTTAAAGGATTTAACAAAGACTCTGTAGAAAGTGAGATGGTGAAGTTAAGGACTCAATTCATGAAAAGTTCTCTAAAAAAAGAGAAAAAATTGACCTGAGATTAATCATGTTCAAGTCAACTTATTAAAGTGAACTCTGAGGTTTAAAACTGCTGAAGCTGGTACATAACCAGCATTCCCAGATTACATTAAAAATAAAACAAAAGTTGTTTATTAATGTTTTAATTAAAAATAAATATATATACTATCATATTTAGTGTAAAAGAAATGCAAGACAGGCATATCTTAGTAATAATCTTCCCTCTTGCTACTGACATGTCTCCACTAACTCCAAAGGTTGATCACCAACTATGTTAAATATTTCACCACATTCAAACCTTTTAAAATCTACCACTTCCAGTTTATTCTCTTCGAGGACGTCTTTAACCTTCAAACTATCATCCAACAAATATTCCTGATGAATCAAAGATGATTCCTCATCTTTGTCTTTTGAGAGTTCATCAGTGGCCTTTCCTATTTTTTTTGGTGCCATTCCCACTATGTGCTGACATAATCCTTTACCAATTTCTTCTAATCCTTCATCTCCATGTGAATGTATTAGTGGTTTCAATGCTACTAGTCCTGCTAATCTTCCTAAGTGAACATTATTTTTGGTGTTGCCTGATGGGTGAGCATAACCTGATGATTGATTAAAAATTTGTTGTTTCAAAATTTGCAGAATAATTAGTGAATTACCTTCTAAATATACACCATTATTAACTTTTATGCAAACAGCTCTTTTCAACGTGGCATTTTCTCCAACATTTCCAATCAGTAAAGCTAATTTGTCAGCTAAGGTTTTGCCATCCTCAGCTTTTAAAGATTTTAATTGATCACCAGCCAATCCAATCTATATAAAATATATTTTAGAATTATATATTTTTTATGTTAATTGTGAATGTACCTTAGTAACATTATTTGCTGACTTTGGGCTGTGTTTAGCATAACTCATACAAACTTCAGCAGCTTCTTTTACCATATTTTGAAATTCATTATTTCGAGCTACAAAATCTGTTTCACAATTAATTTCAACTAGTACACCATTATTACGGTCAACAATTACTCCTACTAATCCCTGAGTTGTTTGTCGCCCTTCCAGTTTAGTAGCCTTAGTCCATCCCAAGGCCTGTGCTTGCTCTTTGAGCCATTTCTCAGCCTAGAAATTGATAAAACATTAAACAGCCGTCGTTACAACAAAAGTCATACCTTATCCAAGTCGTTATTGTGCATTTCTAGTGCTTTCTTACAATTGGCAAAGGTATATCCCGTTTTCTTTCGCAAAGAAGATAAAGCTGATTTTTCCACTGCCATAGAGGCAGTTGTGGAATGGAAATATCTGGATATATTACGTATCACAATCTAAAAATGTTTTTTTGAATATAATCATTTAGTTTCATAAGTAATTAAATCAATAATGCATGGTTGTTATGGAAAACAAAACTATTGAAAACTTTTACATGTATAAAGTCCATTTTGGAGAATTGCTATAAGTTAAAACGTGTTAAGACTCATGAAAAGATAAGGTAAATACATATTTTACTCCACTTACCATTTTTAACAATAAATAACAAAAGCACAATCTAAGGTTGCAGAATCTTCGGTTAAATTCTATCGCTTAACCTCAATTTTTATGACGTTACGTCACTGACCGGACTTTTAGAGACATTTAGCATTAGAAAACGTTATTTTATATATGTTTCAGAAACATTTCTAATACAAGAACATGGCAGGCAAGGACGTTGAAAGGGATCGATTATTGAAGAAAATTGCGGAGAAAAGAGCAAATTTGGAGGCGAGAAGCGACCTAAATATAAAAATACCGAGGTTGCAGCTTCCTTCTGATTATAATTTTCAGGATCGGTCTATATTTTCGTTGCCTCCCGAAATATTGAAACCAATCTTGGCTTCAGCTCATCCCAAATATAGAAAAAAACTTGCAGCTGAAAAGAAAAGAGGTAAACATGTGGAATGTACAACTTTTAAGAGTAAATTTTTATTTTTCTCCCACTGAAATTAATTACAGTAATAGAGACGTTGCGCATGTTACGTTTATCCAATTTTTGTTTTTAATAAAAATATTGACATTCTTATGATTTAAACGTGTTTTGTTGATATTTATAAAATGCATATATTTTATTAAATTAAATTAGCTCTAAAGAACAATAAAATAACATACGAGAATCTTCATATTAGCAATAATTATTAACAATTAGAAGAGGTCTATGTTCCAAGTTGAACCGAAGATGGTTAAAGAAGAATAAGCTGAAG
The DNA here is from genome assembly GCA_031761425.1 of Cosmopolites sordidus. NCBI lineage: Eukaryota > Metazoa > Arthropoda > Insecta > Coleoptera > Curculionidae > Cosmopolites > Cosmopolites sordidus. The sequence continues at coordinate 881,959 of JARFXV010000036.1, forward strand.
CAATACGAGGTCTGTATATTAAATAACGAGACTGACGCTGCTACAGAAGTTATTCATTTATGATTCAAAGTATTGTCCATTGTGGGCCACTACTTTCTACTATCTTTCGAATCTGCTTTCTTTCCCATTCAAATCCCGCGTTGAAAAAACTGGTCATTTTTTGAAGCGATCCACGAGTCGATCAAATATTTGACTTTTTCATAAGACTGGAAGCCATCTATCGAAACAGGTGATAGTCAGAGGGAGCAACGTCTGGAGAAGACAGCGGGTGGGGTAGGACTTTCCATTTCAACTCAATATTAGACACGCAATATTCTTGATTCTGCGTCATTCCCAGGTCTTTTGAAGAGGTATTTTGAAATTGTTTGTTGAGTCACTCCCAATGATCTTGCCAACTCATTTTGACTTTGACATGAGTCTTCATTAAGCAATGATTCTAATTATTCATCTTCAAAAACTTTCGCTTTTCCACTGGTATGTATTCGACGTAAAAATCACCTTGAAAGGTGTGCTCTTGAAGCGTTGAAACTATTCATGACATGTTCTTTTACTCATAGCGGCCTCACCATAAGTGTCTGAGAGCATTCGGCGAGCCACAATTGAGATAATCTCAAATGACGAGAATTTGACTCATAAACTAGCATTTTTAATCGCAAATAACTTTATGATGTAAACACAAATCGAGTACTGATACTATGGGGTTATGTGTGTGTATGTCGATATAGCTCTGTGCCAGTATGGGCAATACGCCAGCTCCACTAATCTCCGGAGAAGTTCTAGATAGGTGAGAAAGAACTCCTAGAACTTCATAGCATATTTAACAAACTTAGCTTTAACAAAATTACAAAGTAAATAAGTCCAATTATAGCAGTTTTTTCTACAACTTAAATACCACTGGAAGCATCCGACTTCATCTGGCTTGGTTCTGAATTTCTGAAAGGCTGTAGATATTGCAGTGTTACATGAAAGTATCAAAGAGTTGTCTTATAGGAACGAACTTGTCACCTTCCTTTAGCTCATTTCTAATATGAATGTTATCAAATTGTATCTGTGCAAGTAAAAATTTAAATCTGTTGATACCCATAGTCAATCTAAACGCCTCTATTCTCGTCCCGTTCATTTTCCATAACTCCAAAGTATGTTTACATGTCGAACTCCAGTTAATAAATCAAGTCTAACAGAACTCGGCTTAGAGTCTCTTTCGGGCGTATAATTTGCAGATAGAGTTTGTATTTTCTTATTTGTACCCTTCAGTGGCGGCTCGTGAGGGTGTTGGGGCGCCGCCCCTCGAGCCTTTATCACAGTAAACAATTTTTTAGAGCAAAACTCCATATTTTATTTCCGTTCAATTTCCGTTCATATTCCGTTCAATATTGTTAAAAATAAAAATCTCCAAATGTAGAAGAACGTCTGTTGACCCATCGCAACCAAATAATGATGATAAAAATTCCATCCTTTCCTCACAATTTTTACATCATTGATCGGACGTTTACCTCCAGCCACCGTATGTCACGTCATCTTATTAATGTTTGAAGGGTTGGAATGGTATATATATATATATATATATATATATATATATATATATATATATATATATATATATATATATATATATATATATATATATATATATATATATATATGTATATGTTTTTTTTTAATAACTGTATTGCTATGTCTTCGGTAGATTTAAATTCAATATGGTTTCTGATTCTTAAGAATACAATTAAACATATTTAAATATTTGAATACACAATCACACAGTAAACATTACCTATATATATTTTTTGGTAGTATGTGACTGTCATGAAAATCTATTGTTGTCAATGTAAGTATCGTTGACATACACAAAAAAATACATTTACTTTCACTCATTACTTTAGATATTACAAATTAATATATTATTTTTCCGAACTCCGAAACGTTAAACGTTAAAAGTTTTTTAAAATTTTTTATAACATTTTTATATCTTTAAAATTTTGTTCGTTAGGCAAATTAATTACAAAAAAGAATCACTGAGAAATTTGTCTCCGTTTGGTTTTTTGTTTTTACCCAGTGATTCTTTACATAAGAACAGGTATTTTTGATTTTTTTTGAGTTTCAGTTAGTGGCGAAAAACCCAAATAAAGAAAAAAAAACGTCATCTTATCTCGTCGTTGACGTTATATGTTTTGTTGGTTGCCAGAATTACTGCTTTCTAAAACATGCGATTTGGACGTAGATTCCCTGCGACCGAGCGTATCGATAGTTCGTTTTAAACGCTAATTTGATGGCCCAGCGTTTGATATGTCTCGCGTTACGTATTTCGTTCGCCTCGCGAATCCTTGTGTTGGTTTGGGGTTTGCTACATGTGTAGACACTGAGTAGTAATTTTTAAATAAAAGTTAGCAACTTTTAATTGCAAAGATGAAGGTGTCTGATTTAAAACAGTTAATAATGACTAATTTAAGTTTGGAAGAGAAAGTTGAATTAAGAACTAACGGCCATCCCACGTCCGTGTTGAATTTGAGTCAAGTTCAAAAAGAGTGTAAAAATAGGGCAAGTTTTGCTCGAAAATTTGACAGTAAACTATATGTGAAAGTTTTCCGGCGATAGAAAAAGAAGATTTGAAGACCGAATTGGAAATTTTTTATAACAGGTCCGAGATTTGTCAAAATGAAGACATTAAAGGCTGTTTAAAAACATTACATTTTATTTTGAATATGGACTGGATACAGTTTTTAAAGAAATCACTAAGGTATTGAGACTGTTAGTGACTATACAGATGGCCACAGCTGAAGCCGAAAGGGGATTTTGGACTTTGAACTTGATTAAAACATATTTAAGAAATTCAATGGGGGAAGATAGACTAAATGCTTTAGGTATGTTAAATATTGAGGGTACTATGCTCGAACTAATTCCGGGCTTTAATGAAAAAGTTACTGAATAGTTTATTTTGGACAAAAACAGGCGAATGGAATATCACTTTAAAAACTAGGAAATGGCGAGGTTGTATGTATTGACAAAAATGTGTACAATAACCATTTTTTGTCATAATACTTTGATAATTTTTTGAACTTTTCGAACTTCTCATGAACTTTTTCGAATTTTCTCTATTGATTTGTAGTTACAACAAACTGTTTGAATGGTTTACTCTTCGCGAAACGGTAAGTACCTACTGATTCATTCCTTTATCTGCGTAACAAGCAACAACACATCTTCCAATGTCCTTATAAGTAGTAACAATACAAAATTTTAATGTTTTTCTGGTTCACCTCCTGCATAGGGTTTCAATAGCACGAAAAGCAAAAAAGGAGAAAGGGGAAAGCAGAAAAATCTTCAGCAGCACTATTTTCTTCTATGCCCTCCCACTTTAAAAACCCACGAGCCGCCTTTGGTACACTCAATAATAACTTCCAAAATCACATCTGTAAAAAAGAAGTTCCGGATATCAATAGGCGATTTTAGCTTTTTCGCAGTGGCTTTAACTCCTGGAAAGGTTTTAACAATATTTTGTTTGTGTGTTTTAATCTTCCGATACTTGCAATGTTTTTGCCATCTAGTGCTGCCATCCTTACCGATAAAAAGGGGCTCTCGATGAGCTAATTCAATTTCCAGTTCATCTTCGTTTTTCTCAATTTTTTGCTCTATCTCACTATTATCAATCTACTTCTGGCTCATTTTCTGCGTCATCGTACTCATTAGTATTCACTTCTTCGTAGATTTTGATCAAACGTTGGGTTAATTCACTTAGTTCTAATAATCCATTAGAACTACGATTAAAATTTAAAATATATACAACGATATTATCTACATATAACTACTTTTGATGGAAAACAAACTTCCTAAAAATGTATAACTTGGTTATACGCATCGGATTTAGTTCTAGAAATTCAAAAACTTAACATTTATTCAAACGGCGATGCCTAACTAAAGACATTAAGCGGACGAAAATATACTTGATGCATTTACTATACATACGACATGATGCATTTACTGGGGGTTAATAAATACATGATGAAGGGACTAGACGCTTTTGAAATATGGCTATTCAGAAGAATCCTGCGAATATCTTGGTTAGAGAAATGCAGAAGCCCTACTAAAAATATCCACCGAAACAGTAGTAACAAGTAAAAAGGACAAACGTTATGAGAGGACAACGTTACAAACTATGCAGAGTAATTGGGCAGGTAAAGATCGATAGGAAAATAAGCGTAAGGAAACGAAAAATGTCTTGGCTGCAAAATTTGAGAGGATCCGTACATCTAACCAATTATTTATAGCAGCAGTGGACAGAGTGAAAGTAGTCGTGATGGTCACCAATCTTCGTTTGCAGACTACACGAAAAGAAGAAGACCTACTCGGGTATACTTGATTGACATGAAGAACTGTATTGTTATTAAATATTTAGATGATTCTACAAAATATTTTTTACCGGCTTCAAAACGTTCATTCAAAGAAAAAAATAATGTAGTTTGCTGCTTCATTTAAAATCTTGATCTTAAATTGAAGGTATATTTTTTTTGTAGCTGCTGAACAAAAAAATAAATTAAAGTCATATACTGCATTAAGAAAGCAACGAGAAGAGTTCAGACAGAAACTGGTCAGCTTGATAACGAATCCTGATAATGATGTGGTGGACACTGATGATATTCCATCTGCTCAAGAAAAAGAAATGCTCAGATACTACTATTACGTGAAGCATGGCGTGGATACAGTACACGTTGCTCCGTTAGATGAAAAAGTTTTGAATAGAGTATGTATACAGGTCAATTACTTAATAATAACACTGACAAATGCTGTTTTTTACACGAATTTTGTAATGATATTTGATTGTACTAATCTACCTATCACCCAATCTATCAGTCATCCTCAGTTTTTTGTTTGCCAAAGATAACTATTTCTGGAATCAAGGCCAGTACCCATCAATATGGAAAACATCTATTTTAATTCCAATTCATAAAGCGGGATAAACCCAGATAATAGGCAAAGAGCTATCGCCCTATCTCATTAACTGATCATCTTGGCAAACTATGTGAGAGAATGGTGAATGACAGACTAATCTGGTATCTAGAATCCAATAATCTAATCGATCATCCCCAACTAGGCTTTAGAAAATCTAGATCCACTTTCGATCATCAGTCGGCTTCTGTAATGATATTAGTACATCTTTCTCTAGGAAAAACCACTTAGTGGCAGCTTTTCTTGATATTTCCAGCGCATTTGATACTGTATGGAGACCTATCATTCTCAACTCGTTACACCTCTGGGGAATGAGAGGAAGACTTCCTAAATTCATTCAAAATTTTCTTTCAGATAGATATTTCAATGTTAGGATATATCATCATTTATCATATATTTTGCCTCTAATAAATGGAATTCCACAGGGATCAATCCTGAGCCCTACTTTGTTTAACATCTCCTTCAACTCTATCATGTTTGTGAAAGAGTTATACAGATGTGTCTAAACTGTTTAACCAAATGGTCCAACATATCTCGATTATTTTTCTCTCCCACTAAGTCATCTATAGTTCACTATTGCAGAAAACGAGCTTGTTCACGTCTGCACTCCATTTCATTATCAAATACTCCTATTCATACTGTATCCTTACAAAGATTCTTGGGCCTCATTTTTCATCAGAGACTTTCATGGAAAGACCATATTTCTCGCTTAAGGACCAAATGTTCAAAAGACATGAATATCATAAAAATGTTATCCAATACATCCTATGGTTCTGAATATCGCTGTTTACTAAAAATCTATTAATTCATTTTCAGACCTAAAATTCCTTTGTTCTTTCGCTGCTCTGGAGGCCTCTTGATGACCTTCATGGTAGTGACCACTTCCCCATTATCCTCTCCGAAAGCAACTCTAATATCCCACTTCCACCCCGCAAAATATATAAAATATTCCAGGCAGACTGGGAGCTCTATCGATCCTCGTTACAATGTCCCATATTTGTTGAAGGAGACTGTGATGGTAACTTTGAACGCTTCACCCATGCAATTCACCAGTCGGCGGTACTATCAATCCCTGTGAATAACCTTCATTCTTCCAGCCCTCCTGTTCCTTGGTGGAACTCGGAATGCCGTTCTGTTATTAAAGCCTGTAAAACAGCTCTCAATAAGTTCAAACGATACCCTTCAATGTAGAACCTCATAGCCTTCAAGAGGCTCCGAGCTCTGGCCAAACGTACAATTATTCGTGCTAAGCGAAACTCCTGGTCGCTTTTGGTAAACTCTTTTAATCAATGCTCTTCTAGCCAGGACTTCTGGAGTCAATCGTCTTCGTGCTAATTCCTGCGGCCACATCAATGTTCTTCTGGTTGACGGAAATTGGGTCACTGATCGCATCCTTGTAGCTAATTCTCTGGCAACCCATTACTCATTTGTCTCCAGCGATCGCAACCTCGGTCCCTCTTTTCGTCTCAGAAAAGCTCAGGTAGAATTTGTTCTCAATTTTCATGAGCCTTCTGCCTCTCCACTAAACTCCCAGTTTTCTCTTACAGTGTTGTCTCGTGCCATTCGTCGTTGCAAACATTCCTCTCCTGGTCCAGATGGCATTCTTGTCCCCATGATCTCGAACCTTCCAGATCGGGCTTTTTGTAAACTCTTTTAATCAATGCTCTTCTAGCCAGGACTTCTGGAGTCAATCGTCTTCGTGCTAATTCCTGCGGCCACATCAATGTTCTTCTTGTTGACGGAAATTGGGTCACTGATCGCATCCTTGTAGCTAATTCTCTGGCAACCCATTACTCATTTGTCTCCAGCGATCGCAACCTCGGTCCCTCTTTTCGTCTCAGAAAAGCTCAGGTAGAATTTGTTCTCAATTTTCATGAGCCTTCTGCCTCTCCACTAAACTCCCAGTTTTCTCTTACAGAGTTGTCTCGTGCCATTCGTCGTTGCAAACATTCCTCTTCTGGTCCAGATGGCATTCTTGTCCCCATGATCTCGAACGTTCCAGATCGGGCTTTATCCCTTCTTCTCCTAATCTATAATGATCTGTGGTCAACTGGATCATTTCCTTCTTCCTGGCTTCCTGGCTGGTAAATCTATCCTTATTCCTATCCACAAACCCAATAAATCTAGGACCTCTCCTCTAAGTTATCGTCCTATCGCTCTTACTAGTCATCTGGGACAGCTGCTGGAACGGATGGTAAACTTTCCTGGTTTCTTGAATTTCACTCACTCATCTATGATAACCAGCTGGGTTTTAGACCTCACAGATTTACCCTTGATCATCTTGTTGGTTTGGAAAATGATATTTCGTTATTCTTCGCTAAGGGACATCATCTTATAGCAGTATCACTAGATCTTTGCAATGCTTTTGACACAGTCTGGCGTTATAATATTGCTGCCACTCTTCATTCTTGGGGTGTAAGAGGTAATTTCCTGAAATACGTCCACAACTTCATGTCTTTCAGGTTCTTTCAAGTTCGTGTCAATAACACGTTATCTGATTCCTTCCCCCTTGAAAATGGACTTCCACAAGGGTCCGTGCTTAGTCCTTCCCTGTTTAACATTGCTATAAATAGCATCTGCTCCTTCCTCCCTAACTCTATTTCCTTTAAACTCTATGCAGATGATATTCTACTCTATTACTCTTCTTCTAGCCCCAGAACCTGTGAGAGAGTTCTTCAACGCTCTCTTAACTCCCTCACTAAATGGCCATCTAACTTTGGTTTCTCCTTCTCGCCAAATAAATCATCTTCTATCCACTTCTGTCGAAAGCGAAATTGCCCTCGTCTCCATTTGTTTTCCCTTTGCAGCTCTCCTGTTCCTTCTGTCAACTCAATAAAATTCCTTGGCCTCACTTTTGACAGCAGACTAAATTGGAAATCCTTGACTCTGGTATTTCTTTGTCCCCTCTGTCGCCATGGTTACTTCAGCGCTGTGTCCCTAATTTCAGCCTTCTTCTATATAACAAACTTTTTTCTGGTCTCCCTTCTCCTGCTACCATCTTCTCTAAAATCATTCAAGACCTCGGACCTGATAACATCATTTACACTGATGGCTCCAAGCCAATCGATGGAGTGAGTTCAGCCTTCGTTCACGATAATTTTACTTGTGTTTTTCGTCTTCACACCTGGAATAGTATCCTTTCTGCTGAACTTTTAGCCATTAGAGAGGCCATTTCTTATATACTCTCCCGTCCAACTTCCAACTGGCTTATCTGCTCTGTGACATTAAGTTCTCTTCAATCTTGTTTCTCCCCTACCTTCGTGTCTAGTTGTTAACAAATTTTCCCTCATCCAGGAATCCCAATCTAAAGGGTCAGTAGTAAAATTCTTTTGGATCCCTGGTCAAGCAGGCATATTGGGTAATGAACGAGCAGACTACTACGTCAAAATGGCTCTAAAAGAAAATCTTCCTATCTTGCCCCTTTTCCATCACCGGGATGTTTTCTTCTGCATCTCACTAATTGTTCAATTCGACGCCTCTAAGTTATATACAGTGAAACCTAAATTCTTCGAATGTAGTCCCCCTCCAGCTCTCGACCGTCATCTTTTTGTAAAGTGGAATAAGCTTAGAATCGGGCACTGTCGCTTCTCACATGGTCATCTAATAAGTGGCGACCCTCCGTCAGAGTGTACCTTATGTGGTGCTCCTCTTTCTGTTCGTCACGTCTTACTAGAGTGCCCTTCGCTATCTGCTCTTGCACAAAGACATAGACTTCCCAGAGACCTTCCTTCTATTTTGTTCCTTCATTACTCCAGTTCTCTTTTTGAATTCCTCCGATCCTCTTCCTACTTTCCTTTGATATAATCTATCTCTGTTATCTTTAAACTCCTCTTTCCCTTAAAATTTTCACCTACTCTCTTCTCTTAATTAAGCTATTCTATGCATTACATCTGGCTGTTCCTTTATTTACGGTCTACTGCCTTTTAACGTTTGAGATCCATTGGAATGTGGAATACACTCTATATTTTATATTACTTTCATTATACACTTTATATACGATATTAACTATATTCAATTTTCATTAGTTCTTATATATACACTCTTTATTATGCATACACTCTTTATGGGCTGCCAAATGGTCTCAGCTGCTGACGCGGCCCTAAACTGAAAATTCAAATTCAAATTCAAATTTAGACCTAAAATTGACTATGGCTGTATAGTCTATGCTTCCGCTCCTAAGAGCTATCTTCGCATTCTTGATATTCTACAGAACACAGCTATTAGATTGTCTACTGGGGCTTTTACCACCAGCCCTATATCAAGCCTTCAACCCCCCCTCACACCTCTATTTCCACTTCTATTTACAATATTGGTTATCAATATCAAAATATTTTGGAGCAACTTGATTTGACATTATATGACATTATATTTGACATCCTCCATGGCTCTTTAATTCTCCACATTTTGACTTTTCTCTTATGAATTACGATAAATCATTCACTTACAACATAATTTACACTACGTACATTAGCTCATTAATAGAATACCTAACGCCTTGCGAAACTATTTATACAGACGGTTCTAAATCAATGTCGGGTGTAGGTTGCTCCTTTATCCTCCTGTACTAGTGACCATATATTACGCCCTCAAATATATCACCTCTTGCGCCCATTTATCATAGATAATATTTAGCGATTCTCATAATGCACTTAAGTTGATAGAAGGTCAACATCATCCAACTTCTATTCCAGTTGTAGTTACTATTCTTGATTTAATTGAAAATATTTTTGCAAGAGGCATTTCTTTGAGATTTGTTTGGTGATCTAGTCACAAGGGCATTAAGGGAAATGAAGATGCTCTTTGCAAAGCGCTCGGGGACCGAAGGCTTTTTTCTTTCAATTACCTATAACCATAATGATCTTAACTCAATAGCAGTCACATATTTAAAAAACAATTCTCAGAATTATTGGAGCAATCTTGACATACCTAATAAACTAAAAAAAAAGCCGTTGTTTTATGAGCCTCCCCTAGATTCATTCCCTGATAGAAGTTCCTCTGTAAAGTTGAATAGGCTTAAAATAGGCCACTGTAGATTCTCGCACGAATATATACTCAAAAAAATTGACCCTCCTAAATGGAATTTCTGTAACACACTTACGACAGTTAAACATCTTATTGCTGAGTTACTTAAAGGAGATTGGATATCTAACAAAAATATGAATCCTCTTTTTTTGCATACATAACCTACAATCTCGATGTTCATGTCTTTCTTTCTGGCTTTCTGACATGTTGTTCCCGCCTACCGTAGGAATGGTCCCTGTTTGTTATACCAGAATTTTCACCAAACTACAACTCAATTAGTACATAACATTTATCAATTTTATTAACACATAACTATATTTAATTTTTGCATTTATACTACTTTTAATTACTTACAATTATTTTCACTACTAACTTACATTTTATTATTCTCCTTCTATTTGTCTTATATCTATCATATCTATCGTCGCTGAATGGTCTATGTTGCCGACGCGACATTAATCTAAAGTTCTCTCTCTCTCTCTCTCTCAGTTTTTTTGTGACAGCTACATATTCAATTTCACCTCATATACGTGTTCGAATAGCGTCATTTTTGAAGTTAGATAGCTATCATCGTTAACAAATTTAAACGTATTGATATTTCTTAAGGCTGTAAATATGCCACAAACGTGTTTAAATCACCTGGATAGTTTTTGTTATTTATTTATTTATTTAAATAATAGGGTTATTATTACTATTACAGGATAACACAATTTAACAAAGCTCAACTTAACCTACAGAACATATCAAGTACTTATCACTTAAATCTAAAAACTAAACCATTTAATTCCTAAATAATTACAAGACACAGTATGCAGGTCATAATACAAATAGTGAAGTGAAGATACTTTGAGAGCACAGGAAAAAAAGAGAAGAACAACACAATCATCAATCGTTAAGTATCGCGCAATATCGCCTTAACCCCTCTCTTAAAACTAAGTAAATTGTCAGAAAAAAGAACCAATTCTGGATCAGACAAGCTCAAATTGTTATAAGTTCGGACACATCTAATTAAAGGAGAGTTATTTTAATAAATTGACATATAATGGGGAACTCTAAATATTAACCTATTACGCAGTGAATAAGAGGAAGAATTGAGAAATATCATACTGTTACAACAAGGAGAGTGAATTAGATTGTTTATTATTTTGTAAATAAAAACAACATCGTACAACCGTCTTCGATCTTTCAACGTCTCCATGCTATAAAATTTTAAGTTTTGGTTATATCTGTTGCTTGGAAGAAGTCAACGCATTTTGTTTTTAGGCCTCTGATATTTTGATAGAAGATAGACACAGCGTGATCAGCCATTGTAGTAAGGCAATCTCAAACCGTTTTACAGTTTTATAGTTAATGAGACGAATTAGAGATGAGGATTGTTAAGGTCGATTTCGGATAGGATGCGGAGTGGACGAGAGTCTCCTCTTTCTTGACAAATATCTTGGAGTCCTTCACCCAGCAATACTTGAATTGGAGATCCCTACAGCGTTTCCGAGACTTAGTAAAGATTGACTTGTAGTACGGTGACCGGTGTTCATTTATATATATATTCTGGTATTTGCGTCAAATCCCAATTTCTCCGATGCAATATTAGAATTTTTCAAATCTTTGGCAGCTTTGAGTAGTTGGTTTCTGTTTTCTAGGGATACAAATTTTACCACAATATTTTTAGGTAAAGGTCTTCCAGTGTCTTTGTGCGGAAAACGCATTACTCTATGACAGGTTACTACATCAGTTTTATCAATCTCTACATTTATGGCGTCAGCGATTTTTATTACCAAGTCCTGGACGTTTTCCCCGCGCCCCTCCGGGACACCGCAAACCTCTATGTTGTTTTCCCGTGTCTGCTGCTCCGCAGACTCCACCTTGGCTCGCAAGTCGGCGCACTCCTTCCTAACAGCTACCAGCTCACTCTGAATATTATCAAACCCTCTCGATACCTTTTTAAAGTGCTCCATCTGCTTGTTGAAATCATCTATCTTATCACCGTAGAACTTAACTGAGTCAGAGGTCAGACCAGATTGTTGTTGTTGCACAGACGAAACATCTCTTACGATTGAGTTCACCTTTGCGAGAAGCTCCTGCAATAATTCACTAGTGTCCGATTTTCTACATTCATTACAGGACCAAATTACCCCCGAGTCATCGGGCAACTCACCCAAAACCACTGGCAATTTAATGCACTTTAAGTAAACATCGTTACGGCAGTGTCCACTACAACAAATGCCTGAGTTAGCGCGGCTAACAAAAGTTCAACACGCAGCACAACAAGCCGGCATCGCAAAAAAGTCAGTGTTCAGTGTTCACGATGTCCAAAATTCAAGAGGTTAACAAGACAAATCAAGACGCTACTACGATTAATACTTTAGTACACACAACATTAAACATACTGCAGCAAAGTTTATCAATTAATTTTCGCGATGACGCAACAACAATAGATTAAACACGGGAACAGAAGCACACGTGTTCGCCACACCTGCTACGTTCTCACGTAATATGTGTGGAGAAGTAACTTTTACCTCTCAGCGTCGAAATTTCACATCGTTAGTAACCAAATATTATTTGGGTTACTATGGTTTTCCTGTGCGCCATCAAGATAAATCCTGGATCCCATATATCTGCTGTATAACTAATTGGGCTAAGGAATCTAGACATGCCCTTTGCTGTGTCAATAATTTGGACGGAACCAACATATCATGTAAGTGATTGTTGTTTTTGTTTGTTTGTGATAAAGGGTATCACAACTAAGTCGAAATACACCATGTACCCAGACCTGTCATCTGCAAAAAAAACATAGTGCCGAATTGTCTGTGCCAACACCTCCAAATTCATTAGAAACTCAAGAAGCTGCTGCTAGTCGAGACCATATCATAGAGACAGAGTGCTACCCATCTTATGAACCAAGTACTTCAAAAGAAGCACACTTTTTGGCACAAGGTGACTTAAATGATCTGGTACGTGATTTATATTTATCTAAAAAACAAGCTGAATTTTTGGGGTCTAGATTAAATGGCTGAAATCTGCTTTCTCCCAGTACAAAGTTAAATTAATTTAAATTAATAGTTGCAAAGATTTAATTTCGAACGATTTAATTTAAATCTCATACAAAACTTTGTGGTGCAATATTTCCTTGAAGATTCATATCCTAGACTCACAAATGGATTTTTCCCTGAAAACCTGGGTGCTGTGAGTGACGAACACGGTGTGAGATCCCACCAGGATATTTCCCTTATAGAGATGCGATATCAAGAGAAATGGAGTCTAGTGATGTTAGCTGCTTTCTCCCAGTTCAAAGTTAAATTAATTTAAATTAATAGTTGCAAAGATTTAATTTCGAACGATTTAATTTAAATCTCATACAAAACTTTGTGGTGCAATATCTCCTTGAAGATTCATATCCTAGACTCACAAATGGATTTTTCCCTGAAAACCTGGGTGCTGTGAGTGACGAACACGGTGTGAAATCCCACCAGGATATTTCCCTTAGAGAGATGCGATATCAAGAGAAATGGAGTCTAGTGATGTTAGCTGCTTTCTCCCAGTACAAAGTTAAATTAATTTAAATTAATAGTTGCAAAGATTTAATTTCGAACGATTTAATTTAAATCTCATACAAAACTTTGTGGTGCAATATCTCCTTGAAGATTCATATCCTAGACTCACAAATGGATTTTTCCCTGAAAACCTGGGTGCTGTGAGTGACGAACACTGTGTGAAATCCCACCAGGATATTTCCCTTAGAGAGATGCGATATCAAGAGAAATGGAGTCTAGTGATGTTAGCTGCTTTCTCCCAGTACAAAGTTAAATTAATTTAAATTAATAGTTGCAAAGATTTAATTTCGAACGATTTAATTTAAATCTCATACAAAACTTTGTGGTGCAATATCTCCTTGAAGATTCATATCCTAGACTCACAAATGGATTTTTCCCTGAAAACCTGGGTGCTGTGAGTGACGAACACGGTGTGAGATCCCACCAGGATATTTCCCTTATAGAGATGCGATATCAAGAGAAATGGAGTCTAGTGATGTTAGCCAATTATTGCTGGGGATTGAAAATGGGCCTACCAGAAGCTAAGTACTAGCAAACATCATAACTATTGTGTATAAGTGTATAATTGTATAAGATTAAGTGTGTTTTCATAAATAATTTTTTATAAAAAAATATATTTGAATGTCAAAGAAACCCGACGTGTTATTTTTTTATTATTATATTTTTGTACTATCTAAATTAGACAGCCGTTTTCGTGTGACAAAAAAAGTTTGAATTTTGTAGACCAGTGTAAAAGGTGTTTCGGTTAATAATATTGATTTTTTCGCCAAATTTGAAAGTTTGTTTCCATAAAAAACTGGTTTTTGATGACGTATGTTTTCCCTCCAAAACGCCATAGAGATCATTAGTCTATACCAGGGTTTTCAAACTTTCTAGCTTTAGGGCCATACTGATTACTCCAATAAGTTTCTAGTCGCCGAGTACGCGCCCTAAACGAGAATACAGTTGCTAAATTCGCTAGTCGCGGGCCGGATTGATGATACTGGCTGGCCGATTCTGCAAGCCAAGCGAACGATTCTGCATGCCATAAATATCATGTAATTTTCTAAAAACTTTTTTCACTGAAAGTCCATTTTCATAAAATAATTGAACCATTTTGATACGTTTTGTTGGTATAGTGGTAGTTGGTAGTTGGTAGTTGGTAGTTGGTATAGTAGTAGTAGTGGTACAGTGTTGCAGTTTTGAAATGACACTAGACCTAAGCAAATTCACAACGGGATCTGTGTTTTATTCAATAATTAAAAAAACGTTCAATTTGAAAGAAGTTACGTACTACAGGGGTCAGAGCACACGACGAGGACGCGGTAACACGAGATAGTCTATATGTCTAGAGTACTGACACTGCTGTCGAGGGTACTGACTGTTTTCCAGACCCTAACACCAACCTTTTCTGAGCCTCACATTGTTCATTATATCATCAATGCTAATTTTCTTGATAAAAATACTTCTTAGATACCTATAATCATCTACGAGGTACTATGCTAGTACATTATTGTCTTTTTAAGGTGATTTCATTAGTACCTCGAAAGCTTAGAGTTTGGGAAGAAACACTGATCAAAAACGTGGAGGATGTTAAAGAAGATTTCATGATGGCCAACAAGAAAGCTATCATAGATTTCGTCCTGCAAGATCCAGCTTTTATTACGGCAGCAAAAGAAAACGATATTCCTTTTGTCCAAGAGAGGAAGGCTATAGGAATTAGTTATAGACCAAATTTCGATTATGCCAAGGCGAAAATGGAGAAGAACTTGCACGTTATTAATCCTTGTTTGGCTGTTTTGTTGGATCTTTGGTATACTAGATTTAGGTAAGGCTAAATACCTTCATACCTTCATTGTATCTATGAATTCAATGGAATTGAGTTTATTCAACAATTTTAAATGCCGTCTATATAAACTTCAAGAGACTTACCACTAAAAACCACGTCACTACTTTTTAAAACTTACTTTATTAATCATGTTTACATCATCAGGAGATAATCCAATTCAAATCAGATTGAATCTCCCGAACATGGTTAGCAGAACTTGCGCTGAATTGTTTAAAAAAATGATTTGGTGTTTAGCGGTAAATCCCTTTGAGGTTATGTTTGACGCCGAAGGTTACAATAAAAGAATTGACCATCTATACAAACCATTAACTTTCCTTTCAGAAAACTTCGCTTGGTTGATATAAACGAATTGAAGAACCACGATGGTGCTTTCGACTTGCAAGAGTTCAAGTATGTAGTACAAAGAAGTATCGATCGGTGCAGAAGCGTCTTGATCGACCAGTACTATTACGGAGTAACCGATGTGTTCCTCCAAGGTGTCAAAAAAAACAAACTTCCCGATCCATCCAAACCAAAACGTATGAAATCATTTTACAACGCGGTTGCTACCATCATGACTAATCATCTGCAAACATTGTGTTTAAAGTCTCTCTATGATTTTATTCAATACATAACTGACATTAAAGTGAGTAGAAAATAAGAGACACTTCTTAAATCTATAACATGAAATTTTTTGTTACAGTATTCAAATAAAGGGTTTCAAATAAAATTGGTGCAACGCGTGAATATATTATGTTTCGAGCCACCATTTAAAAACTTTAAGGATGTCCTCATCAGTAAAATTGATGCTATAGTTGATGCTGTGATGGATATACCAAGATTGGAAACAAAATTGTATTTGGACTGGGCTGAACAGGATCAGTTTTTGAAGGTAAATGTTTTTTTGTCAAATTTAGGCTATAAGTTTTTAATCATTTATAAAGGGTGTGGCATAATTAATGAGCGGTAAAGTGTTGTTAGTAAAAATGGAGTACTACATGAAAGAACAACGCGTTTTTATTGTTGAACAATATTTTAAAAATAATAAAAGTTTGGCTGCTACAGTTCGCAAATTTCGCAAAAAATATGCTCCGAATATTGATTTAACTTCGTCAGCTGTGAAGAGAGTTACTAAACAATTCAGACAGACTGGGTTAATTGGGGACTCTAAACACCCTGACCGTCCAATAACAAGCCGTTCAAATGATAATATCGAAGCAGTGCGTGAGAGTGTTGGTGGAAGTGCAGGAGCTTCGATTCGGCGTCGTGGACAAGAATTGGAAATTTCAATTCTAATGACCATGCACAGTGATGAGAGTTTATTGGATGGATTATTGAACAAGTGGAGGCTGATTTTTCGAGCAAAATCAGCCTATGCGATGAAGCTCGTCAAAATCGTCAAAATTGCCACATTTGGCGTTCAGAAAACCCACATGTGAGTGTCGAAAAAAAAATCATCCACAACGTGTCACTGTTTGGTGTGGATTTTGGGCTGGAGGCCTCATTGAGCTACAGTTACTGTTGCTCGATATCGCGATATGATAACCGAGTTCTTTTTGCCTAAATTTGATGATATATTAATGTGGACGACATGTGGTTTCAACAAGATGGTGCGATATGCCATATAGTCCGTGAACCAATCCAATTACTGCATGAAACATTTCCTGGACCCTCTCGTTTCGGTGATCAGAATTGGCTCCCTAGATCATGTGATTTAACAATATTGGAGTTTTTCTATGAGGTTATTTGAAGTTAAAGGTCTATGTCAACAAGCCCACATCCATCGGTTCACTCAAAGAGGAGATTCAAGGCTGCATCAACGAAATTCAGCCATATTTATGTAAAATGATCATGGAAAATTTCCGCAATAGTGTGCGCATGTGCCAGCAAACCCTTGGAGGGCATTTGCCCGATGTGCTATTCCATACATAACCCTATCCTATGTACTTTATGTTTCAATAGAAAAAAATACAATTGAAAAAAAAACATTGTTTTCTATTTAATTCAAATGTTGCGTGGATTTTGGGACATCCTTTAATACTTTTTTCTCCTTTATTTGGGTTTTTCGCCACTGTCTAAAACTCAAAAAATATTAAAAATACCTGTTCTTATTTAAAGAAAGAATCACTCGGTAAAAACAAAAAACCAAACGGAGACAAATTTCTCAGTGATTCTTTTTTGTAATAAATTTGCCTAACGAACAATATTTTTAAAGATATAAAAATGTTATAAAAAATTTACAAACTTTTAACGTTAACGTTTCGGAGGGTAATCTCCCCCCGTTTTCAAAACTGAACTAAAAAATAAATTATATTAATTTGTAATATATAAAGTAACGAGTGAAAGTAAATATATTTTTTGTATGTCAACGATACATTGACAACAAAAAATATTTATTATTTTATTACAAAAAAGAATCATTGAGAAATTTGTCTCCGTTTGGTTTTTTGTTTTTACCCAGTGATTCTTTCTTTAAATAAGAACAGGTATTTTTGATATTTTTTGAGTTTTAGACAGTGTCGAAAAACCCAAATAAAGGAGAAAAAATATATGAACACGCCACAATCATTCAGACATCCTTTAATACTTTTCCAGGTGGTTTGACATGTGCACATCCTTTATTGGAGATTTGCCTCAGTCTTAGCTTTCATGATCCTCGGTTCTTCGCATCACTGTATCCTAGGAGTTAGTTGTATATTTGATATAGCGATTCAATCGAAGTGGTGGTCATTCGCCTAATGTGGCCTGCCTAACCACACTTGTTTTTCGTTACCATTTCTACTACATGTATTATTCTTGTTTGCTGTTTTACCCTTTTATTAGGTTTTCTGTCTGGTAATTCCATGCCATTGTTTGCTAATTGCTCTGAGCATTTCTTATTGGGACAATGGTTCTATGTGTGAATGTTACTATTTCAAATGCAAACCTATTAGGAAGATTTCTTTACCATATAATATGTGAGCTTACCAGAAGCCACCCGGCTTAGCATCATTCTTTTTAGATATATCAGCATTCTGATAATCCCTTTTCATTTTAATGTCGTGCCCTAGATATACAGTATGTTTACTGCAACGTTTGCCAAATTAAAATGGCAGATAGGAGGGGTCTTTTGCAGTCTCCTCAACCTCCATAAACCATTATTCGGCCTACAGGTTTTTTTATGTTAATTATTTAATTCTTTATTTGAAAAATTTCAAAAGTCAACATTGAAATTTGAATTAAAAAAAGTTATTGGTATAGCCTCCAAATATTTTTTAAATTTTAATGTGTAATGTTGTAGGATTCTATGAAAATCAAAACTCGATACAAGCGAAATCTATTTTTTTTATAGACTCGCAAAGTTTTTGAAATAAGTAAAAATAAATGTAAAGCTCAATTTTAAATTGCATATTAAAAAAGACTACAAGCGATCATGGTCTTCGAATTATTTAAAAAAAAATCTCTGGTTTATCCTCTTTCTAACGGCAGGTATTCATACCATAAAAACATTTTACTAACTTCACTAATTTGCTAACTTTGTGTATTGGTGTATCGGTACATATTAGGCTGATATTCGATATTACTTATTTAGGTATATAACATACGCTAAGTAGGTAGCTCACTCTTGCGCAGCGAAGTCTGGCTGCTCTTTCTTACATAGGGTACTAACGTTCCTTGAATTTGAAGTAAAAATAGAATCTTAATAATATATGTTTTAATTAATCACAAATTTTGCTCGAATTGCTGACCTCCGTTGCGTATGCACGCGCGCAATCTTCGCCTCATTTCTACCGTAGTAGTACGTAAAAGAATTTCTTCTTTAATTAGGACGATAGCCACATCTATGCGTTGGAATAAATCTTCTCTAGTTTCAACTTCTGTAACGTATACAAGTTCTTTTACTCGTCTCCAAATGTAAAAATCTAACGGAGTTAGGTCTGTGGACCCTGGAGGCCATGGAATAAGGCCATCCCTCCCAATAAGCGAATTTGGGAAACATTATTTAAATATGCCCTGACTGTTAAGCTCCAGGCTGCAGGACAACCGTCATTTTGGAACACTATACTCCTGTCTTCATTAAATATTGGAACTTCAGCTAACAATTTGGTTAAGACGTTTTGCAGGAACTTAACGTAATTATTCCCGTTGAGACGACCAGGTAAGTAATGTAGTCCAATTACGTGATTTCCAATTTTTACCGCATATCGAACATCAGCTTAATGTGTCTAGATACATAAAGTAAGCAAATTAGTGAAGTTGGTGAAACGTTTTTATGGCATGAATAACATATCGTTAGAAAGAGGATAAACCAGAGATTTCTTTAAAGAATTCGAAGAACATGTTACCGTTTAGTTTTTTATATGCAATTTAAAGTTGAGCTGCAAATTTATTTTTACTTCTATTTATTTATTTTCTTCTTTACGACTTCTGCAATTTTTCAAAAAAAAAAAAATTAAAATGAACATAAAAAACCTGTGCGCCCAATAATGCTTTATGGAGGCTGGGGAGATATCGAAAGACCCCTTTTATCGACCGTTTTAATTTGGCAAATGATGCACCAAATACCCTGTATAAACGATGTTACGTTGTAAGTTTCTTTGTTATTCTCTTGTCGTCATGAACACCAGGTCATCTGTGCATCTTAGGTGATATAGATATTTTCCATTGTTGTTAACGCCCAGATGTAATCATTGTAATTTTTTGGAAATGTCCTCTAAAGGTTGTCTAATAAAAGTGCCAGAACTTTAAAATGAGGCACAATGAAAACTGCAAGTGGTATTTTGGTAATTTGTATTTTATCTTGAAGAACAAAGTGTTATTTCCTTTGTAGAATAAGAAATTTCGAGAGTCGAGTTTGTACTTATGAGCTCTAAATTACACTCTATTTTATCTATGATAGTATGCAGCTTTCCGGCTATCCCACGTACTCTTTGTTCGCTACCTGTACCGGTTGCTACCGTAAGCGGGCCTTGGCGAGTTAGTGGATGATTTGGGCAGATTAGAGATTGGACTTGGGTTTTGGGTTGATTAAGGTTTGGGATTTGGTTTTTTTTGAGGTCATTTGAAATTAATCTTCTCTCTGGCGTGATCGTAAGATACTGCTTATATTCTACTGTCACCTATTTCCAGCCAACAATTCCAGAAGAAACTATTGACAACTACAAGCTCCAAATCAGGAACCTACTAGAAAACCAACGAATCGGACCAGAACTGAGAGTACAAGATTTTGACGAATATATGCCGTTGATCAATGGCGAAGCAGAAGAGGAGATGAGCAAATTTCTCGCTGGAGATCACAAACTGGAGGACTATGCGAAGCAAATATTGAAATTTAAGGAAATCATGGATCAGGTGCCTTTAAGTACTCAGCACGTCATCACCATGGAGATGTACGAGATGAACCGCGGTGATCTGATCAAAGCGTTGGAAATGCAAGCGGAGAGCTTTCGAGAGATGTTGATTCAGCGTTGCGTGAGGATTTACCAGTTAATGTGCAAAACGTAAGTATTTCAGAGGTTGTCGAATACTGATTATATAGAAACATAGAAGGGGTTTATTTTTCTTTAGTTTTACAAGTCGAGGAGAATTGTTACAATACGAAGTTCGTTCTCGACTTGATACAGAGATGGCGCAAGTACGATTTAATGATTTTTTCAAGTGCGATTGGTGCAAACGGTGATATTAATTGGGCACCAAGATCATGTAATTTGACACGGTTGGGCTATTTTCTTTGGGATTACGTGAAAAGCCAAGAACATCCCACAATCGATTCTTGAACTAAATTATGAAATTGTTCGAGTCATTAGTGAGATAGAGCTGCGGTTATGCCAAAAGGCATACAAAATTTTGGCAAGAGTGATTTTGCCCTTCATGTTTAAATGTCATATACTATGCTTCAATTATCAATGAAAAGTTTTATCAAATCGACGTAAATTTTGTGTTTTATTCAAGAATAAAAATAAAACGGTCAATTTGAGAGAGTCTTTAGAACATAGTTTACTTTTATAATTAGATTGAATCAACTCCTGATGGTGCTAACACGGTTAGTGAAACGGATGCCGTGAAAAAAATGTGATGAGTTCATTACAATGGTGTTGATAGTTGAATATAAATTACTATAATATTTTCGATGCAATAATAGAGTAACACTATTTCTCTATAAAATTCCAGAATGCAAAATAACTTTATTGTAACTTTTCATCATTGGTTTTCCTTAGATTGGGCGAAGAATATCAAGCCATTTCAGATAGAGCTCTCAATATACCCAGCGACACAGAAGAATTAATGAATCTGATAAAATTCGTAACAGAAGTGGAGACTGTAATATTATATCAGATGGAGGATAGATTGCGAGAAGTAATGGACTATATTTTGTTCCTTTCTGATCATTCGCTCTTTACTCCTGTTGAAATGAAGCAAAACAATATAACTTTTCATTGGTAAGTATCTATTTGGATAGATAGGTAGGATGTTTATAATGCAATTTTTTTTTCCTTTATTTGGGTTTTTCGCCACTATCTAAAACTCAAAAGACATCAAAAATACCTGTTCTTATGTAAAGAAATAAATAATAATGAAATAGAAATATATATCTATAATATATATATATATATATATATATATATATATATATATATATATATATATATATATATATATATATATATATATATATATATATATATATATATATATATATACATATATATATATATATATATATATATATATATATATATATATATATATATATATATATATAAATATATATATATATATATATGTATATATATATATGTATATGTATATATATATATATATATATATGTATATATATATGTATATATATATATATATATATATATATATATATATATATATATATATATATATATATATATATATATATATGTTATAACTTCAGTTTCAAAAATCACTTTTTAAAAAAATATTTTATTTCAATTATAGAATTACAGAGTAATGAATGGATTATTTTTTAGTAAATGACAATAGTAACTAACATTAAAATGGTTTGGTATTAATAATATCGATCAAAACAATATTCTAATATTTTTAGTACTTTGGATGCTTAGTATTGTGTATATATATATATATATATATATATATATATATATATATATATATATATATATATATATATATATATATATATATATATATATATATATATATATATATATATATATATATATATATATATATATATATATATATATATATATATATATATATAGGTGAGACATCTTGACCGTTAGATGTTAGAGTAAAAGAGCATAAAAACCTTCTTAGAAAGGGCGATTTTAATAAATAGAGAATTTGTCCACACGCATGAGAATCGGGTCATAAAATCAATTGGCATAATTCCAAAACGGTATTAAAAGAATCAGTAACAAAATACAGAAGAAACCGAAAAATAGAAAAGAAACCGCTATAATTAATTTAAATAAAAATAACTGTATTGCTATGCCTTGGGTAGATTTAAATTCAATATGGTTCCCGATTCTTAAGAATACAATTAAACACATTTAAATATTTAAATACACAATCAGTACAATAAACAATCACACATTACTTATATATATTTTTTGGTAGTCTGTCACTGACATGAAAATCTATTGTTGTCAATGTAAGTATCGTTGACATACACAAAAAAAAATTACTTTCACTCGTTACTGTATATATTATAAATTAATTTAATTTATTTTTTAGTTTAGTTTTGAAAACGGTGGGAGAGTACCCTCCGAAACGTTAACGTTAAAAGTTTGTAAAAATTTTTATAACATTTTTATATCTTTAAAATGTTGTTCGTTAGGCAAATTTATTACAAAAAAGTATCACTGAGAAATTTGTCTCCGTTTGGTTTTTTTGTTTTTACCCAGTGATTCTTTCTTTACATCAGAACAGGTATTTTTGATATTTGTTGAGTTTTAGATAGTAGCGAAAAACCCAAATAAAGGGGAAAAAAAATATATGAACACGCCACAATCATTCAGACATTATTTATAATGCAATGCCATCTACAAGGTATCTGCATATGCCTAAAGTGATAGAAGAACACAGACAGATAGTGGATTCAAAAATGGACGAATTCCAAGCACTGCTCAATATAAAGATTCAGAAATTCGTTGAGGATCTCGATCTGTATGCTAAAATGGTAGATGAGCTGCAGTACAACGGTAATGTTGAGGAACTGCCGCGTTATCATAAGAAAGCTACCAAACTAGATGAAAGGTTTGAACAAAGCAAACTGAAGTTATCGGTGATGAGTGTGGCTTTATTTATTTTAGATTAATTACTGCTATGGAACGAATCGATCGATTCAACGAAGAAGAACAAGCTTTTGGTTTTGAGCTATCTCAGTATCCCCTTCGAAAACAAATTCATGAGAAGTTGGCGCCTTATAAGAAACTTTATGATAATGCCACTGATTTCCTCAATAAGCACGAATTGTGGATGAAGTCTCGAGTGGGATCTTATGATCCGGAAGAAATTGAAACTGATGTGGGGACCTATTATAGGAACATCTACAAGTTGGAGAAGTTATTCGCGGATAAACCCGCAACTCTCAACTTGGCAACAACGGTAAATATTTCTTTGAATTGGTATGATACTCGTGAGTGAACATCGTGGCCTAAAGGCTTTATACATCTGGATGTCAATTTGCGCTATTTACCGCGGCTTTCCGCTCAGTTATGTCCAATGGTAATCCGGTGATGCCGCGAGTTTGATCAATCAACTTTTTGCTGTTCGTCCTCGCGGTCTGCTATTAACTTTGCCCTGGACAATTAGCTTTTTAAGATTATTTCTTCGCGTGATGTAACCAAATAATTGCAAGATTCTCCCATCCACAAGGAAGTCAAGGCGGGTAACTATGTCTGTGTGTGAAGAAAGATCAAGAATACAAGTGAATGTAGCTATTATTTATTTCTGTTAAGAATTCTAGTACGGGCATTTTTTTTTTTTTTTATAGTTTCTCCAAAGCAGCACGTCCCAGTACAATGGGCCTTTTTATTTCTGTTCCATAGCCATCAGTTTCATCCACTATGGAGTCCAGGACGTAAACTGGCTAACTCTTTCGATATTTAACTGCGAATTCAATTGCATATGTTGCTCTCTATTGCTGACCATTAACTTTCTCTTTTCCCAAATAATTTCCAGACCCTAGTTTTTGACTCTCATCCTGCATACGTTTTGTTATTTCGGTAATATCTTGTACACTACCTGCCAATAGTGTGGTATCGTCTGCAAAACGAAGGTTACTGATTTTACTTCTACTAATCAATTGGTGGAATTGTTTGTTTATAACAGAACATACCAGGTATCCCATTAAGGATGGATCGCGGTCGTATCTTGAAAACTATTTATCCCACAGCTTTGGGGAAAAAAAATTGTACTTAAAATGATCATGAGAAATTCACCAAAAATATTTTTAAGCTTCTAAAACGACCGCAAGAGGGCGTGACGAGCTAAACATTTTTAAAAATCATTTTTTGTGTGCATTTTCAAGTGTTAACCGAGTAAGAAAAATTGTCAGTTATAATTAGCAAACTGTCTCCTACACTTTGTTTTCTGACATTTTGTTGTAATTTCACGAATAGAGGGGGGGGGGGGGGGGCGGTAGTTTTACCTATTGAGATAAAAAGTCGTCTAATGTCCGTTTGCCTTAACCGATTTTCCTCAATTTGGATTGATTTAAAAGGCAATTGCTGGGACAATGAGATAATCTGGGAGATAAATTATTTAGTTTATAAATGAAACCGCGAGGTGGCGTTACATTCAACAATAGTTTTTTTGAAGTTTTGTTCAGTTTTTTCAAATGGAATGGTACAGCTTTTATTACATGGCTAGAAAGATAATTCGTGAAATTACGACAAAATGTCATAAAACAAAGTTGTAGGAGACAGTTTGCTAATTATAACTGAGAATTTTTCTTACTCGGTTAACACTTGAAAATACACAAAAAAAAAGATTTTTAAAAATGTTTAGCTCGTCACGCCCTCTTGCGGTCGTTTTAGAAGCTTACAAATATTTTTGGTGAATTTCTCATGATCATTTTTAGTACAATTTTTTTTTCGTTGTGTTCTTCATCAAACAGGTGTTGTCATTCGTTTTATCAGACTAACTCTTCTTTATAGGCACTAGGCGCTCCTAACGTTGGAAGGAAGTTCTACCATATTTCCGGTCATTTTAAATATCTAATAAAATTTAAATAAAAATCTTCAACATTATTTAGACTATTCGCCTGTCTCTCTGATAAACTTTGTATTCGTTGTTTGTAAAAGGTTGATGATTTTGAAGTAAAATATTTTTCGAGTGCAGTTTTTGTTAGGTGCCGAAGTAGATTTTTTTTCTACCAATAAAACGTTCATAGAAATGACAAAATGGTAATCTGACGATGGGGCATCGGGAGGATATGGTGGGTGAGAAAGTACTCCCAGCCTAACGTTTTTAGGTCATTATATACATTGTATGTATATGTATATATTGTATTGGATAGTCTTGTATTTTCATGCTTCAGATTAACACCTTTTTGATTAATCAGTCTTGGACATTTTTGAGTCAAAGCCAGGTTTAGTCTATCATTCTAGGCACAATAATATTGAGTATTTATGGTTTAATTAGGATTTTAAAACCTTAACCTTAAAACATTTTTTAAGGGTAATACTTGGTTATGGAGTGGAGAAAGGTGTTTGTTCTGGTGTTGATTCTTTTTTTTTTCTTATGTGGATTGCTGTATAGAATCTTCATTTGATCTTCAGTAATAATTTCTTGAAGAAAAGGATCTCTGCTTAACCTGGGCAAACGTCCATATTAGTGAACCGCACGTTGAATTTTGTTATTAACTGAAAGTTGATATGGCACCCATATTGCCTTTCTTTGCACTTTATTCAGTTGTATTCTAAGCCTACTATGTCTAATACCTTCTCTTGTATACTTATTTGGCTATAATCTAATTGTATAGGTGAGAGAAAAAATTGAGGAATTTAAGGAGCATATGCCTATCATACAAACTTTGGGTAATCCAGGAATGAAAGAGCGACATTGGGAAAAAGTATCTGAAATTGTCGGATTTCCTATTAAGGGTAAAAAGTACTTCTCTAAATCTGGAACAATATATTCCAAGTTCATTTTCAGTTGATGATGAATTAACTTTGGAGAAAATAATTGATTATGGACTAAACGACTATATCGACAAATTCGAGGCAATTTCCGAAGCAGCCACCAAAGAAAACAACTTGGAAAAGAACTTGAACAAGATGATTTCCGAATGGGTGGATATGGAGTTCGTCATTCACCTGTATCGAGACACTGGAACTTATATTTTGTCAGCTGTGGATGATATCCAGGTGCAACTGGATGACCATATCGTCAAAACTCAAACCATGAAAAACTCGCCCTACATTAAACCGTTTCAAAAGGAAATCATGTAAGATTCTCTAAAAATAGTTAGTCCCTTCATTTAGTTATATCTAAGGGCATCGGTCATGTTTCTGTCAAAGTAAAACTTGATATCTTAGACATTTTAATTTAATACATGAACCATTCTACAGTTTTTGATTTCAGTAACAAATTTTTACACACTAACAATAACTTTAACTTTCTCAGAGACTGGGAATCCAAATTACAACTGCTGCAAGAGATCTTGGATGAGTGGCTTAAAGTACAGGCCACCTGGATGTACCTAGAACCGATCTTCTCATCGCCAGATATCCAGCAGCAGATGCCCGAAGAAGGACGAAGATTTAGTGCGGTTGACAAAATATGGAGGGACCTAATGAAGACAGTGTACAGTGATCCGAAGGTGTTGTCTGTGGTTGAGATTGACAAGATGGCGGAGAGACTGAAAAAATGCAATAACTTATTGGAGATGATCCAGAGAGGATTAAACGACTATCTGGAAAAGAAACGTTTGTTCTTTCCGAGGTTTTTCTTTTTGTCCAATGACGAGCTGTTAGAGATTCTCTCGGAGACTAAGGACCCTACCAGGTAAACCACCGTTAATAATGTTAAGGGCAATAAATCAATTTTTATTACTGTCTCACATCTCAACGGGTGTATTATAAATGTTTCTCTTTTTTATTTCTCTTTCAGATACTATTTTCCCATTGCTCAATTTTTATTTTTCCTTCTGGTTTTGGGGACTTATTTTTTCTTACGTTTTGTGATCAATGCAATTAATATTTTTTTAAAATTCATTTTTGAATTTTAAGCCAAAAATCGCAAGAAGCCAAATCATGCGAATAGGGGCAAGTGTGAAAGAGCAGGATATTCTTCCATTCAATATATTCCAATCCTGCTTTCATGCACTAGTGCATTGTCATTTGATAAGAGCATATCTTTTGCTAGACACTGAGGAGTGAGATTATAATTTGATAATTTTAGAGGTTCGCAATTTTTTTTTGAAGAACCTGTTTGCCACCTTATGTTGAGTCCGTTAAATAATATGATGTATTAGGTTGAATGTTCAGTTTTATTTTTTAACAGTCTCCTTGTAATTCTATACACTTTTCCAAGCGCTGCTCCCATCTCTTTAATATGTCCAATTAGTAGTTGACATCTTATTCTGTAAAATAATCTTTTACGAATGTGATGGCCTCCTCATTTAAGGAAATATCTGCTCTTCGAGTGAAATTTTGAGCCTAGGAAGGAGAAAACTGTCGCTGGGGTCCAGATCAGGTGAATATGATGGGTGGCCAATCAATTTTTGGCCGTGAATTTTTGCGATCACTGAAGTCTGAGGCGGTGCGTTGTCCTAGTGGAACAAAACTTTCTTTTTCTTCAAATGCGACCGTTTTCCCGCAATTTTTGCCTTCAGCTTGTCAAGTAATGATGCGTAGTATGCCCCTGTTGTTGTTTTTCTCTTTTCAAGATAGTCGATTAACACAATCCTATGATTATCACACACAGTTTCATACACAGTTAATACAGTTAAAATCGACGCCAAAACTCTGACTTGTTTCGCTTAAACTGATGCAACAGGTAATTTTTTTTTATTGGAACCTTCGGCGTGAAACACTAAACTCAAAGAGATGTGTTTTCAGAGAAAATTGTTTCGGTGTATAGTGGTAAATCTCTTTGAGTTTAGTGCTTCAACAGGGTTTCGAAAATGTTCATTCGAATTCATCCAACGCGTGATTTAACTTTTTCATACCCAAATCATTAATCAATGTATCACAAACATGTTCTTTCGAGATGCCCACAGTCTCTGCCACGTTGAATTTCAGCCGCCCAAAATGGTACGGTTGCGTACGGTTTTGCGCACTTGACTTATTTTGTATATGATTTTCTTTAAGTTGTGGTGTAAAGTTTGTTTTGTTGATGAATCAATTAGCATCAGTAATTATTCTGAGGAATTAGATACATTCGAAGTACCTCACTGTTTTGATACAAGTTTGGAAATCACTTTGTAGGCGATTAAGTTGCTAGCTAATGATTGTTTGGATAATTTTCAGTTGCTTTCTCTTCGCAAAGACGAGCTATTTTCAGTTTAGTCTTCGGTCAAGTCTCATCCCAGGATATTTTGTACAGTTGGCAGAGGGAAGTTAAGTGTTACAGTTGGACATGATTTCTTCCTTCTTAAGAGTGAATGCCTTTATGTTAGTAATAGCTGCTTGAAGTTTTTCATATGGACAATTTGGTACCTTATTGCTGCTATTGCCATCGCGAGATCACATATATATTATTAGTATTTTTCACGTATGGGCCCTGGTGGACCACGCGAAGTAAAGTTAGAGGCGTTTGTTGTTGTTAGCCTTCCTTTGGGACCCAGACTGTTTTCATTCTTTCACTTTGAGCTTTATTTCTTTCGTCAGACCAAGTTGTTCCAGTCTTCCTACATTTTTTTCTCTGGCCAACCTTCCAAACGTTAACCTTGTGTCTGAAACAGTGTCTATCCTGAATTTCACTTTGTGTAATATTTGCTGCTCTTAGGTCCTCTTTAATTGCAGCAATCCATTTAATTATTTCTACTTTAGCTCTACTCCTATTTTCATAAAATTCGACTATTTGTCTAGTTAGCCTATTCGGATTCATCCGTTTTATGTGTCCGTAAAACTTAAGTCTTCTTTTTCTCATATCGCTATGTATATCTGTGTATTGTTTGATTTCTAGGTTTTCTTGAAGTCGGTATACTGTGCTATTTATAACTGTGTCTCAGTTTAGTGTTTTTAGATATGCATTTTTTGATGTAAATATTTTGTGTCCCAATGCCGTTTCCATTTTTTGACATCTACCCTTATTGGTCGCTTTTTCCAACCCATTTTCCATGATTATTTCACCAAAATATTTGAATTGAGAAACTCGTCGGATGTTACCATATTTTGTTTTTAGAAATTGTGTTCTTAGTCTGTTACAGGTGATGTAATGTGTCTTTTCAAGGGAAATTTGGGGTCCTACCTTTTGTGCCGTTTCTTTTAGGATTTCAATCTGTTTTTGTGCCGTTAATATATCTTGAGCCAACATTGCTAGATCATCAGCAAACGCCAGACAATCAATTTTGATGTTGGTTCTACCCAGTTTAGTGGGCTGGTCAATATTCAAGTCTCCTCCGTGGATGTTTGCGATCAAGAGGTATCCAGTCCAGGATCGCCTTGGTTCATATTTCGTCCCATCACCTCGCTACATGACCTGCCCACCTCCATTTAAATTCTTTTACTCTTCCAATTATGTCACTCACTTTTGTTTGTTCTCGGATTCATGTGCAGGGCTTTCTATCCCGTTTGGTAATGCCAAACAACCAACTTTTCCACTCTCCACTGTGCTACAGGCAGTTTTTGAACTGATTGCGACGTGAGTATACAGGTTTCACTTTCATATGTCATAATATATTTTTTTCACGATATACTGATCAAAGACTTCTTTTCAACCAAAGTGGTAGATTGTTCCTAAATACTATATTGAGCCTGCCAAATGGCTGTCGCCACATTTAACTCGTCGTCTCACCTCACGGGTGGTATCCCCTTCGATTGAAATCATCTGCTCAAAATATATTAGTGATTCACAACTTTCAAATCCTTTCCTAAAATAGAAATTATTTTGTTCTCAGAAAATTTATTGAATATGCTGTGACTGTTCTTCTGGTTTATTTTCAAGCCAAATGGTTCTCCAGCCCTCTACAGCACTGAAATTTCTTCATTCTACTGAATCCACTTCTGAATCCTGCTCGCTGTCTTGGTTGTGCCTCATTGAGTTTTCTTACTATTCTTTTAGATATTATCTTGGTGAACTTTTTGGACACTGATACAAACACGCTTATACAGTGACAGGAAGCTTATTGGACTGTAGTTCTTTAAATCGTCCTATGCTCCTTTTTATGTAAAATAATCACTTCTGTATTTTTTCATAATTTGGGAACTTTTTGTTCTTTGAGGCATTTTGAGTGTAATTGTGCCAGGGTTATATGTAAAGTCCAACACCAGCTTTTAGCATTTTAACAGCTATACTATTCTTTTCTGTAGCCTTACTATTTTTCACCGAGTCTAGAGCCCTTGTCGTTTCCTCCACCCGGATATCCGGCATTTGTTCTTCAGTGGGGATTGCTGTTCTTGGCTGGTTCTGATGCTCATATCACTTTGAATAAAATCGTTTAACAACCTCTACCATTTCCGACCACTCTCTGCACACTGTACCATCTTCACGCATTAAGCAAACAATTTTGCGTCCTTTTCTTTCTCAGCTTCTGTTTAGCTTTGTTAACTCCCCTTCCCTCCCGTTCCCTGCCCTAACTTTCTTCCAGAGTTTTTGAACTAACTGCATGTTGAATCGGAGCGTTTCCTCTCGAATACGTTTTCTTGTAGTTTTGCAAAACCCATCGTACTCGATCCTGTCAAAAGGACTACCTGCATTCTTCATTGTCCGTCGTTTTTCCATTAAATTAATGGTCTCATTGAAGATTTTTGACTGTTTGAAACATTTAACTTTTGCTGGTGCTATTGAAGCAGCCGTTTCAAGCACGTTGTTAGCGATTTTCTTATATTCATCTATAATTTCCACCTCCTCCTGTCCTTGCCACACAGTAAATCGGTTCGACAAAGCAATCTCAAAATCATTTATTCTCTCCAGCAGTTTATCAGAATCCACTTTGCCCCTTTTTGATGTTATCATTCTTTCGCGTTCTTTTCGGCAGTTTATCCTAATTTTTGCTCGTACCATTCGGTGGTGACTTCCAATATTAAAATGGTTAAGGTCAGTACAATTACAAAATATTGTGTATACATATGAGGTTGAATCAATTTTAGATGAGATATTTTAGAAAAATCTTTTAGTCTGATGAATCTTCTTTTGTGTTCAGAGTACAGCCACATTTGAAGAAATGCTTTGAAGGTATAGCCAAACTGACATTTACCGAAGATCTTGACGTAACTGAGATGAAATCCAGCGAAGGGGAAGTCGTACCACTTCCAGATGTGATCCAAACTGCACTGGCTCGAGGTCAAGTGGAGAAATGGTTGGTAGAACTGGAAGCGGACATGAAGAAGGCCGTTCACTTGATGGTGATGAAATCCATTGAGGATTATCCGAAAAGACCCAGAGATAATTGGGTAAATCATTCTCTAAACTGTACTCTAAGTGTGTAATGCACAATTTTCTCTCAAACTTAGTTTTTTTCTCAGTTAATTTCTCCGATTCACACCACTCTGCGTGGATTTCTCAGATACATGCCATATACGAGCTACAAGTTGAAATATATTTTTATAGGTGTTGAAATGGCCAGGTCAGTGTATTCAATCAGTGGGTTCTACTTTCTGGACCACAGATGTGACCAAGGCAATAGATGAAGGTATTGCATCAATGAAGACATACTTGAGTAAGTGCAATGTGCAAATTGCAAAAATAGTTGATTTGGTCCGAGGCAAATTAAACACTCAAAATAGGATAACTCTGGGTAATAAGGACGTCAAATGGTGTATCTCTTGTTGCATTATGTTTTTGGGCATTTTCAGGAGCATTGGTGGTCTTGGACGTTCATCAACGTGACGTGCTTTCTGGTATTATAGACTTAGAAGTTAAAAATGTTCACGATTTTAACTGGTTGTGTCAGTTAAGGTACTATTGGGAGGTAAGTTTTTCATATTTGAAAAGTATGTTTAAATTATCTACCATATTAATATTGTTAAAGTCCAATAATATGATCACTGCTATGATTAATTCGACTTTGCGGTATGGTTACGAATATCTGGGAAATACTACGAGACTGGTAGTTACTCCTTTGACTGACAGATGTTATAGGACACTTTTTGGCGCGTTGCATTTGCATTTAGGTAAAATAACTTGATGATAATATTGATAAAGTGTCGAAGTTTATTATTATAAATATATATAAGGAGGGGCACCTGAAGGACCTGCTGGCACTGGCAAAACAGAAACCACGAAAGACTTGGCCAAAGCTGTTGCTAAACAATGTGTTGTTTTCAATTGCTCAGATGGATTGGATTATATTGCTTTAGGAAAGTTCTTTAAGGTAGGAAATATTTATTTACATACACACCCACAACGAACTGTTAGTTTCTATTCGAGTATTAATTCATTTTCAACCTTTGTTTTAATATTTTTAATTTTTTTTTAATGATATCTACAAATATGATATCTACGCCTATGATACTCTAAACATTGTGATGGATATTTATTTTAGATCGTTTTTAAACGAAAATAACAAAAACATTGTTCTGCTGATAACACATGTTTTTCGATTTTTGCCCATTCCGTTGATACTCGTGTTTACATATTACTTTAGTTCTTTTTTAATCTTCAATCAATTGATTTAAAAATGCCTGGAAGCATGATATCTCAATTTATCAAATCAAGAGTAATTGCTTTGTTATAACAGGGCTTTAATTAAAGTGATATAGCGGGAATTGTACGTGTGTAAAGTGATAAATGACGTAAAGGATCGCTCCAGAAGTGATATAAAACGATGAAGTACAGCGGTACAAAACAGGCAGATATCAATGATAGCTCGAAGAAATTGTCTGAAATCTACAAGTGGTATATCAAGGCAGCTTGTTAGGCTTGAAGGGGGTAAATGTTTTAAGATAATCGATAACACGCAGACAGAAAGCAGTAAATTTGCATTGCAGAAAATCTTTACGTATTCCCAAACTAACCCTTTAACACAAAAATGAAAGATTACAATGGGCTCGAGAAATGGTGGATCATAGTCCTAACTGAGATAACGTGATGTTCTCCAATGAGACGAGGGCTGGCTTAGTTTCTGATTCACAAAGAACATTAGTTTGGACAGCTCCAGGTTGACAAGCCAGACTAGAAACAGTTCAAACGCGTATTCCATTTAAAGGTGGTAGCGTGATGTTTTGTGGTGGTATTATGAGGGGTACATGAACATCTCGACTAGTCCTGGAGAGAAGAGTCATTGGTGCTGTGTAGGAGGAAGTCCTAAACCTTGTTGTGCGTCTCTTCCGAGGCGCAGTGGGTAACGCATTTGTTTTCATGGGTGACAATGCTTCTCCTTATCGAACAGTAGCAGTACAAAGTTTTCTTGAAGAGAAGGGAATAATCAAGTTAGGGTGGCCAGCAAATTCCCCTGGCATAAATGTCATTAAACATGTTTTGGATATTCTGAAAACATGCATCAACAAACGCAACAATCCTTCTGTTATCCTGCGAGAACTAAAATATGCTGCTCGTGAAGAATGAGAGAGAATTCCACAAGCCCAAATTGATCATTTAATCGACAGCATGCCAAATCGCCTACAGACATGCATACAGACCCATGCAGGAACTACAGCTTGTTAGTTTTATTGAAAGTTGTTCTTTTTATTTTTAAATTATTTTTGAAGGCAATTGGTATATTTAAAACGTATCAATTTTGCACACATTGGTTATTTAGTGTCCAATTTTATTTGGTACCAGTAAGAGTTGTAATAAAATGATGATTAATGATGATTACGTGAACGAGTAAAAGAAAAACCTAATAATAAAAAAGTGAAATGTTTGAATATCCCAAATTTTTGACATGTGTATATATTTCAATAGGAAATTGATTAAATATATTAATTGAAATATGTTCCATTATTCTTTATATATTTTCCCATCTTTGTGGTAAATATTTTTATTAGTCTATTTATCGATTTATTTCTGAATTTTCTGCTGATTAGGAATGTGTGTGCCAAAAAAACGTATTACAGCAATCGAAAAAGCTGATAATCTGATTGTGGTAAGTCTGGAGGATAGGCTGGTCAAGGAGAAACTTCCCAGTTTTGCATTGTGGTATGGAAGAATTGTTCTTCGTCGATTATTGTCTACGAGAGTTGCTGTTCATGTATCTGGAATTGGTAACAATGGTGTTGCTAGGCACCATCGGACATATACATTGTAAAGTTTGACATTGTTGAACGTACTCAGAACGTTTTGTCATACGGACGCTATTTTGTGTTGTTTAGTGATTTGAAAATTTCATCTCGATCAAAAAATGGAATTAACTCCTGAGAATGTCCGTGTGATGATTTACTATGACTTTCGACGTGGATTATCTCAACAACAGTGCATCGATCAACTCACTTCGACTTTTGGCGATGACGAACCATTTAAAATCACTGCATATTACTGGTTTAGTGGATTATATCGTGGCCGTCGTTTACTCACGGACGAATTTAAAGAAGGTCGTCCAAAATCGGTTGTTGTGCCAGAAAACATCGATTCGTGTACCTACTGATAAAGCAAGATCGTCATGTGACATTCAGTAAGATTGAAGCTTCCTAGGCATTAGTATGACAAACATACACAAAATTTTACATGAACATTTAGCTGTGAAAAAGATTTATGCGCGTTGAATACCGCATAATTTGGCAATCGCTCAAAAAAAAAGGCTGGTATCGATTGATGCATACAAATGCTTAAAACATACAATCGTGATGCGTCAAAAGCACGTGTATAACATCACACAGGTGACAAATCTTCGATCTATGCGCATGAGCCCGAAAAGTAAACAGCAGTTGACTGTATTGGTCTTTCAAAATGAGTCAAACCCAACAAAAGTTGTTCGTGCAAGAAGCACTTCGAAGCAAATGGTCGCCTGTTTCGGAACTTTGCAACCTATTATTTTCTTATTTGAGAACAAAATTTGAAAATATAGATCACAGCGACGGCAGCTGTTCGCCGGGAGCACTGGGAAGTAGGTCCAGGACAGGATGAAGCTGCGATACCAAATTCAGCGCCACCCGGTTCGTTAATTTATCTGATAATTAGAAAGGACCCTGGAATCGGGAAGGGGTCTAACTTAAATAAAACTGTTTAATAGATTTTACACATGTATTTCACAAAAAAAAACACACTAAAAAACCCATCAAATCAGGACACAGGAAGGTTTAGGGAAGGTGGTTCTCTAAACCTTACCGTGAAAGAAATCAAAAATGAAACAAATCGCTCTAGATTACGCCAGCTGGTCTCTAAATCCCTATACTTATATACTAGAGGTTATTACCTTTATTCTGACAATAGTGAAAAGAAATATATATAAGGTTTCCACAATGGTCGAGCTCTGAAATAGGTGGTCTTTCAATAGTCTGTCTCCGTTGATCGGATTCTCTGCTGCCGGGTCGTAAAACCCTCTAGAAGAATATCAGATAAATCAGCCCAAGCATGGCTTGGCCAGCAAACCTACGTATCTCTGTCGGAAGGGCAAGGCGCGAAAACGTCCGCTCACCTGGAGATTTGGGGTTAGACTGTCTTGGCCTTGTCCTAACGATACAGGAGCTCCTTCATTTAAAATTTCGCCAGGAACAAACCTACCAGTAGCGGTCAAGAACTCGGAAACTGTCGCATGTCGGAATAGAAAAAGTGCTTTGAAAGTTCGTTCAAATCCGGATACATAAATAGCAACCCTCTTGTTAATGATCTTTTTTTACTAATTCAAAGTGCTTGATATTTTCAATATAGTACTTACAGAACTATGCTGTGGTACTAGCTAATGTGGAATTGTATTGGAGTCGTGCGGTAATTATACTGATGTTAGTAGCGAATTATTTATCCAGATGGTGTACACATATTTGCCTGATTGCTTATTCTCATCATGTGGAGATATGAATGATCATGGCTCGTTTTACATGCCCTGGGTTCACGAGGGCCACTCCTTTTATTTCTCATATTCTGCAAAGAGATAGTAGCGCGAAGCGATTTGACCAATTTCTTCAATGCTCATACAGCGGAATCATCAAGGGAGAGAGATTAAGGTTTTAAATTGACAAATTTCACGAAAACCTTAATACATCTACCATATTTGGGGTGGGATTTTTGACCCCAAGAATCCCGCTTCATTTTAGAGATGGGTGGAAGTGGGACGCGCAGCTATGTATTTACTTTGGTATTCCCGATAAGGAAAAAAGGTTTCGAATCGGATCATCAATGATGGTACGTTAAACAGTGTTGTATATATTATAACTCACGATTTTTTTAGTATTGCTGATAAATAAGTACTGAGAAGTATAAACAGAACTTTGCTATCAGTAAAATACCATCCGCACCTTGTCTCTAAATGTCTACCTATGTTGCTTTAGAATTCTTCTATTAATGTTGCCTTAATGCTCCCCCATATGAATAAAAACTTTTACAGTACATTTTTTTCTATAATAATTGAAGGTTCAGAATTACTAATTGTTTATGAAGGGTAACTGAAGTTAATAAATAACTGAATAACTATATTTCCTAATGAGGTAAATGATCTGTATTAATGATAGGGTTTGGCTTCTTGTGGTGCGTGGTCCTGCTTCGACGAATTTAATCGAATTGATCTGGAGGTGCTGTCCGTGGTGGCTCAACAGATTTTGACCATCCAGCGAGGAATCAATGCAGGAAACGAAAAAATGTTCTTCGAAGGTACAGAGTTGAAATTAGATCCAACTTGTGCTGTATTCATTACTATGAATCCAGGTAAATCTTAGTTTTTTATACACTTTTTTATTATATTACTTTTTTGTTTTATCTCTTCACTATAGCTCTTTTTCTTTTGTTGTATTTTAAATTTCTTCTACTTTTTATTGAATGTTTCAGTGTTTTAATTATAATATTCAATATATTGTAGAATATATCCTTTACAATTTTTTTGTGATATTTTTATCATATTATGTGTATAAAATAATACAACTTTTACAACAGTTACACAATTTGAAAACAGACCTGACTTTTTGATGTTCTTGAGCACTGCGTTGTAAACATTAAGTGTTTGTTTACTGCTGATACTGTTTATGACAATTTTTTCTACATCTCTACGATATTTCTTTTGAGTGCGATGTTCGATTTGACCAGTGGTAATAATTCCTTAATAGTGCGTGTTAAATTTTTGGGTACTTTTTGCTATTAAAATGCTACACGTTTATGAAAACAATGAACTAGTTCACATAATATTAACTTACGGGGAGTGCTAACAAAATGTAGTAGCAGCGTGTGATTTATACGCGGAAAGGTTTCCTTTAAGAAACAATTCCGCTCCACGGATGTTTGTAAATTTAGTTACAAGACTTCGCGACACAGGGTACTTTAATGCACAACGAGGAGGTCACGCTGGAAGATCTTCCGAAGAAGAAATTTAAAAAAATGTCGAAAACGAGCCAACAATGAGCACTATAGTAGGTCAAGTTGAACTTCGTCATAGTAAAGTGTGGAAGACTATACGACAAGAACACTTTTTATCCCTAGCATTACACAGGTCGACAACTTTTTTTTAGGTTTCTGTTCTAATGCTGATTCTAGGCAACGAAAAACACTTAAATTTCAATTTTTATTGTGCGCATAAAAATAATCGATAATACGATCGTCGTGCATGTCCTTTCTTGTACGCTTTAATATATTGAAATCATCACAGCACGGGTTTCGAAGTGGTCGATCTACACATTCAGCAATCTCTCATTTTTAAACAAGATATATGAAAACATAAACGATAATTGCAAATGTGTTGGTCTGTTTATGGATCTAAGTAAGGCTTTCGATCTGGTGGATCACGCAATACTGCTGGACAAATTTCATCACTATGACTTGAGGGGTCGGGTGAGAGAGTGGATGCAATCTTACTTGTTTGACCGACATCAAGTTGTACAGATTGATGAAGCAACATCTGAAAGATTAAGGATTATTTCTGGAGTGCCCCAAGGATCTGTTTTGGGTCCACTATTATTTTTAATTTTTGTTAATGATCTGCAAGATGTTTGCAGTAGCGGAAATATGGTAATGTTTGTTTGCTGATGATAGCAGCTATTTAACACGAAATAGAAACATGCAAGGAGCTATTGAAACGGTACAGGAAATGCTCAATAAATTTTATAGTTGGTTTACAAATAATAAGTTATCACTTAACGTGGGCAAAACTAGTTTTATTGGCAGTCAAATTTACTAAAAATTAACGGTAAATCTATACAGCAAACATCCTGTACTAGATTTCTGGGTGTTCATCTCGATAACAGACTTTGCTGGGATGAACACATAGCTGAACTATGCAAGAAATTAGCTGCTGTCTCATATGCTGTTTATAGGTTGAAACGGGTTGGTACCACGGATATTGTGCATTCATATTACTATGCAGAGTTTTACAGTCGCGCTAGGTACGGTTTGATATTTTGGGGTGGGTCGCCTCATCTGATGCGTGTTTTCAAAATACAAAAAAATATAATTCGAATGATGGGTGGGATGTGTCGACCAATTTTTAAACAATGCAGGATTTTGACTCTACCATCACTATATATTTTGGAGATTATCATCTTTGTTAGGCGAAATTTTGTAGCATTCGTAAAAAATAGTGATTTTCATCACTATGACACACGAGGCTCTGGTGAATTTGTTTTACCAATACATTTATGTAAGATAGTTGAACATAATGTTTACTATAGGGGTGTGAAGCTGTATAATAAGTTGCCACAACGATTTAAGCATGTTCAGAATGACAACGAATTTAAAAAATTAGTCCGCGAATTTCTTATAAGTCAAAGTTTTTATAGTTTAGATGAATATATGTCGTATCAATAATTAGATTCAATGCTTATTTATGTACAGAATGTTTATTTGTGCAAGATTATCATTTCATGTATTATTTCTGAGGTCGTGTCACTGAACATTCTGTCAATTCTGTCAATCTGACTTAATCATGGATATTTTTATTGTTGTGGGGATTGAATAAATACTTTATTAAATTATTAAATTATATACCTTATCAAGAATAAAATATTTATATGTAGGTTTAAATGTTATATATTCTTTGTATGCACAGAAGTGTGGCAATGTGCATGCTCTTGTTTTGACTTGATCCATGCATATTTGTATTATCTTGAGGATTCAATAAATTATTATTATTATTATTATTATTATATGTAAGTTTCGAAGATTTTAATTGATTTTATGAACAACAAATGGCAGCACTTTGATCAACGCGATAGCAAATTGTATATTATTTGTGAAGGGCACAGTAGTGTGTGTCTACTTATCTATCACAGCTGTAACTGTGTCTACTTATCTATCACAGCTGTAATACACAAGGATTACTAAGTCAGAAAATCGCATCAAGACAGTGTAAACAGGATGATGATTTATTCTGTTTTATTTGCGATGAATTTATTAAATTAAGAAGCAAAAAAATTGCTTTGGTAACAAATTTGAAGCTTTGCGAAGCTTATGAAGCCTTTATGAAATATATTAATATTCAACTTCAGTATTTCTTAATTTTTTATGCATACAACTTAAATTACACTTGTGGTTTTCGGTATTTCTAGCTTGGTGTCGAGGAAAAAACGAAACATGAAGTTTACAGTGCCAAGACTTTGGAGAGAACCTAGTTCTCATGTACATGACTGTTATTTTTGTGTCGTTAATCCAATTAAGCGTCGATCTGGTCAAAATGCTGAAAATATTTTATATCCTGATATTCCTTCTACGTCTTCTCCGATACCTCATGGTGAAAATTTTCCGAATTCAATCATCGCAAAGTTCAACAGAATCCAGTACACCGCTTACCAACACCGATAGTAGTGAATTCATGATAAAGTCACAAAGATTTGGACCACATTTCATCAGCTCAACAGAATTCAATGATTTAGTACGAGACCTAAACCTACTCAAAAATAAAGCAGATATTTTAGGTCCACGATTGAAACAGTTGAATTTGCTTGAAGATGATGTGGCAATAACTGATCAAAGACAGCGTCTTAAAAATTTTTCATGTTTTTTCACCAAATAAGTCGGTTTTTCTTACGGGAACAGCGTGATTGATTTTTTCGTTGAAATCGGAATACCATGCATACCTTCTGACTGGCGGGTTTTCATGGAAGCTCTTCAAAAAGCTTAAAAGCAGTTGTTGTTCACAACGGAAATCTATTGCCTAGTCTTTCCGTAGCATATTCTGTAATGCTTAAGGAAAGTTACGTTAGTGTGTAATAGGCGTTTTTAAGATGGTTGGTTTTCTGATGGTAATGCAAGGTGGGTATACTAAATATCTTTGTAACCTTTGTTTATGGGATAGCAGAGCATATTCAGTACATTACCAACGGCGTATACGGCCTGATCGAGTCAAATTTCAGACAGGAAAACATAATGTGAAGTCGAAATCAATTGTAGAGCTTTAGAATATACTGATGTCACCGTTACATATAAAATTAGGTCCTAATGAAGCAAATTTGTTAAAGCCCTGGATCCAACTTCTGAAGCTTTTGAATATTTAAAGCGAATTTTTCCCAAATTATCTGAAGTTAAAGTTAAAGCGGGTATTTTCGTCGGACGACAAATAAAACAAATGAGCAGTGATGATTTCACAGAATTCCTCAATGCTCATGAAAAACAAGTATGCGAGAATTTTAAAGCAGTTGCTAATGGTTTTTTTTTGGAAACAATAGTGCTCACAGTTATGAAGAATTGATTGAAACTATTCTTGAAAGTTTTAAAATTATGGGCTGCAGAATGTCCCATAAACTTTATATGCTACATTCTCATCTGAACCAATTTAAAGATAATATGGGTGCTTACTCAGAGAAGCAATGCGAATGTTTTCACTAAGATGTGATGGACTTTGAACGACGTTACCAAGTGCAGTACAACGAGAATATGATGGGAGATTACATTTGTTTTCTCAAACATAAGAGAACCACTAAAAATATTAATTTTTAAACTTGATTTTTTGCTATTTTACATTTATGTGCTATTGTTTATCGCAGTTCTTGAATTAAAAAGACTTTGATGTTCAGCAAAAACTTTTCTAATCGTAATTTAAAATATAATTATTAAAACATTATAAAAATAAGTAATTTTCCTTAAAAATTCGAAAAATTCTTTAGTCTCTAGTTTCTACAAAAGCAAACTTTGATAAAAAAAAATCCTATATTTGTAACGTAGGTGAAACCAAAACTTCGTATCGATTCGGTGTTATCAATAGGTACAAGCGTTATAACTCGAAAATTGTTCTAGAAGAGTTGAATTTTGTCAGTGGCTTTTATATTAATATAACTGAAATGAATATTTTACTAAATTTATTTCATCTACTGATGAGGTGACATTTACAAGAAATGGTGTAAATAATTTCCACAACAACCATGTTTGGGCAGTAGAAAATTCGCATGCTGTGGAAATGACCCATTTTCAGCACAGATTTTCAGTAAATGTTTGGGCTGGTTAATAAATGGCATGCTTATCGGACCTTTCTTTCTTCCAGGTCGACTGACAGGTGAAAATTATTTAGACTTTTTTCAAAACAAACTGCCACAATTATTACAAGATGCCCCTTTAAATGTTAGACAGAATATATGGGTTTGAGTTCTACATGATGGAGCTCCACAAGTACACGAACATTTAAATAATGAATTTCCTAACAGATGGATAGGGCACAAGGGACCCATTTCTTGGCCTTCACACTCCCCGGATTTAACGCCCGCGATTTTTTTCTGTGGGGCTATTTAAAAAAAGCTGAAAACGCATTGAAAACGGTTGTGATTTTATCGTGGATACCGAGATTTTATTATTGGCGCGTGTAGTGACGCATGAATACGCCGAGCAAGATTTTGTGTTAACCGAACAAACGGTGACAATTCTGAACAATTTTTGAACAACATGTAACATTTTTGTATTTGTTATTCTGCAATTTTTATGATTTTTGCTAAATTGACTTCCCTTTTCGAGTTCTACAACGCACTGGTCGAGAATATCTCTTAAGAATATTATATATATATATATATATATATATATATATATATATATATATATATATATATATATATATATATATATATATATATATTTGATATAATTTTACAACACACTCTAAATTTGTAGGTTATGCTGGAAGATCAGAACTACCTGATAATCTGAAAGCCTTATTCCGTTCCGTTGCCATGATGGTTCCAGATTATGCTCTAATATCTGAAATTGAACTGTATGCTTCAGGATTTTTGATCGCCAAACCTCTGGCAATCAAAATTGTGGCTACATATAGGTTATGTTCCGAACAACTCTCCTCACAGTGCCATTACGATTATGGTGAGAATTTAATTTATTTTTGTATTCAGTTCTTTTTAACACGAGCCTAGTCTAAGAATTCTTCAGCCTTTATGATGTACAGTTATTAACCAGTTATACTCTTGAAGTTATTACCCTATTTATAGTTAGCATCCTTGAAACTTAATCATATTCGATGAGTATCAGAGTTAAAAGTTAACTTCGAATAAACTTTGTTGTTCGGTTGTTGCTTGGTTTTATAGGTTTTTCTGTATATGAATTATCTGCTACGGTAAATATAAAGTGGGTATAATTGATAAAATTAAAGTGGGTTTCAAGTGATTTCATTCCATTGAACATAGAAAAAGAAACAGTCTCAAATGAATAGCAGACACGAGAAGAAAATATCCTACAAAAAGCCTTTATCATCAATACACCAAATATATCAATGTTTTAACAGATTGTGTTATAAAATAAAATTGTTTCAAGCATTCCAAATATTTCCTTCTGTTTGGGATAATAATAAATTATCAAACTCTCATCTCTAGTATTTAAATATGTATACTCATAAAAGCAAAATTTACAAAATTTACGTTTAATTTTGATCATAAAAATTATGAATACACAGGTATGAGAGCTGTAAAGTCAGTTCTTCGAGCAGCTGGTGCTTTAAAATTGAGATATCCTGAAGAAAGAGAAGAAATATTAGTTTTGAGATCAATTAAAGACATCAATTTGGCGAAATTTCTTCATCACGACGTACCATTGTTTCAAGTATGCATTATATTCGTGAACTTACTGGAATTAAAATTAATATTTGTCTTTTCTATCAGGGTATAACCTCTGATTTATTCCCTGGCGTCATTTTGCCTGAACCAGACTATGTTGCTCTCAACAAGGCCGTTGAAGATGTCTGTAAAACGATGAACGTTCAGAACGTTCCACCTTTTCTGGAAAAAATACAGCAGCTTTACGAAATGATCGTGGTGCGTCATGGACTTATGATAGTTGGTTTGCCTTTTGCTGGAAAAACAACGTGCTATCGAGTGTTAGCAGATGCACTTGGACTTGTGGAAGAAAGGGTAAGTACTTGATAAATGTTTTTTGTTAAAGAAATTTTACTATTAGCTATATAACAAATTTGGCGCAGTGGGTAGGGTGAAATTGAGATATTCTTGGATTCCGAATGTTGTAAAAGTTTATTCTGTGTAATATTTGGGAAACTGATTTCTGTAACAAGAATTTTCTTCAAATTAAGTTACGGGCTATTTCGTTGGTTTTGGAAATAATC
Organism: Cosmopolites sordidus; assembly: GCA_031761425.1. Lineage (NCBI taxonomy): Eukaryota > Metazoa > Arthropoda > Insecta > Coleoptera > Curculionidae > Cosmopolites > Cosmopolites sordidus. Next base: position 925,988 of record JARFXV010000036.1, read on the forward strand.
AGGATTTCTAATTAAATTTAGGACAAAAGGTCTTTAACAGTTTACCAAGATGTTGTCCTTATTTTATCGAAGTAAACTGGATGCTTGATTTTGGAGGGATACACATTCTTGGATAAATACTTTTTTTACATTACATCATTCTGAAGCTGAATATATATATATATATATATATATATATATATATATATATATATATATATATATATATATATATATATATATCGTTGGCACATTACAGTTTTACAATAAATGTTGGGTATTACCAGCACTAATAATTAGTATTGTAAGGAAATCAAAACAAATATAAATATAATAGTATATTAAAGGTTTATATCACAGGCCTTGAAATGTCCCGACGTATGCTTCAGCTAGAATGGCTATACAACTGCTGAATATGAAAACTGTTTATATTTGTTGGGGTTGTTTTAAATAACCAGGTTTATTTCTTTATTGGGTTTTGAAATATGATAATTCCATTCTAGAATTATTGAATTTGAATGTTTTGAATTAGAATACTTAAAAGTGTATTTACAGTCATTATATCTGTAATATTACATTACGTACTCTTTTGATCATTAGTGTGATGAGAAGATTTATGAAGATTTGGTCATATTTTCATTCAGTTAAAGGATTGTGATCTAAAGTTTGTATTTAGGTCTTTCGTATTCTTCTGAAGTTTATAAAATTCTACCGACTACGCCAAATGTGTTATGTGGTTATTTGAAATACTTATTAAAAATCTCAAATAACATGTGAGTTCACTGATATTCTGATGGTTATATTTGCAGATTGTATTCTATTTTGATTGATATTAACCTGTTTAAATTTTACCTCTGGAACTGTATCATACATTTCTTTAACAAACACTTCAAAAGGGCAAATGATATTTTTTAAGGGTGAAATGGACGAACATCGAGCTATTTACACCATCATGAATCCAAAATCGATTACCATGGGCCAGTTATACGGACAGTTCGATCCGGTGTCGCACGAATGGTCGGATGGAGTTCTGGCTGTCAGTTTTCGCCAGTTTGCTATGTCAACAAGTGAAGATAGGTTCGTATCAAATAACGTACATGTAATCTTACCATATTTGCCTGTCTACTGTTCCTTTCGAGAGTCGTCCCAAATCCCAACTAATTAATGTGAATTATTAAATTAATTTTCATATATATATATATATATATATATATATATATATATATATATATATATATATATATATATATATATATATATATATATACAGTTAATTTAGGGTCTATATCACTATTAAGGCGCAAAAATAGTTAACCTCTAAATGAAAGTGGCTTATGCCATGCTTATGGCAGTGCTTTCTGGCAGTGCCATAAGGGGGCTTTATGGCAGTGCTTTCCGTTGAAAAAATCGCTTTACGAAAAAAATTGGTGTGAATCATTATGTGACTGTAACGATTTCAAATTGGAACTGAAAATGCATCAAATGTTGACCTTCCTCCCATTATATGGCTTTATTCTTTATGTCAACCACGCAGTAGTCTCAATGATACCCATTTGTTGTCAATATTTGAAAATGGATATGTAATTTTGTAATTTTTGTAATTTTTCATAATTAATTTCATAAGTAAACAGCATAAATATTTTCTTAACACTCCAAATCGAACGCGGAATATCCAATATATTCACTAGCTTCAATGCTTTTTTGTATCTTCCTTATTTCGACTTCGCTACGATAGTTATGTTAAATATACACATCGTGTAATTCAAGAAACCCTGTTTTTACAGAATGCCCCTTTTTCGTACTAAATTTATTTTAAATATGAGGGGAGGCTTATTGAGGGGGGTTTAGAGGACCAGGATCTTTTGTAATATCTATTTTTTTTTGTTTTTAACCTTGGATTAAAAAAAATCACAGGTCTACAAGACTAAATTTAAAAAATCGCTTTAAGCCATCGCACATCTATAATTTTTCCGAATTATCTTCCAATGGCAAGTTACTTTAGTTATATATAAAATTATCTGCCTTAATTTTCTTGAAATGTTCTCGATTTACCTTTGCCTTGGACTAGGAAAAGCTACATATGGACGCAGACATACATATATCATTACAAACGTGACAGCCATTTTCAACCGAGTTGTGTTCCCTATATTCTCGTCTTTCTGGTTCATTGTTTTGAGAAATAGTTAATTTCGTATAGTGCCTGCTCTGGAGCTATTTCGAGAATCATATACTTACATCTATGTCTGGATGCATTTTTAATATAATGGTTTAGAATGCTGGTCTCTAAATAGGGACTGATGGACATCAAATAGTTCTGGTGGCAAGTTTGGTCAGCAAGACATTTTTATAACATTAATTTTAATAAAACAATAAAAATATAGCAAATTAGTTGGATAGTGAAAATCCTTCTATATCTAGATTATACTCCTGCCACTGAATTAATACTTATTTCGTAGTTTTGAAATGGGTCGATACATTTATTGTGTTAAAAAATTGCTGTGGTATCTAACATATATTTAAAATATTACACGAATATATCCACAAAAATGTTTGTTAATTATTAATTAATTCATTTATGAGGACAGAAAAATTTTAATATTTTGCAACATCTCAGGAAATGGTTAATTTTTGACGGCCCAGTGGATGCCGTTTGGATTGAAAACATGAACACCGTACTGGACGACAACAAAAAGCTTTGCCTGATGTCGGGTGAAATAATTCAACTATCCAACTCAACAAATTTGATTTTCGAACCCATGGACTTGGATGTAGCCTCACCAGCCACAGTTAGTTTCCCAAATATTCCAATTAAAGAAATGGTTGTATAAAAATCTTAATTACAGGTCTCCAGATGTGGCATGATCTATATGGAGCCAAAGTCGATTGGTTGGAAACCGTTGTTGTCATCTTGGTTGAACACTCTTCCTCCATTCATCAACAACGACTTTTACAAGACGATGATCTTTAATTTGTTCATAAGATTTTGTAAACCATTGCTGTGGTTGATAAGAAAAGGCGGAGTTAGGGTAAGTTTGAGTTTAATAATGCGTGATATATTTGAAGTATGGAGTTGATGGTACATAATGCCTTTACATTCAAACATTATAGTCCTACGAAACTGCTAAATTGATATGTTGATTAGAAGCACAGATACTCTATGAGGGTTGTTCGAATAGATTTCTGATAAATTTACTACACAAATAATAAATACATTTAGACCTTCAGTATAATGTAAATTTAAATCTATAAATTCATAAAATCTACAAATATCATAGTCATTTGGTCAAACTTGCGCCATATCTGTATCATATCGAGAACTTTTCGAACAACTCTCGTATCATCTTGAGTGATAATTTAAATAGTTGATTATTCATAGCCAGTTTTCATTTTTTAATGAACCTTTGGATATCCTTAAAAAATAAATAAAATCTGTCATTTGCTTTGTGTTAAATAAACGTTTCCTTATATTCATTTCGGTTCTTGTAGTAGGATCATTAACGGTTCTTGTAGTTGAATTTCGATTTCCAGTAAATTGATCATTATCACTCTACAATTGATCTTAACTTACAACCTTTTGTATATAAGCATTTGAATGATGGTAACGAAGTGGGAAGTGTCTAATGATCCAGTCAACAGGATTTTACGCAATAATTTAAACAAATCCGGAGTTTTTACATGCTTTGTTTCACTTTGACTTCCCGATGAACATCAATACAGTTTGCTCAATCTCAATTTTCTGCATAATATTTTCACTATTATAAGACATGGCTCTGCTTCTGAACTAATGTAAAAACCATCATCGCTTATTACAACATCGAGTATTTAAGATTTACCCTACATGGTCCAATTGCCATCGGTAAATATTGGGTATTAAACCTTTGGAAATTCATCATATTTATCCGATCTGACACCCTGTGATTATTTTCTATACACTGAATTTAAAATTTCAATAAAATGAACCCATTACAAGGACATGTGCTGGTATGCTCTTTTGAACATTGTACTGGAACATAGGGAATGTTTGTTTTGAATTCGTTTTTTTTCTATTTTCTAGTATTTTAATTTATGATATATTTTTTCTTATAGGAAATAGCAACAACATCAGATCACAATTTGGTCAGAGCTACAATGAACCTCTTCGACTGTTTCATGGATGATTTTTACGATGAAAAATACAGAGAGCAAGTTTCTGATTTGGATGTCAGAGCGCAGATAGAAGGATCGTTCTTTTTTGCTTGTATATGGTCAATGGGTGCTACATTGGACAATAACAGCAGAGAAAAATTCAACATGTTGTTTCGGGGACTACTGGAAAGGGACTTTCCTCAAAAGCTCATTAATGTGATGGGTATACCGTTTGAGATTGCTAAGCCGGAAAAGCCGTATATTTTTACTTTGCCTATTGGGGAGACTGTGTTTGACTATAGATTCATCAAAGAGGTAAATATACGTTTTTTTAGTAGGTACCATACTTTCGTTAACACGTACATATTGATCGTTACTCAGTAATGAGTACAATCAAGGATTTTTCAATGGTTCACGTGGAGGGTCTTCTTGAACAAAATTAATTTTCAACTGTTTTTTTTGCCATCATTAAAGTCATCGTAACACTTTTTTTTGACGTAGCTTCATCACCGTAAGTTTATATACGTTTATATTATGTTTGATTCAGGGGAAAGGCAAATGGAAGCTCTGGTCAGACGAGTTGATGAATGCACCACCCATACCCAGAGACATACCTGTTAACCAAATTATCGTGGCCACCGTAGAAACCGTGAGAAGTATAGCAGTGATGCAACTTTTAATTCAGCATCAGAAAGCGATGATGGTTATAGGCCCCACAGGAACAGGAAAATCAGTTTACGTCACCGTAAGTTAAAACATTCATTATTTGACTTTAGCTGACCTTCCTCAAAATTCCACTATCAACTGGTTGTTCAATAAAAAAAACCATGGTATAAATATATATATATATATATATATATATATATATATATATATATATATAAACACACACACACACACACACACACACACACAAGAGAATCTATTTATTCGTTTTGTATTTCTTCACGACTTTTTCAAACGGTTGTAAACGGTAGCTTTTCGCTACGAACTAAAACTTAAAAATATATCAAAAAGAATCATTGGGTAAAAAATAAACTGGAGACAAAATTTCTCAGCGATTCTTTTTCTGTAATAAATTTACCTAACGAAAAAAAAAAAATAAAAATACAAAATTTTCTAAAATACATACAAACTTTTGTACGTTATCGTTAAAAAAACCGTTTGAAAAACTCAAAAAAAGAAATAAATTTCTGAAATACTGTCTAAAAAAATATTTGAAAATAACTCTGAAGCTCTAAGCTTCATCTAAAATGAAACATAGAGAGTTATTTAAACGATTAAATAATGATGATTTTGCGTGACAACCCAAGGCCAATTTCGACAATTCAGTTAAAGAACGCCGAACTACCGTTTGGTTTATAAACTATATAAGAAATGCATGAAAACTAACGATTTTCGACAAAATACTTAATCACTAGTTTCCACTGGATTTCATCATCTGTTAATGACTATCAAAAGGTGAAGATGCTTTGAAACAAGCGGGTTTTGCTTTATTCATTTGGTACTATGTGAAAAATGTATTTCAGTTAAATTCCTTTGTGTACGTTACTAACATTGATATTTCATTTTAAGGATTTTTTACTGAAGAAGAACGATACAGCGACTTATATTCCTTTGTTTATTAATTTTTCTGCTCAAACTACAGCTAATCAAACTCAGAGTATAGTGATGTCAAAATTGGATAAACGTAGAAAAGGTAAGGAGAACTACAAGTGCTATAAAATCAGGTGGGCAGATAAATTCGTCCACTTTTTTGGATGTATTAGAATACAGTTATTTAATCGGTATTTTCGAATTGGCATTGCTCGAAAAGGTCCTGAGAAGTTTTAAATTGTTAATTACCTTTAGTGAACCCCATCGTCTCACGGTCAGACTGTGAATATTTGCGTCTCTAATTTATACGCAGATTGTAATATTCTTAATGGTGCATACGATTCTATTGAGAATATATTGGCATTGCTTGAAAAGACCGTGTGATTTTTTAAGTTCATAATTACCTTTAGTGAGCCGAATCACGAGAGTCTCACGGTCAGACTGATTATTTGCGGTACTAAGTAATGTCTGAATGATTGTGGCGTGTTCATATATTTTTGTCTTTATTTGGGTTTTTCGCCACGATCTAAAACTCAAAAAATATCAAAAATATCTGTTCTTATGTAAATAAAGAATCACTGGGTAAAAACAAAAAACCAAACGGAGACAAATTTCGCAGTGATTCTTTTTTGTAATTAATTTGCCTAATGATCAAAATTTTAAAAATATAAAAATGTTCTGAAAAAATATACCAACTTTTAACGTTAACTTTTCGGGAAGTATTCTCTTCCCGTTTTCAAAACGAATCTAAAAATAAAGTATATTAATTTCCATAAATTATGAAAAGATAGAAAGTAAATATATTTTTTGTGTATGTCAATGACACTTACATTGACAATTTATAAGTATCATTGACATACACAAAAAATATATTTACTTCCTATCTTTTCATAATTTATAGAAATTAATATACTTTGTTTTTAGATTCGTTTTGAAAATGGGAGGAGAATACTTCCCGAAATGTTAACGTTAAAAGTTGGTATATTTTTTTAGAACATTTTTAGATTTTTAAAAATTTTGGTCGTTAGGCAAATTTATTAGAAAAAAGAATCACTGAGAAATTTGTCTCCGTTTGGTTTTTTGTTTTTACGCAGTGATTGTTTATTTACATAAGAACAGATAATATTGATATATTGTGAGTTTTACCATTTAGTTTGAGTGAGTTTTACCTTTTTGTACCATTTTGTTTTTGCTGCATGAATAGATACTGCCTATTTTCGTGTTTTCGTTTATGCATTCAACAATAAAACACTTTCTTTTTAAAATAGATTTTTTCTTGAAGTTTTGTTTATTTAACTTGAAAAGGGTGAGACAAGTATCATGCTATCAATTTGTTTGGGGCAATTTTTTGATATTTATGACAATTTAGGTTTGGCTGTTGTGTAGTGCAGACGTGCAATTTTTATATTGGATAAATACACTCTAAAAGAACGCAGTTAAATTTTATATTATATGATATTATATTATATTATATTATATTATATTATATTATATTATATTATATTATATTATATTATATTATATTATATTATATTATATTATATTATATTATATTATATTATATTATATTATATTATATTATATTATATTATATTATATTATATTATATTATATTATATTATATTATGTTATATTAATATTTTTTTAATATTAAAAAAAGTAATTATTGAAACTCAGTCTGAATTTAAGAGAAAATGTCCTATCTGGCGCCTTATAAAACGATATTTTTTCGTGTATTCAAGCAATTTCAATAATTCGGTATTGGGGATTTGGTAGGGGATTCGGTTGGGTATTCAGCGGGATATTCGGTTGGACATTCGGTTGGGTATTCGGTTGAGGATCCGGTTGGGGTTTAGTTGGGAATTCGGTTGGGATTCGGTTGGGAATTCGACTGGGATTGGATTGGGGATTTGATTGTGGGTTCGGTTGGGGATTCGGTTGGGTTTTGGTTAGGGATTTGGTTGGAGATTCGGTGAGGGATCAGTTCCGCATCAGAGGTTTAAGAACAGTGTGAAGTGTTGAAAATAATGCATATATAGAGGAGTCTTGAGAAACGTCGATTCGCCAACGTGGTGTACAATTGGGACAATCTCCACGCAGTTTAAGCCGAATTTAAAAATATATTTGTACATGTTTCCCTATAAAATTCAAATTGTTTAGGTCCTGTTGTTTACTGAAAATAATGACAGATCATTATAATCAGTAAATCATTATAATCCACCTCCACCAAACTGATAATTTTTATGCTAAATTGATTTGACGGCTCCGAATAATTTTTAATGGGGATATTTGAAGCAGAAGGTTTAGATAAATAAACTACAAAATCATACAGCAACTCAAAGACAACATCCGTACTGAAATCGCTACATTAACCCCAGATATGTGGATAAAAGTTATGGAAAATGGGTTAAAAAGGACAAGAGCAAGTTGCATAGATGCTAAGTCGAATGACATCGTTTAAAAAAATTAATTAACACAAAAAAATCGAATATAAAAAATTGTCTTGATTCCTTAAAAAATTATAAATAATTAAAATGGTATCGTGATATAACAACAGCCACCAACTTTTAACAACTATTTTCTTTAGGTGTTTATGGTCCACCAGTCACAAAAAAGTGCGTTATATTTGTCGACGACGTAAACATGCCGCTAAAAGAAGTTTATGGCGCTCAACCGCCCATTGAGCTGCTCAGACAATGGTTCGATCACGAAATGTGGTACGATCTGAAAGAGATTGTGCCGATGAAACTGATCGACATACAAGTAAAACGATTTATCTCGGATTACACGGTTCGACAGGTTAAATAATGTGCCGTTATGTTTTCGTAGTTTATGGCGGCGATGTGCCCCCCAGGAGGCGGTGGAAACACAGTAACGCCGAGATTTATTCGCCATTTTAACCATCTCTGTATAGATGAGTTTCAGGAGAGCATCCTCATCAATATTTTCAGTAGGATTATGCTGTGGCATCTGGATACAAGGTAAATCAATTTTTTTTATTTGAAAAATGTATAATTTAAATTTTACTGTGAATTATTGTTTTTCAATATCAATTTGTTAGTAAAACGAACACTTGTAAATAAAAATGAAATTTTTGTGCGTAAAATTTGACTTGAAAACAGAAAACAATTTCAGATTCACCCATAATTGTAACAAATTTTAATGATAGATCGGCTATTATTCATTATAATCTCACCTAAGAAAGTTGATGCTTTACGATGGTATTTTTTTTCTGGGGAATTCCTTATCAATGTGCTGCAATAACACAGCACAGACATATTTTTACTATCTAATATTTATTTAATATAAACATGTAAAAAATATGACATGATAAAAACTGTCATCTTGTCTTTTTCATCTTGTGGTGTAAAAAACCAGCAGTAGTCAGTCAACATCGATCGGTTCCAGCATCTCTGGTATCTTGCTCCCATCGTCCTGATGTCCTGGTGCAATGTCTCTCCTTGTCCGTCGAATATTGCACCCAAATATTCCAGAACCAAATGGGAGTGTAAAAAATGCATTTTTAAGGACATGTGACGCCGTAGTATTTCATATTCTTTTAACAGTTCATCTATGAGGTTTTTATAGTTTTCATCTTTCTTGTTGTCCAAAAATCCTTTCACTATACTTACAAAGCACTTTCATACTGCCAATTCCTTTTCATTTAAATTTTCTTGAACACAGAAATAACCTAAAAGTTTCCTTATTTGAGGATTAAATGCTTTCTTTTAATTTTGCATCATTTTATTGAGGAAATTTCGTTAGGTACTTGAAACCATTACTTTTTTTTATCCATGGCTTTGACACAGTTTTTTATTAGTCCAAGCTTAATGGAGGCGGAAGAAACACCAGGTTAGTAAGGGTGGCATATTGTATGTTTAAAGCCGGTCGCGGTGGTGGATTAGTCTCCTGCCTGGCAATCCAATGGTAGCTAGTTCGATTCCAGCACTCGAATGAGTGTTTTTCTTTAATTCTTCTGTCCGTCTTACTTCCTACCCTACACACACACACTTATGTGCACTCACATATACACACACACTCCCACACATATCCACACTTACATGTCTGTGATTGTTTCTAGGCAAGAGTGTAATATCCGACAACGAATTCCTCTCAGTCACGCCAGTTAATGGCTGGGTAAGGCCAGATGCCTTCTGAGAAGTGTTCTACGTTGGTCACTCGCCAGTCGGTAGGCTTCCTGATAGACTTATGGGTAGACACATAACCAAGAGTTGATAGCCTGAGCGGGGTGCTAGCCTGGGTTTGTCGGTAGCTGATGACCGTGGTTCGGAACCCACGTTAAGCTGTAGGTTCAGTCGCTAAATAGCCTTAGATGCTGATGCGCCTCTAAACGTAATCTTTTCCATTTATGTTTAAAGTACCAGATTCAAAAGAAGTTCTTTAAGGCCAATTTTTCTTACTGTAATGTTCTTTTGTTGCTCTACTGTCCCTTTGACACAAAAACAGCAATACTTTGTAAAACCTTTGCAATATATCTATCACTTTTAAATCTCTACAAATATCTCACTGATATTGTTCATATTTAACGCGATTTAGTATGGTTGGTGTTATAGGTTTCTTTCATTGTTACTGAATGGGCTAAAGGAAAATATAGGTTTTTGTTTACATTATGAAGCAAGACTGCTTTTGCTTTTCTTTGTCGAGTTTTTATTAATAAGAAAACTCGCAGAAATGTTAAGAAACTCTTACGACGATGAAGCTGCGTAAAAAATAATGTTTACAAGTGGTTCAAGGACTTGTTATGGTAGAGAAGCAGTTAGAGAGGAACCTCGTCCAGGAAGGCCTTCCAGGTAACCTAATCAAGAAAAAATTACCAAAAGAAAGTATCTTATACTGTCTAATCGGCAATACATATTAGAGATATTAAAGATACTACTGGTATATTATTTGGATCAATTTAATCAATTTTCAAGAACAACTTAGGCTTGTCTCGTGCGAATTAAAAAAAAATCAGCATCATAGTATTGATTTTGTTGAAGAGGTGCTTTCTGGGTGATGAGACGTGGATTTATATATATAATCCAGAAACAGTTTAACAAACAAGCCAGTGCTGTACTAAAGACAAAACAAACCAGAAAAAACTACGCCAAAGCCGGTCAAAATCAGAGTTATGTAAATTCTTTTCTTCTATCCCCGTGGTATTGTCCACACACAAAGAGTTTCCTTCAACTGATACAGTTAATATTGAGTATTATTTAAGTTTTATGCTTTATTGCGTTATTTGCGAGTAAAAACAATTAATGGTTTTTGCATCACGATGACGCACCATCGGAATGGAATAATGATCCGTTAAAATTAAGCACATATCGTTCCAGAAGCATCATATTCACCAGATATGTCAAAGTGTGACTTTTATCTGTTCTCGTGATTAAGGAAACCACTTCGTGGACGCCGTTTTGAGTCCGCAGAAGCGATTCAAGAGAGTTTGCTGGCCACTTGAAAGGAAATACCAGAAGTCCAGTTTCGAAGATTGGAAAAAAGTTGGAATAAGTGTATTGTCATGAAAGGGGATTACTTCGAAGGCGACAAAATAAATTTGGATGATTTAATATATACTTTGTTTACTTAAAAACTAACTTTATTTTAATTATAGTACAATTCCTCCACAATTTCTTATTTTATAAATTACACTTAATTTTTTAACCAATATTTTTTATGCCTTACGGGTTAGGAGAAGAAATGAATGATGTATATTGAAAAGTAAACTAAAACAGCTGAAAAATGTTGTAGTTCCATTCAATAGAGGTTGTTGGATTGTTTTTCATGCATTAGGCATAAGCAGTCAAGTAGTTCATGGTTTGCATTTGTTGTCTACATCATTTCAAATACATCTACATCCCCATATCAGTGTGTAGCCTTCAACTAAATAACTTAGAAAATAAAATGTATAATGTACAACTAATTTTTCTAACATTTCTAAAGCCAAGTAATTTAAGTATAATTCAAGAAAATGTTGTAGATTTAACTGAGTTAGCCGATATTTGATGGAAATTAATTTTAAATAAATAAACAAAGATTAATATCTAAAAATGTCCACTATATTTTAAATTGTATGTATGATAATTGTTTTGACAATTGTAGCTACTTTTCTCACTGTTAGTTTAATATAGTTTGTATTTGAAAAAGGCACTATGTGTCGAAAAATTGTGATACGTACAATTTTAAATATAGTGGAAATTTTTAGATAATAATCTTTGTTTTCTAGTGTGTAGAGTTTGTATAATATATTTTCTCTTCCGCTGACTACTTCTATATAGTTGCTTCCTACCAGTGGCGACTCGTGGGTTTTTAAAGTTAGAGGGCGTAGAAGAAAATAGTGCTGCTGAAGAATTTCTTCCTCTTTTTTACTTTTCGTGCTATTGAAATCCTATACAGGAAGTAAAATATTTTATTTTGCTCTAAAAAATTGTTTACTGTAATAAATGCTAAAGGGGCGGCGCCCCAACGCCACTGCTTTCTACACAATATATAATCCTAGTGACATTGACAGATGATATTGTGAGTACTTAAGGAACTACGAATGATACTTATGTTTTCTTTTTTGTTTTTCTAAAACTTAAAAATGTTATAAAAATTCAAGATCTATATTTAAAATACTAAAACAAACTTTATAATTATTAAAAATTATTAATTATTTATGAAAATGAATGATTTGACTTCGTTATTATTAATCTACGCGCTTCGACAAAAAAGATGTATATATATATATATATATATATATATATATATATATATATATATATATATATATATATATATATATATGTATATATATATATATATATATATATATATATATATATATATATATATATATATATATATATATATATGTATATATATATATATATATATATATATATATATATATATATATATATATATATATATATATATATATATATATACAAATCGCATTTGGCATTTTCAAGTGTTGTCCGCTTCGACTGAAGAGTCCAATCGACCAGACTTCAGTCGAAGCAGACAACACTTGAAAATGCCAAATGCGATTTTGGCGAAACGTCGTGACTCTTCATAGAATCAACGGATCGACACCCGGAATGATTTGCAAACATTATCTACCATCCGTGAAAATATTAGAAGTAACATATATATACGGTTTTCTTTATTTTTGTAGAGGTTTTTCAAAAGATTTTGATCCCTGCATCGAAGAAATTGTTTTGGCTACATTGGATATTTACAAAATGGCTAGAATGAATTTATTACCAACACCAGCCAAGTCTCATTACTTATTTAATCTACGTGATTTCTCCAGAGTTATACAGGTAGGAATAAAGAATAGGTTGCTTTACCTTTGTAATACAAACATTTTTTTTAAGGGTGTGCTATTATCTGTACCAGAGGCAATGGAAGATTTGATGGCAATCAAACGTCTTTGGGTTCACGAGGTTCTTCGTGTTTATTACGATAGGTTAGTAGATGACAACGACCGCACTTGGATAGTAGAAGCTTTAAGAACGGTTTGCAAAGATAAATTGGAGGAAGACATGAATGATATGTTTAAAAGGCTGGCACCACCTGGAAAATTCCTCGTGAGTTGCGCAAATTTACTTATAAACCAACGAAACACTATACTTTGTTGTTTAGATAGGGGAAACCGAACTGAGGAAATTGATTTATTGTGATTTTGCAAATCCCAAAGCTGATCAAAGACACTACATCGAAGTGCAAGATTTAGAGTTTCTTAAATCGGTGTCTGAAGGTTACTTAAACGAATTCAATAACATGACTAAAAAACCAATGAATTTAGTCTTGTTCAGGTATGGAACTAAAATTAAAATGTTCTTTATTCGGATATCCGAAAGTTCGTATTTTCAAAAATTAAAAAAGTTAAGTGTGAAAGTGTATTTTTTGAATAAGTTATAATGTAGATAAAGTTGAATGAAAGTATCGCATGTTTACATTTACTTGAGCATTTAGCAAAATCCATAGTTTTACTGTTTAAAGGTTTGCAATTGAACATCTTTCGAAAATCTGTCGTATTCTCAAACAACCCAGAAGTCATGGTCTCTGTGTCGGTGTTGGTGGGTCTGGTCGTCAATCTTTAACGCGTCTGGCTGCCCACATATCCGAATACGAACTCTTCCAAGTGGAAATCACCAGAATGTATGGCATCAACGAATGGCGTGAGGATGTTAAAGTGGTACTACGCCGTACCAGCTCATCAGACCAACATGGAGTATTTCTCTTCTCTGACACTCAAATTAAAGAGGAGGGCTTCTTGGAGGATGTCAGCAATCTTATGAACTCCGGAGAGGTAAGTTATAAATACTATTTAGATTTAGGTCATAACTCATCTTTCTACGTTCTCCGGCTTTTTTATAAAAATATTAGAGCGTATTTTTTTTTGCAAAAGGACCACATTTTAAAAAACCGATAATATGATAAAAAATACTTCTGTGTGCTCAAAAGTGAACTCAGCCAGTGTAAGTGAAATGGACAGATATGATAGAGTGAGATAGATAGTGACGCTGTTCGACGACGAATTCGAGGCATATAAATTGACATTCAACTTTAAGATTGAAGAAACAACTGCCATTTTTCTTTCCACAAAAAATATTATAAAACTCAAAGGCAATGTCTGTGAGTCAAATTAATAATTGGTCTATTTTTTTCTTAAGATGAAACTTAATCAAGATGAAATTAAAGGAATTATTGTAATACTTTTATTTATTACAATATTTTTCTTTGAAACTAAAGCAATTGTTCAAATTGTTTGCCTTCGGCACGAATACATCGCTCTGCATCGCCTCAGAAAAGATCTTTTCAATTTTGTGCCAATCTCCTTGCAGTTATTTCTTCTGTTGTTTCAACAATGCTGTGACGCAGTTCGGCTAGATTTTGTATTGGTTTTGAATATCACTTTTTCTTTTATGAAGCTCCAGTAAAATAAATCAAGGGGATTTAGGTCCGGAGAACGAGGAGGCCACTCAATTGAACCACGGCGCCCAATCTACTTTTCATAATACTCTCTGTTCAAATAATCCTGTACAGAACGAGCATAATGCGCTGAGCAACCATCTTGCTGAAACCCATTTCTTTGTAGATATTGAGTGGTACATCTAACAAAGTCTGCAAATTGTTTTCGAGAAAATTCAATTAGTTGGCGCCATGGAATGTTTTAGGCAGCTCAAATTGTCCAATTATTTGTCCGTTTAAAATTCCGGTCCACATGTTAACTTTAAATTGATGCTGGGACCGGTTTTCACACATTAATTGCGGTGTTTCCGTGTGTTAACTATGAACGTTATGTAAGTTTAAATAACCGTTTTTTTTTAAACGACTGGTGAAGTATATTTTTGAGCATAACACAAAAGTCTTTTTTATCATGGTATGAATTTTTTTAAATGTGGTTTTTAAAAGGCGCCATTTGTTGTTCTATTTTGAAATTTTGACTAAATGGGCCATCTTTTGAAATAACTTGTTCAGGGTAGTGTAATATAATTTTTTTAAAAGATGAAGTCACGACAAAGATCAAGATGAAGTGAAGATGAAGACAAAATTTTTAACCAAGACTCAATGAAACTTTTTTTTACTAAATAACATCAGTTCTTCTATTGGAACCTTCGGTGTGAAACACTAAACTCGAAGAGATTTACCACTGAACACCAAATCACTTTTTTAAACTTCTTGACAGCATCTTTCACTAACCATGTTAGCATCATCAGGATACTATTAAATCTGGATCTGGAAATTGGTGTTTAGTGGTAAATCCCTTCGAGTTTAAATTAACAACGTTCATTGCTTGATTTGTGTCTGCGATGAATAGCATGATTATTTAGGATCACGTTATAAAAAAATAACACTGAAAAATCGGGCAATTTGTAATCACAATATCTAAATATATAGCCTAGGGCGTCGAATTTTAAAATTTTTAAAAACATGCCTATTATACACTTAACAGGGTACATGGATTTTTTTCTTATTTTTGCCAGAACTGGTATAACCTGGTATTTCGCCCGCCACCCACTTGACGTTGAGTTTTGGGATACCCTGTAAATTAACAGGTGTTTTGATTTATAGAATTATCATTAGATTTATGTTTTGTGGTATTCTTTCGGTAAATGTATATTCTGTTCTTTCTATATTTAACTCTAGTTCCCATTTACAGTAGTCTTCCTTTAATTTATGTGTCATGTATTGAATCCCCTTGTAGCCATAAGATATTGATACTACGTCGTCTGCAAGTACTAATAGCTCATAGTTTATATGTAGATTCAGCTTAATTAAATTAATTTCAATCATTTTATAGGTTCCTAATCTGTTTACTGCCGAAGAAAAAATCGAAATATGCGAGAAGATGCGTCAATTAGACAGACAAAGAGACAAAGCTCTTCAAACCGATGGAAGTCCTGCTGCATTGTTTAACTTTTTCGTTCAGATCGTTCGCGAGCAGCTTCACGTTGTTTTAACAATGAGTCCAATTGGAGACAGTTTTAGGAATAGGATCAGGAAATTTCCTGCTTTAGTTAATTGTTGCACCATCGACTGGTTCCAGGTTAGTCTATTAATTTAATAGTTAAAATAGTTAAATCATTGATACACAACATTGCTATGTTGAAATGTAATTTATAGTCGCAATAGCAGTTAGGATTGCCTGTTTGTTTCCAGGATATTTGATGTCAAAGGCAAGCTCGTATTTTAAATATTAGTTATGCTGTAACTTTAAGATCGAAGTATAGTGCCGGACTCTCAAGCGTGTTATAGTAGGTCCTCAAGTTAATTCTCGTTTTCCTTTTTATTATCTTTGACTTACAAATACTATACGAAACAATTTTATCTCTCAAAATCGTAAATCACGTTCTGGTAGGTTATGGTATGGTGTGTAGGAAGTTAGTGTTAGTAGTAAGTAGTGGTGTAAGAAGAGTTATGGTACGGTGTGTTGTAAGAAGGATAATTCCTCCTTGTTAGCTTTTATTCCTTACGGACAATGTACCTGCTTATTAAATGTGGCCATGTTTGGTTTAAAGGCATAACCTCATCACTTTTTATATATTTTAGTAAGTAAAGGGTCTTTCAAATTGAGCGGTTTTTCTAATTTTTGAATAAAATATATAAAATATATTTTTATAGGCCTGGCTTTTTACGTAACCTCAAAGAAAATAATCCAACGGTGTCAAATCACATGATCTTAGTGATCAATTAAAATTCCAGTTTCTTGCAATATTTTGTTCAATAACCTCAACACTTTTTATACACTTTAGAACGTAAAGGGTCTTCCAAATTGAGCGGTTTCTAAATTTTTGAATAAAATACTTTAAAATATATATAAAATATATTCTTATAGACCTGGCTTTTCACATAACCCCAAAGAAAATAGTCCAATGGTGTCAAATGATCTTATTGGCCAATTAACATTACCGTTTTTTGCAATAACTTTCAGGAAAATTTTTCTCAATAAATCAATTGTTTCATTTTCATTCAGCATTCCGGATGTCGAGCCGTTGATTCTGTGAAGACGTTTCGCCAAAATCTTATTTCGCATTTTCAAGTTTTGTCCGCTTCGACTGAAGAGTCCAACTGATGTGCACGGGTTGTTGTGCTCGCTTTTATAGCCGGCTAGCGACAGTGCAGATTATGCCGGGGTAGTTCGGGACTATTTGCGGCGCTCGGCAACGCTGTCGGGCGTCCGTTTATTAATTTTTCTACCTCGTCGCCACGTTGCCGCGTTTCTTCTTTTTCAGAGGGGATTTCCGTACTTTTGGAATGTTGCGAGCGTCGTTTCGCGTATATAGCTCACCCCTTTCTTCTATTTCAAGGGCTTCTCTGATTGTTCGGACCTTGTAGTTTTCAATATTCGCTATTTTTTGGGTCCTTTAAAATTGATTTTATGTCCTGTTTGTAGATGGTGCTGGAACAGAGCAAAAGTGGTTTGTTTGTTTTTTAAGTTGTTTTTATGTTCTTGTATTCTGGCCGATATTCGTCTGTTTGTTTGCCCTATGTATGTTCTGTTGCAGTCGCAATAAGATATACTATACACCCCATGATTTTCCAGTGTAACTTGGTCCTTGGGGTTTTTAGGATATTTGCGACAGTTTTGTGCGGCTTGTAGGCCGTTCTGATCTCATGTTTCCTTAGTAGTCTGCCTATCCTATCTGTGATTCTTTTTACGTATGGTAGCAGGATCTTTAGTGTATTTGGTTTATGACCCTCAGTTGTTTTTTGTGTTTGGGTTTTCTGACGGCGAATGGCCTTCCTGATACAATTTTCTGAGAGATCCAAAAAAGCCATTTTTTTATTCTGTTCAATTTCGAGAGTGAACTGTATTCTGGGGTGGAGTCCGTTTAACTGGGTTAGGATGTTGTTTAGAATATAGTGAGATCTCACTATATCCAAGTATCCCCATAGACGAGGCCCCCCTAGACCTAATTTCGATGAACGAAGACTTTCCACCATATGTGGGGGAACTCTCCTAACACTGCTTGAAGAATACATATTTTTCCTTCAACCAGCAGATCTACAGACAGGCCGATGGTGCCCCAATGGGATCATCTTTATCACCCGTTATAGCCAACCTGTTCATGACCGGCTTCGAAACAAAGGCATTGGCCAACGTTCCTTTAAACCCCAAACTTTGGAAACGCTACGTGGATGATATCTTTGTAATCTGGCCTCACGGAAACGAACTTCTAAACAACTTTCTAACCCAGTTAAACGGACTCCACCGCAGAATATAGTTCACTCTGGAAGTCGAACAGGATAGAAAACTGCCGTTTTTGGATTTCCTTATCACAAGGAAACTTTCTGGACCCCTCGAATACACAGTGTGTAGAAAACCAACTCACGCCGATCGATACCTCAACGCTAAATCTCATCATCATCCTTCTCAAATCCAAGCAGTAGCAAACACCTTGATTTTCAGATCCTTCCGACTAACACTACCAGATACACGAAGCGAAGAACTACCAAAAATTTCCACAGCCCTTAGACAAAATGGATATTCAGAAAATTGTATCAGGAAGGCCATTCGCCGTCAGGAAACCCAAACACGAAGAACAACAGAGGATCATGAATCAAGTACACTAAATGTCCTGCTACCATAAGTAAAAATAATCACAGATAGGATAGGCAGACTAGTAAGGAAACATAAGATCAGCACAGCCTACAAGCAGCACAAAACTGTCGCAAACATCGTAAAAAACCCCAAGGACAAAGTTAGATTAAAAAATCATGGGATGTATAGTATATTTTGTTCCAATTGCAACAGAACATACATAGGACAAACAAACAGACGAATATCGGCCAGAATACAAGAACATAAAAACAACTTAAAAAACAAACAAACCACTTTACCGCTTTGTTCCAGCATCATTTACAAACAGGAAATAAAATCAATTTTGAAGGAGCCAAAGAAATAGCGAATATTGTTACGACGCTCGCAACATTCCAATAATATGGAAATCCCTTCTGAAAAAAAGAAGAAACGCGGCAACGTGGCGTCGAGGTAGAAAAATCAATAGACCAATCTCCGACAGCGTTGCCGAGCGCCGCAAATAGTACCGAACTACCCCGATATAATCTGCGCAGTCGCCGGTCTGCTATAAATGCGAGCACGACTCGTGCACGTCAATTGGACTCTTCAGTCGAAGCGGACAACACTTGAAAAACTAGGTTCTCGGGTAGGAATGCGTTTTAGATTTGTAAAAATCTCGACGTTTTGGCTTCCACTTTGAAGCCATTATTAAGAGAATCTAGTTGATTTATTCGGAGGCCTCAATATGCCTACTCTCCAGAGTTCACAACTGTGAATGTACCATTCTTCATATTTTTTGAACAATTCGATTGATAGTGCTTTCAGAGGGACGCTGTGAAAGCCGTTAATAACACACATTTTTGCATCAATCCAATAATATTTGTATAGTCATATAGTCACCACTGTACAATATTTGCTAATTTTCTTCATTTTGTGTATATATTGAGCTAAAAAAGGAAATGGAAGATCTAAATCTAGTCATGCTTAGAGCCAAAACGGACAAGACCGAATTACTTTTGATGGATCTATAGGTTGATTACTCGTCAGTTTTTTGAAAGCTTAAAATTATGCCTTGTCAGAAATCGCAAATTTAATCAATCAGTTTATATTCAATCATCAATTTTTTGTATTTTTAGAGTTGGCCCGAAGATGCTCTTCTCGCTGTTGCCAAGAAATTCCTCGGGGAAATCGAGCTCACAGATCACGAGCGTCAAGTGTGCATCGATATGTGTCAGACGTTCCACGTGTCGACTCAAGATTTGTCGGAAGAATATTTTATCAGGCTAAAACGGCATAATTACGTAACGCCTACGTCCTACTTGGAAATGATTAATACCTTTAAAACTTTCCTGTCGAACAAACGAAAGTAAGCAATTATCCTTGTTCTTCTTTTTAAACTTAAACTACGCTTATACTTAATCTTTGGGTAATTAATTTCGATATGACCCAGTATTTTAACATTTTTGCATCTTGATTTATTAGTATTTTCAACATTTATAAATACAAGATGGACGATACGTAATTGACTGCTTTGATACATTTATAAAGGATTTTTTTAGTGTATCCGAACTTCCGAGAGGGGTCGCATTAAAATCATTATGGTAATCTTCAGGGCACTTCAAATATCTGGCAAAGCATCATGGAGGATTTAACATTAGAGCAATCCTTGCAAATTGTCGAAATTTATTATCAAAATCAGTGTCCTATGCGCTAAACTAATAGAGCACTTCTTGATTATTATTATGGTGCACATAATAGAGAGATAACTCGCCGAATTATGGATAAATTCCGAACGCTTTCACGTTGCTCGATGTTAAAACAAAAACAAGACAAACGACTGTGCGTTTCAAAGAAAATATCGCCCCTGCGTTGAAGAAGATTCAAATTTTTCAATTCGTTAATGGGGATCGTTACAGAGCGAGGATCAATGATTATTTAATTCCGAATTTTATTGGTATTGATCTGAAGGAGATGTGGTTCCGACAAGAGGGCTCCACATGCCACACAGACAATGCAACAATCGATTTATTGAAGGACAGTTCGAAGAAAACATTATTTCGAGGAACGGACCTGATACTTGGCCATCAAGATCATGTAATTTAATGCCTTTTGATACTTTTCTTTGGAGTGATGTTAAGCTTTTGTCTATGCCGGTAAACCAACAACTATTGACTCCTTGGAAGCCAACATAACTCGAGCAATTGTGGACATAAGATTCCAATTGCTTAAACAAATTTTCAAAAATTGGATTGACAGATTGCGCTTTGTCAGAATTAGCCGCGGCAGATATTTGTCCGAAATTATTTTCAAACATAAATGCCATTGAATTATTTCACGTAAACTAAATAGTTTCGCGGCATCTAATTTGTTTGTTGCTTTATATTGATGGTGTTGATCAGCAACCTCGTATGTCAATTCTTTCGATTTTTTTAATAGTGATTCTTGTACAAACAAACGTGCCCGGCCTGCTCCAAATGTGAAATGATAATAAATCAGTTTTTGCTGTTTCTGTAAACTGAATATTTTTAGCTAGAAGCAGCTGTAAAGCTTCTCCTGTAAAGTTGTGTTTTTGACCTACGAGTTTGCTGATCGATACCATCGATATGTCAATTCTTCTATTGGAACCTTTGGTGTGAAACACTAAACTTGAAGAGATTTACCACTAAACACCAAAACACTTTTTTGAACTGCTCAGCGCACGTTTCGCTAACCATGTTAGCATCATCAGGAGATGATTTAATCTAATTCTAAAACTAAACTATGTTCTATCTATATAGAAAACCATACCTAACGAAGCGTGTAAAAATCATGAACCGTGAAGTGTACTAAGCCTTACATTAATAATTGAAAAAGTTGACTGAAAGGAATCGGTCCTTTATCTCGGTTCATAATTTTCTTACATTTTTCTATTTGTATGCTTTCATATGTATCCAAAGCCCTATTATTATTAACACTTTTAATTAGTCTTAAATTACTAATACCTATACTGTGGTCATGTTCGATTGCATGTTGGGCAACACAAGATTTTTCATTTCTCCAATATCTAATGTGGGGAATATGTTCTTTATATCTTGTCAATATGGATCTTTTTGTTTGCCCAATATACCTTCGATCACAGTCTCGACAACTAATTTCGTAAATCCCCGACTTTTCATGTTGCTCTACTTTATCCTTTGAATTACCCAGAACTTCTCTTAATTTATTATATAGTTTGTACACAACCTTAATGTCCACTTTTTCCAAAATTTTGTCTAGTCCTCTTATCAATAGGGCATCAAATGGTATTACCATGAATTTCTTTGTGTTCTGATCCTTTTGAAAAGTCGAAGATTATTTCAATAATTTTCTGAACTTATGTTTTCTAATTAGTTTATCTACAATGTTTTTATTATAACCATTTACTTCAGATACCTCCCTAATTAATTTTAATTCTTTGTTATAATTATCTTTATTTAAAATAGCCATCTTATTTTGGAAGCTATGATTTGAATCGTTAGGAATGTATCTCGAAGTGGTGGTGGTTTTTCTGAAAATATCAAAATCTAACCTATTTTTCAAGCGTGAATATTATATTTTGGGATTTACTATTTAAGTTCTTAATAAAATCATCTAAATTTTCATTTTTCAAATCGAAAATGGCAAAAATGTCATCCAAATATCTTAACCATACCTTCGGAAAGTAACTGAATTCATCTTTTGCCTCGGTTTCAAATTTACTCATAAATAAGTTGGCTAAGAACGGTGACAGAGGATTGCCCATTGCCGTTCCTTCTTGTTGTTCATAAAACCTGTTATTAAGCTGAAAACAATTTTGCTTCATACATAATCTTATTAAGAAGATGTACTCAGAAACAATCTTGTTATTAAAACCGTTTAACTCGAGTAACTCCCTCAGGTATTTCAAGGTATGTGGAATCGGGACATTCGGAAACAACCTATGAAACGTCAAAGGAAACGAAAACCTCACCTTCCTGTAGATGTGTATTTTTGACTTTTTCTGTGAATTTGGTTGAATGTATCACAGAACAGGAAGGTAGTTGGTTTGGTAGATTTTCAAATTCCTTTGTTAACCACTTTGCCAAGTTGTATGTTGGAGAATCAATGGCTGATACAATTAGTCTCATTGCTTTTCCTGGTTTATGAATTTTTGGTAGTGCATACAATCTTGGCACTTTTGGATTAGAAACATGTAATTTGCTTTTCAGAGAAGAAGAAATAAGGAAAATAAATAACTTAATATTAAATAATAACGGGAATATTGTGATAGTGAAGCACCACTTTCTTCTATTTTTTCTCCTTTATTTGGGTTTTTCGCCACTGTCTAGAACTCAAAAAATATCAAAAATACCTGTTCTTATTTAAAGAAAGAATCACTGGGTAAAAACAAAAAACCAAACGGAGACAAAGTTGTCAATATAAGTATCGTTGACATACAAAAAATATATTTACTTTCACTCGTTACTGTATATATTACAAATTAATATAATTTATTTTTTAGTTCAGTTTTGAAAACGGGGGGAGATTACCCTCCGAAACGTTAACGTTAAAAGTTTGTACATTTTTTATAACATTTTTATATCTTTAAAAATATTGTTCGTTAGGCAAATTTATTACAAAAAAGAATCACTGAGAAATTTGTCTCCGTTTGGTTTTTTGTTTTTACCCAGTGATTCTTTCTTTAAATAAGAACAGGTATTTTTGATATTTTTTGAGTTTTAGACAGTGGCGAAAAACCCAAATAAAGGAGAAAAAATATATGAACACGCCACAATCATTAAGACATTACTTAGACCACTTTCTTCGTCCAATGACTGCATTTTTATAGTCTTCGTAAAATTTATCAAATTTAGCTTCATAAAAAAAGCAGCAAAAATATTGAACTTATCTGATATCAAAATAAAACTAAATGTCATATCAGTTTGATGATGCGAAAGGATGCATTTTTCTAGGCAATTACTATTGGCAAAAGGAAGATACGAAATTGGATTGGAAAAGTTAGAAAAGGCAGGTGCTGAAGTAGCCGTGATGCAAGAAGCCTTGGAAGCTCTACAACCCCAACTGGTTGTTGCTCAATCCAAAGTGGAGGAAACTATGAAAATAGTTGAAGCAGAATCAACTGAGGCAGCCGAAGTGGAGAAAATCGTTATGATTGATGAAGAGGTAGTATTTTACCATTTTAAATTATTCTAGATTGCAGTCTCGTGATTTTGAATTAAGATTTTTCTCTTTTATTTAAATTACATAAAAACTATACAGAAAAAACTGACAAACAGTTAAATCCGGGTTTCTTGAGAACCATTGATGGCCCATCTCTGCCCAATAGCAGTTTATTGGGGAATATATCTTTTAAAAGTGGTATATATTCGTCAGATTTTGCTGTATCCAAATCCTGTTGTTGTAGCGAATGAATACCTGTAACTGTAACATTAAAAACTCACTTAATATCTGGACATATTCTGGATATATTCTGGACACAGTTGATGGTTTTACCACACCCACGACAGATACTTTCAGCAGGTTTAGCAGACGTGGTCGTTGATACTTGCAGGGTTTCTGGGTTTCTTTTACTTTTGCACTGGCAATTTTATTTATTGAATGCCTGTAGAATTGGAAATGGGCTTCATTCTTCTTCTATTGTCACATATCAGATGTATTCCACATACGAGGGTAGTCTGAAAAAGTATTTTTTGTCCAAAATCAACTTGTCGAAATTCAGATTTATTTTTCAACCTAGTCTCCTTGAAATTCTATGCACTTATCCCAGCGATGCTCCCATCTCTTTAATACATACAAATAGTAGTTGACTTCTTCTGCAAAATAGTAGTTTACGAATGTTTTTGGCTTCCTCATTGGGTGAAAATCTCTGTGCTCCGATAAAAACTTTGAGCCTAGGAAAGAGAAAAAGTCGCTGGGGGTTAGATCTGGTAAATAGGGTAGGTGGTCAATCAATTTGAATCCCAAATCGTGCATTTTTGCCATGAAGACTATTGAAGTCTTGGTGGAACAAAACTTTCTTTTTTTTCAAATGCGGCCATTTTTCCGCAATTTCTGCCTTCAATGACTGTCCCAAAAAACAGTCACCATCACTTTCCCGGCCGATAGAACAGTCTACACGTTTTTCGGAGTTAATTCATCCTTCGCCGTCCACTGTTTCGACTGCACCTTGGTTTCAGGAGTATAGTGGTATATCCAAGTTTCATCTACAATTATTAATTTGACAACAAAACTCCGACTAATTTCGCTTAAAGTGCTTCAACAGGACTTTGGAAATATTGTTTCAAATGCGTTTTTGGCCCTGAGTGAGCAATTGTGGCACCCAAAGTGCGGTTAGCTTTTTCATGCCCAAATCTTCAGTCAATATATGACAACACGTCCTTTCGAGATACTCACAGCCTTTGCTAACTCTCTAATCTCAATTCAACGGTTGCCTAGCACCATTTGGCCAATTTTTTCAATGTTATTGGTAGTGATCGCAGTTTTTGGAAGTTCCGAATGTTTATCGTCAATCAAATTGGTACGACCACGTTTAAATTCAGCTACCCCAAATTTCACGGTGGCAATGGTGCAGAGTCCCCGTAAACACCATCTACCTCGGTTTTAATTTGTGTAGGCGTATTACCTTTCAAAGGCAATTATGTAATGACGGCTCAATATTCGATTGAATGAGTGTTAAACGACAATTGAGTATCTAATATGGCTGAAATTTTCAAGGTTATCTTTCAACGCATGCCCAATTATATTACCAGAATATTTTTAACGAGTAACGCCATCTTCATGTTGATGCTGAAACTTTTCTTTTCATGTTGATGCTGGACTACTCTCGTATATCATAATTTTCTATTTATAGGCTGCAAATGAACAAGCAAAAGTGGCGCAAGGTATTAAAGACGAATGCGAGGCTAATATGGCAGAGGCAATGCCAATTTTAAATGCAGCCCTTGCCGCCTTAAATACACTGACACCTGCAGATATTACTATAGTTAAAACCATGAAAAATCCACCAAAAGGTGTCAAACTAGTGATGGAAGCGGTCTGCATCTTGAAGGTAAAGTAGAACAAGCAATTTTGTCATTTTTTTCTTGTTATATAGCTAATATATGTCAGTGATACCACATAGTAATACTATTGGATGATCTATGATTCTTCTGACATTTTGGGAGCTTCTACTCCTCATCAGGTGTTTTTATCAGGTTTTCATCAGGGGTTTTCATCAGGATTTTATCAGGGTCGATTCCTCAATTTAGAAATCTTATCAATTGTTCCAACTACAAGGCATATTGATTCCAACTATAAAGCCGTAGCAAAAAATTTCTGCCAGTATTTCTAAACATCGGTGAGCAAGTTATACTCATTTTTTTTCTTTTCTTGGGACATTCGAGGGACTATACAATCTGATCACCAAAATCAATAAGTAAATTTTATCTAATTTATAATACTACTTAGGAAGCTTAGAACTAAGGTCCTTACTCATCAACATACTTAGATTTCTAATAAACTAGGTACATTAAGACTAATGTATACATTAAAACGAACAATGCTCTGCTTTATTACATCACTGAATTAACTCAAAGGGCTTGATTCTCTTGAGTCTTCATGTTAATCCTGTCTTGTCAAGGAGCAATCGCCTCGACGTTAATATGTTGGAGAAGTCGTTCATGTCTCCTTACAATCTTGGATCTGACTTGTTCAGCAGTATCCATATCCAGGTCCCGATGGAGGTTACTATTTTCTATGTACTATGGTGCATCTGCGATGTTCCTTAGCCCTTTATTCTGTAATCTTTGAATGGTTTGTACGTTGCTCTGACTGGCACAGCCCTACAGCTGAATCCCATAGGTCCAAACCGGTTTAAGGATCTGCTTATATCACATAAGCTTATTATAAACAGTTAGAGTGGAGTTTATTCAAATTAACCAGTACAATTGTCTATATTTAATCGTTCTTCGTTTTTCTTTTTGATATGGGCTTTTCAGCGTAGCCTTACCTCAAGGATAATACCAAGATATTTAGCTGTATTTGAAAATTGAATTCGTTTTTCTTTTATGTTTGTATCTGTTTATGTCTGTTTGTAAACTTTTCTCCATTTTTTGTCCAATTGCTTATTTTGTTGGCTGACATCTGCAAATTTTCTGCTGATTCTTCGTGGTCCTTACTCACTGCTAATGTAGCAGTGTCATCTGCAAACGTTGCTATGGTGTCATTTTCCAGTCTAGGAATATCCCTTGTGCACAAAAGGTATAGGACAGGTCCTAATACACTTTCTTGAGGTACTGCATTACACCATTTGGGGTATTCTTGCTCCCAAACATGAATTAATTATTATTTTTAGCGTTTTGGACAGAATCGTTTTTTTTACTAATTTCTAATATAATGTCTTCTAGGATATAAAGCCTGATAAGGTGCCTGCACCCAGTGGTATCGGCACTATAGAGGATTACTGGGGACCATCGAAAAAAGTATTGGGTGACATGAAGTTTTTGGAAGGACTGATAAATTACGATAAAGATAACATACCACCCAGGATAATGGCCAAATTGAAGGAACAAATTCTAAATGACGAAAATTTTGATCCGGACAAAGTTAAGACTGCTTCATCTGCTGCTGAAGGTAGAACCATTTTCTAGGTCTTATAAGAACTATCCGAGATTACCTGCCAAAAAATCGTTTTAAGATGGTGACGATAAATAATTCTTTATTACTTTTTAGGAATCTGCAAGTGGGTTATAGCAATATCTAAATATGACAAAGTCGCTAAAGTTGTAGCTCCCAAAAAAGCAGCTTTGGCTATAGCCGAGGAACAATTTAACACAGCGATGGCTTCGTTGGAAATTAAAAGAGCTCAACTGAGAGAAGCTAGAGAAAAGGTAAATATTGTTAATAATAAAGTAAAATGTTATCATCAATATAGTATTTCTTTCCATTGCATAAAATTTTGTAATGCCAAGTATACATTTCTCCATTCTCTTGGTACTCCAGGGTACTCTCCAGGTCACACTGATTATAAAGTTTCCTCTTCAGGTAAAGTAAGTTCCTCTTCAGTTTGTCCTTAAACACTGGATTGAGTCTCTATAATGGTAATCTGATTTAAGACGGTGATTCTTAGCACTCTCTGCCTTAGGGCAACTCTTCTCGCTGCCGTAGGTTGTTGCTCCCTTGGCCGCTGAAGAATAAAGAATATATGGCCTATAATCTGCTAAGTTGGTACATCTTTGCTATTGACAGCTTGGCTTATGCTCTCGGGTAGAACCCTTGACACCAGTTCGACTATCTAGTCGCGTTGAAGTCAGTACTCTCACGAGTCCTTAGCTAATGGAGGGGCACTAGTAATCTAGTGGAGCTTCCGTCCGTCGTGGTACCCATGTTAGATGAGCTACCTCGTTAACTTTGGATGGGGCAACATCCAAGCCGCTGTAGACGTGCCTATCACAAGGGAGTTGAACACCAGTTCTATGGGTGAACGTCGTAAAGTGGCCCGCCCACCCAATGGCACGCTGGTACAGTGCGGGTTGGTAGATTTTAGATCATGCTTGGATTTTGGAGGTTGAGGAATTTACTTTGACCTGTCCGCCTAGGGTGACCCACCTAGACGGCATAGCTCAAAGGTTCATTGACCTACCCAAACCTCTTTACTGCGTCAAGGTCTGATGCTCAAATGATTTTTGTTCTAATTTTGTGTTGTAACTCGTATTAATCAGGTGGCAAGGCTTGAAGAACGCTTGGCGCAAGAGAAGAAAAAATTCCAAACTCTTACTGACGAAGTAAATCTGTGTACGTTGAAGCTTCAGAGAGCCGAAGAGCTTATAGGTGGATTAGGTGGGGAAAAAGATAGATGGAAAAGTACAGCGGAAGCCTTAGGAGAACGATATAATATGCTTGTGGGTAAGTTTAAACTGATTTTAAGTACCAATGTTGTTTTTGTTACTTTTAAAGTGGTATATCTGGAAAGTTCTTTTTAGGGGATATATTAGTATCAGCTGGAATTGTTGCTTATCTTGGTGCTTTCACCATGCAGTTCAGATCATCACAAATTGAATCGTGGGTGACACAGTTGATCGGTTATGGAATCGTTACAACGAGAGATTTCCAGCTGACACAAATTTTAGGAGAACCTGTAGTTATTAGACAGTGGAACATATATGGCCTACCAACAGACAATTTCAGCATTGAAAATGCCATTATTATATCGTGTGTTATATTATTTCTATATATATATATATATATATATATATATATATATATATATATATATATATATATATATATATATATATATATATATATATTTATATTAAATTAACTTTTTTGTTTTTAGAAATGCTCGACGATATTCCTTAATGATAGATCCCCAAGGCCAAGCCAATAAATGGATCAAAAATATGGAACGACTCCACAATTTGGCCATCATACGACTGAACCAACCTGATTATGTTCGTATCTTGGAAAATGCCATCCAGTTTGGTCAACCTGTAAGTAAAACCTTACTTTCCTTGTTCATTTTTAAATACAGCTGGATTAGAATTACTTTGACGGGCTTTTAAGGTTCTGCTTGAAAATGTCGGACAGGAGCTGGATCCTATATTGGAGCCAGTTCTGGCGCAGCAGATATTTAAACAAGGCGGTGCTTTGTGCTTGAAATTAGGAGATTCAGTAGTGGAATATAGCAGTGATTTCAAGTATGTATTTCTATTATAAGGATAATGTGAAAAATTCTCGAGGAAAGTTAATTTCTTTACAAAATCATATATTGGTTCCATGAAATATGCTCTGGTCTGCAATAAAAAAGGATTTTGAATTCTGGAAATAGATGCAGTTGGATACAAATTTAGGAACCTGGTGTTAATTTCGTTTGATGCTGTTTCACAAAGTTATGATATATTGTTTTATAGAACTCTTGACTTATTCTGCATGCTTCTGACTGGTGCATTAACTTAGAAATAATGAAAAACTGGTATAAGAGGTCCTTTAACTTATTGTTCCCAACTCTTTTAATATTTATAGCTTAAACATTGATACTTGCTTATATTTTATAGATTATATATAACAACTAAGTTGCGGAATCCACACTACTTGCCTGAAGTTGCGGTGAAAGTGACTCTGGTTAATTTTATGATCACCCAAGCCGGACTGGAGGATCAGCTGTTGGGAATAGTGGTGGCAAAAGAACGTCCGGATTTAGAGTCGGAGAAGAACGCTCTTATATTACAAGGTGCTGAAAACAAAAGGTAATATTTGAATTCAGAGTTGTATACTATCGAGTTGTCTGGAAAATTCGTAACTTGCGATTGCGCAGCATTATACTTTTTTTATCTCAAAAACGGCAAGAACGTTTTCCAAACAAAAATCAAGATTTGCGCAGGGTTCTGCTGGGGAGACCATGGTACAATAGTGGTTTTGATGGTTCTGGAACGGATATTTTAACCTGGAAGATACGCATCGCTCTGGCCGTCCTTCAAGCACTGCTGTTGAGAAAATGTGGGCCATTATAGCCGAAGATCACGAAGATCCACGCACCACGGTCCGGCAAAAAAAACAAATTAATAAAAGATTAGCAAATAGACGTTTTTTCATCACCTGGAAAAAGATGGGTACATTTGCCGTTACGATGTGTGAGTCCCTCAAAAACTTATTGAGCGAAATCTGCTGGACTGAATATCTTCCTGTACACTTTTCCTGAAAAAACTCTGATGCTTCACTTCTGAAGCGTATGATATCTGATGATGAATAGTCAGTTGTGTAGAACAACGTACAATGAAAAAATTAATGAAGGTTTCCAGGGTCAGCTATTTTAAGCGCTGTGAAGGGGCGGGATTCATCCGAAGAAATGTATGCCTTGAATTCAGTAGGATTGGAAGAGACCCATACGTTTTGTTCTTCCATACAATCAAACCATCAACACTGATCCCCCACTGTTCACAATTAGATGGGTTGACGGAATTGAAGAAAACCGGCTGGAATTAGCAAACAGAAAAGGCACCGTGTTTCATTAACGCACTACACGATCGCACGTTTCAATCAGGCAAAACATTCTAAGCTTCAATTGGTACGTTCTTCCCCATCCACATTATCGCAACAATTACCAATTATTTCGCTTTCTACAAAATTGATAATATTTTGAAAAATACATCACGAACCTACTATTACGTTGGTAAAAAATCAAAAAGTTGTAAATAATAATAGTAACTACATGCTAAACTAAATAAATACTGTAACGTTTCTTCTGTCTGTTTAGGTGTGAAATTAAACAACCGTCCACTCTATTACAAAAGAGTTTATTAAATCACTTAAAATGACAACACAGTATTTATTTAACACACTATATACGCACTACAAAACTACTCGTATTTATTTCTCACAATGTATGATCTATTTATTTTGACAATGGTTTCACGATCAACTAAACCGAAATTAAAGCGGCTCCTAGACGTTCAATATTATAGTCAATATATTGTCTGTAGGTTATATTGAAGGATTGCACAATGTATTGAGTCAATCAAAAAGAGTTTGATATTTATTGTGCAATATGATGTTATCTAATAAATATTGAATCGTCTGTGGGTGATATTGCACAATAATGGTTCATTTCTGTCTCTGTAGTCAAGTAGTGAACATCAGTAAGATATCGTTTTTTTTGATCGAGATGGCTACGAAAGATAAAATAAGGAAAGAAGAAGAAGAGAGAAAATTTATCTTGGAGTGTATTGAATTATACCATAGCTTACCAGCTTTGTCGAATATTAAAAGCACTGATTATAGCAATAAAATTAAGAAAAATGAACAATACGGAGAATTGCTTTGTAAATATAAAGAGTTGTATTTGTAAAAGGTTTAATTGGTTGCGCACTAACTTTAGAAGTGGCTTGAAGCGTATCAAGGATTGTGAAAAAAGTTGTGCAGGAGCAAGTGACTTTTTTATTCATTCTTTCATCAATCTGCGTTTTTTTTCCTCCTTCTTTTTCAAAGCTATGACTGAAGCAATGGTCACACAAGCTTTACTTTTCGACATGTTAAGTTGTTGACTGAAGAAGGGTTAGTTGTAAAATAAATTATTGCAACGTGTGGGTCCGCCAGTCAATATATTGTACAATATATTGTACAATATATTGTACAACATATTGTACAATATATTGTACAATATATTGTTCAATATATTGACTATAATATTGAACGTCAGGGGCCGCTTAACCTAATTATTTATAATGACTTTTATTTTCTGGCCAAAAGAATGGATAATTTTTACCCTCTAGAATAGTGTAAAATATTAGTTTCCGCCAATTTCCTTTCTTCTTTTACCTACTATGCCGCTGTTGAATCATCGGCGGGTGACTTTGAAGGTTCCGAAAAGTCTTCTCTCCAGCAGCTATACGGGGGATGCTCGGTAAAGAATCATTACAATATTTACATAAACTATTTGCATTTCTCTTTCTCTCAAAAAAAATATACAGCGAATTTTTTGGATAACCCGATCTTAAAGCGTAACAGTGAAAATTATTTTTATAAATTTAGCAGAATTTTTCTTTAATTGAAATACGGAATTGATGCAGTGTCTTAAATTGGTCACTATTATATTGTGGGGTTATGTCGCCGCGTTACTAATAGTCTAGTTCAAAAGTTTAAAACTTTTCATTTTGACTTTTCATTTTGCTCTACTTTATCCTTTGGATTACCCAGAACTTCTCTTAATTTATTATATGGTTTGTACACAACCTTAATGTCCACTTTTTTCAAAATTTTGTCTAGCCCTCTTGTTAATTGGGCATCAAATGGTATTACCATGAATTTCTTTGTGTTCTGATTCTTTTGAAAAAGAAAAAAGATTCTTTCAATAATTTTCTGAACTTATGTGTCTAATTAATTTATCTGCAATGTTCTTATTATAACCATTCACTTCAGATACCTCCTTAATTAATTTTAATTCTTTTTATAATTATCTTTATTTAAAGGAAAATTAATTAATCTGTTTACCATAAAATTTAAATTAGCCATCTTATTTTGGAAGCTATGATTTGAATCGTTAGGAATGTATCTCGAAATGGTGGTTTTTCTGAATATATCAAAATCTAACCTATTTTAGTTACAATAACCTATTTTAGTTACGAACCTACGATAGTTTAATTTTAGAATTAGATTAAATCATCTCCTGATGATGCTAACATAGTTAGCGAAACGTGCGTCGAGCAGTTCAAAAAAAGTTATTTGGTGTTTAGTGGTAAATCTCTTCAAGTTTAGTATTTCACACCAAAGGTTCCAATAGAAGAATTGATATATAGTACTAGTTTAATGACTTTTAATAACATTAAATCATGTCTGAATGATTGTGGCGTGTTCATATATTTTTTTTCTTTATTTGGGTTTTTTCGCCACGATCTAAAACTCAAAAAATATCAAAAATATCTGTTCTTATGTAAATAAAGAATCACTGGGTAAAAACAAAAAACCAAACGGGGACAAATTTCTCAGTTATTCTTTTTTGTAATAAATTTGTCTAACGAACAAAATTTTAAAAATACAAAACTGTTCTAAAAACTTATACAAACTTTTAACGTTAACGTTTCGGGAAGTATTCTCCTCCCGTTTTTAAAACGAATCTAAAAATAAAGTATATTAATTTCTATAAATTATGAAAAGATAGAAAGTAAATATATTTTTTGTGTATGTCAGTGATACTTACATTGACAATCAGTTTTTAATGACAGTGACGCACTACCAAAAAAATATATATAGGTGAGGTTTACCGTGTGATTCTAATTTTTTAAAGAAATTCTTAAATGTTTTTAATTGTTTTCTTTAGAATCGGGAACCATATTGAATTTAAACCTACCGAAGGCATAGCAATACAATTATTTTTATTTAAATTAATTATAGCGGTTTCTTTTAATCTTCTGTATTTTGTTACCGATTCTTTTAATACCGTTTTGGAATTATTCCAATTGATTTTATGACTCGATTCCCATGCGTGTTGACAAATTCTAGATTTATTAAAATCGCTTTTTCTAAGAAGGTTTTTATGCTCTTTTATTCTAACATCTAACGGCTAGACGTCTCACATTCGCAGGGGATTTTATAAACCACATTTTTGATATTTTGTTGTATATTGTTTGGTATAGTCTTTGTTAATAGAGATCTAAGAGTATTTTTTGTTTTAAATGTCGTTCTTATGTTGTATTTATTTCCTACTCTTTTAATTGTGTCAGAAATATCGTCGATATAAGGAATTGTGAGGTTAATTGTTTGAGAGTTATTATTATTGTTATTAATAACTTGTCTGTTTTGTCTAGTATAAACATTTTTAAGCGATTTATCTATAAAAATTTTTGGGTAATTGTTTTTTATTAAAGTGTCTTTTATGTGATTTGTTTCTTTTTGTAGTGTATCACTGTCGGTTCAAACAAGTTTTGCTCTGTCATATAAACTTTTAATTACTCCTATTTTGACCGATTTTCAGTGATTCGAAAAGAAATTGAGATACCTATCTGTTTGTCGGTTTTCTGTAAACTGTAGTTTTTAATGTGTTGTTTTGTTTTATTATTAAAGTGTCGAGGAATGGCAATTTATTCTCCTTCTCCATCTCTAAAGTAAACTTAATTGTAGGCTCTCGAGAATTTATATCTTGTAAAAAAATATTTAGATCGTCAATGCTATGTTGCCATATAGCAAAAATATCATCAACATACCTAAGCCATATTAATGGGTTTTTAAGAGATTTATTTAATATGCCATTCTCGAGTTCCTTCATAAAGATATTACTCATCAAAGGAGAAAGAGAAGAACCCATTGCCATTCCGAAATTTTGTTGATAATAATCATTTTCTAATTGAAAATATGTGGTTTTTAAGCACAAAGTTAATAATTCTAAAATGATATTTATGTTAAGTTTAGTGCGGTCTTTTAATGTTCTAATCTGTTTCTAATTTTCATGTTCTAATCTTTTTTTAACTATTAAACGTGATTTATCAACTGGTACATTAGTAAATAAACTCTCAAAACCACGTCAAAACGAAACATCTGAGGTATTTTTAATATATGAATTTGTTCTACCCGAAAGTGGATTTAAAATATTTAATAAAATTTTTGCTAGTTTATAACATGGGGAATCTATACTACTAACTATAGGGCGAAATGGTATATTAGTTTTGTGTATTTTTGGTAGACCATAGAAATGAGGTGGTTCACTATAATGTGGTGCAAGTTGTGATCTTTCTCGATCTGTAAATTCACGTTTGTGTTTATATAATGTACTGTAGATTTGTCTCTATTTTTAATGTTGGATCTTTATAACATTATTAGGTCCTTAAAAGAGATAGAAGATAAGATTTTGGAAGTGTTGAGCACCTCACAGGGTAACATCTTAGAAGATGAGACTGCTGTTCAAATTTTGAGTTCTTCCAAGCAACTCTCAAACGAAATAGCTGCCAAGCAGGCTATCGCTGAAGTCACTGAAAAGCAAATAGATAAGGTGATGCAATGAAACTATTTATTACTGTTTTATAACAGAAGCTTTAAATAATTTTAGGCTAGATTAGAATACACTCCCATTGCTGTGTATTCTACTATTTTATTCTTTACCATAGCCGATTTGGCTAATATTGATCCCATGTACCAGTATTCCCTGGTTTGGTTTGTAAATCTTTTTAAATCGACAATTGATAACACCGACAAAGTCGAGGACGTGACTATGAGACTTGAAGATTTGAGAAAGGTAAGAACATAATACTCTTTAAATAAAATACTTTACTTCATCCCCCAAATTGATATTCTGTTTATTATTTACATGTTTATTCTTTAGGTCTTTACGTATTATTTGTACGTTAATATATGCCGAAGCTTGTTTGAAAAAGATAAACTACTTTTTGCTTTGCTGCTAACTATCAATCTGATGAAGAGCAAAGACGAGGTAAATATTGCTGAGTGGATGTTCTTTTTGACGGGCGGGGTTGGACTGGACAATCCGAATGTAAATCCTTCCGATTGGTTAGTAACCAAATCATGGGACGAATTATGTCGCCTGGCAGATTTATCAGCTTTTGAGTATGGCAAGGCATTTCGTTGAGTTTCAGTCTCTGTTCAGTGTTGTTTTTAGGGGAATTATAAGACATTTTGCGCAGAATTTGTCCAAGTGGAAAGAAATCTTTGACTCGGGAGAACCTCAAAAGAAAACACTTCCGTCTCCGTGGGACAAAAAATTAAACTCCCTTCAGAAGTTACTTGTTTTGAGATGTATAAGATTCGACAAGATTGTACCAGCCATACAAGATTTTGTTACTGGTAAGTGGTACTTGTTACTGGTGGATTTTGTTACTGGTAACTTTTGACAGAAAAAATATTTCTGTATACAGGGTGTAAGGAAAATAACTTTCGTAAATTTATCCAACGATTTTTCACACCATTAAAAATATTCCTTACGATAAAGAATCCGTCGAAAAAAAATTCTTCAATTTCTCTTAGTTTTTTTTTTCAAATATTTTTTCAACCAACGAAACTTCAGAAGGAATGGAATTTGATATTTTCATAATTTTCAAAGGTGGATTGATAAAAATCCCGACACAGTTATTGAAAAAATTCTAAAATGAATTTTCGATTGATCTATGGGCTGAAATAGGTTTTATAGGTTTATTTGTTTTACCCCAAAGATTAAATGAGTAGGTCTATTTAATTTTTTTTAAGAAATAAGTTGCCATCTTTTTTTTTAGAAAATGTAACACTTCATTTGCATTTGAATATGTGTTCGGGTTATGGTCGGGCACTTAAATCTTGAAAACAGGGTGATAGAAAAAAATAGCCAAGACATAGCTTGCCAAATTTCCTGATCTTAGTCCTTTGGATTTTTTCTTTTAGGGTTATATGAAAAATATGGTTTATAAATCTTAAATAAATGATCAAAATGATTTGCAACAACATATTTTTGTTACTGCCGACCAGATTGGAAATATGCATATGTTGAACGTCTATAGAAAAACTAACAGTTGTTGAAGCGGTATCAGGCCTGCATAGGCTCAAATGGTGGACATTTTGAACATTTAATTTAATAAAACATTTCATAATATCATATGAATAAATTAAAACGTGTTATGGTGTGAAAAATTAGTACCAGTAATTTCAACTATGACATTAAACGACAATAATGTCAATCCGTGCACTGGAAGAACCCAAGTTTACTGAGACCCAAAAAAGGTCGAATGAGCAAATTAGAATTCAAAGCTATGAGGATGGGGAGGGGGTTGATTACTGAGTTCCTGAAGGTCAAACTATTAATCAACATTACTACCTTTATATTCTTGCTGAATTCCGTAAAATAATAAGAACAACGACCCGAATTGTGGAAGAACAAGTTGGTGGAGGATTGTCCACCAAGACAATGCGCCGGCTCATTCCACATTGTCTGTCAAGAGGTTTCTAGCCATGTACAGCATTCCAGTGTTAGACCATCTGCCTTATTCGCTGGATCTTGCAACGTGCGACTTCTATCTGTTTCCTGAGGTGAAATTTGAATTTAAAGGCACAAGATTTGTGTTCGTTGAAGCTGTGAAAGAGAAAGCGGCCCGCGTTCTGAAGGAGCTGACAGAATAAGACTTCCAGCACTGCTTTGAACAATGAAAGATTTGCATGGAGTGTTGTGGGAATAGAGGAGGGTGTATATTGAAGGTGATAATAAGTAATATGAAACTAAAATCAAATGTTTTACAGCGCCAGTCTCGTTATTTAATAGTCACACCTCGTATATGGAACGAATAGTTATACCAGGTGTCCCATTAAGGATAGATCGCGGCCGTATCTTGAAAACTATTTATCCCACAGCTTTGGGGGAAAAAATTGTACTAAAAATGATCATGAGAAATTCACCAAAAATATTTTTAAGCTTCTAAAACGACCGCAAGAGGGCGTGACGAGCTAAACATTTTTAAAAATAATTTTTTGTGTATTTTCAAGTGTTAACCGAGTAAGAAAAATTCTCAGTTATAATTAGCAAACTGTCTTGTCGTAATTTCACGAATAGAGGGGGGGAGTTTTACCTATTGAGATAAAAAGGTCATCTAATGTCCGTTTGCCTTAACCGATTTTCCTCAATTTGGATTCATTTAAAAGGCAATTGCTGGGACAATCAGATAATCTGGGAGATACATTATTTAATTTATAAGTGAAACCGCGAGGTGGCGTTACATTCAACAATAGTTTTTTTGAAGTTTTGTTCAGTTATTTCAAATGGAATGGTACAGCTTTTATAAACTGGCTAGAAAGGTAATTTAAAGAGGAATCATCCAGTGAAAACCCGAAATCGATTTCTCCGACATGTCAAGAGATATTTCGATTTTTCTGAAAAAATCAGTTATTATTTCACTACTACCTGCATTAAGTTAAAAAAATATTAACCTAATGTTTGTATTCCTTCACACTTTACCCAGGCTTAGGACTGGTCCAAATTCTTCGTGCCATATTAATTTGGAGCGTGTTAAAAGGCCAACGGGCCAACAACGAAGATAATAATAATAATAACAGTCAAAGAAAATTAACAGCACAACAGTCTAATAATTAACACAATCTGAACTTTAACGCCTTTCTAAATGTTCAAAATGCCTTCACCACAGAAATCAACCACCAAAATAGATGGAGTGTGAACGTATGGTGTGGTGTTTTGGGAGACAAAATTATTGGTCCCTTTATTTTTAATGGACATTTGAATAGTGAAACATATTTAAATTTTTTACAAAATGGACTGCCAGAACTAATGGAAGATGTTTCGTTGGAAACAAGAAGACACATGTGGTACCAGCATGATGGATGCCCTGCCCACTTCTCGCAGGTGGTTCGAAACTTCTTGGATGCTTCGTTTCCAAATCGTTGGATAGGACGGGGGTAGTTTATTTTCGTGGTCGGCGCGCTCATCGGATTTGACAGTCCTCGATTTTTACTTGTGGGGAAGACTAAAAGTCCTTTTTTTCAAACTCGTCCTACCACACGAGAAAACATGATTGAAAGAATTCAAAATTCAATAACCAGCATTTCAAGAGCGGAAATTGAAGCTGTCGTTTTTAGTACTCGTCGAAAAATAAATCTTTGTATTTCTAAGGATGGAAGGCATTTTGAACATTTAGAAAGGCGTTAAAGTTCAGATTCTGTTAATTATTAGACTGTTGTGCTGTTAATTTTATTTGATTGTTGTTATTATTATTATCTTCGTTGCAAGTTAGTTAAAACTCCCCCCCGCCCCTCTATTCGTGAAATTACGACAAAATGTCCTAAAACAAAGTTGTAGGAGACAGTTTGCAATTATAACTGAGCATTTTTCTTAATCGGTTAACATTTGAAAATACACACAAAAAATGACTTTTAAAAATGTTTAGCTCGTCACGCCCTCTTGCGGTCGTTTTAGAAGCTTAAAAATATTTTTGGTGAATTTCTCATGATCATTTTTAGTACAATTTTTTTTTCCCCAAAGCTGTGGGATAAATAGTTTTCAAGATACGGCCGCGATCCATCCTTAATGGGACACCTGGTACAAACATTACATTTTATTTAAAAAAAATAGCTTAAGAGGCTAAGAGTTCAGGTCTGTTTTCTGCGGAAATGGACACCACCTATGTTTTAAGGACGCTTTTGTTCAAAATGCTGAAAAGAATCTTTGGTTAAATTTGCGAAAAATGTACCTAACACTATTCTAATTGAAAAGTTCGCCGTGCGGAAATGATAAATCAAGTTTTTAGTTGAATAAATTACTTTATTGTTCCGTATATTTTCCATTAAGCTCAATACATTTGTTTCAGCGGTTCTCCAATTTATTTATTTCATCTTTGATCGTGATCTTCTGAATGTCCTTGAAAATACCGATCTACGGCTGCTATAACTTTTTCATTTGATAGAAAACGCTTGCTACGTAGGAATATTGTTAGGTTTGGGAACAGATCAATGTCAGAGGGGGCCAGATCTGGTGAATATGGTGGAGGCTGCAATAATTCGCAGTGTGACACCTTTAATTTGGCCATTGCAGGAACACCTCTGTAAGCGGGAGTATCGTCTTGATGAAAAATGATTTTTTTTGCTAAATCAGGTTTTTTCTCACGACTTTTTGACATGTTATATCGAGAGGACTAATAGCTCAACAAAGAAGGGATGTTAATTAAAAGTAAACATCTTAGGTACTTGATGCTTTCAGATCATCTCGGCAAACAATTTGTCGAACCACCGCCTTTCGATCTCACCTCCTCCTTTGCTGATTCCCATTGTTGCATTCCATTGATCTTTGTATTGACACCTGGAGCTGACCCCACAGCTCTCCTGCTGAAGTTCGCCGATGACCAAGGATTTGGAGCTGCCAGATTGTTTGCTTTGTCCCTAGGTCAAGGACAAGGACCCATCGCCGTCAAATTGATCGATGAAGGCGTGAAGAATGGTACTTGGGTGGTGTTACAGAACTGTCACTTAGCGAAAAGCTTTATGCCGACCTTGGAGAGAGTAAGTTTATTACTAAAACATTCACTCTTTGTTTACATATCACTTTATGATACAGATTTGTGAAAACTTGACACCAGACTCGACACATCCCGACTTCCGCTTATGGTTAACGTCGTATCCGGCTGATCATTTTCCAGTGTTAGTTCTTCAAAACGGTGTGAAAATGACCAACGAACCACCAAAAGGACTGAGAGCTAACATAACTCGTTCTTATTTGAGCGATCCCATTTCTGATTCAGAATGGTTTGAGGGATGCAAACAAGGCAACTATTTCAAGAAACTGTTGTACAGTTTGTGTTTCTTTCATGCCACGGTACAAGAAAGAAGAAAATTTGGAGCTTTGGGTTGGAATATTCCTTATGAGTTCAACGAAACCGATTTACGAATCAGCGTGATGCAGCTGCAGATGTTTCTTAACGAATATGAGGTATTAAATATTATTGTAGATATGCTTAGAATTGTTTTAGGCTCGGTCCAAAAAAGAAGCTGTCCAACAATATCATTCTATTTATAATAATCACCTTTCAATTTTATACTTTTTTTTTTAAATTTTTTAGTATCAACTGGTTTGTTTCCAGTCGTCGTTCCTTCTCATCTGGAGTCGACATCTCGTTCTTCTTTCCAACTATGGTCTCCAATACTGTATTTGGTTATTCCATCCATTCTGTACTTCTGGACTTCAAAAGTTGGGAAACCTTTTTGTTTTTTAGTATCTACATTTCAAGATTAATGCCTAAGCTAGTCTGGATCTTCTAATTATTTCCTCTCGCTGGTTGTTTCTAGTTGCTTGTACTGCCTGTCCAAGGCACACATATTCAATAGACCTACTATTCAAAATATTTTAACAATTGTTCCTCCATTTGTTGGAGTTCTTCAAAGTTCGTTGCGACAAGAACGGTGTTATCAGTATATCACAGATGACTAAGTTCTTTCCCGTTTAGGTTTATTCCAGTCTAAATATTTTAAAATGTTTTCCATTGCCCACGTGGGCACAACTTCGGACGGATATCAATCTGTCAAACACATCTTCTGATGGGTATTGAATTTGTGTGTTATTTTAATAGTATTTTCAGTGTTGTCATGCCGAAATGTTATGTATTAGTTGCCTGCACCTCGAGTCTGTCCTGTCGTTGTTCACATCTTTTTCTAGCACTATTTTTAGTTTGTTTAATTGAGGACAGCGTTAATGTTTTGACACAAAAATCAGGTGTCTGGGCTATTTGAACTACTACTCAATTTTATTACTGGATTAGCAAAATGAATAATTAACACATCAGTAATAATGCGTTGATACATATTGATGTATTTGGTCTTGGAGTATGCCATTTCAGACTACGTGTGCATCATGTCTTATGGTTTTCAATGTCTGGGAATATCTGACATTATAATAGCAAAATTATTTTCCTTTCCTACCGATCTTTTCGATCTTTCGATTCCTTCAAACTTCATTCTTTTTTCAAACATGAAAAAATTCTGTTTTGACAGAACTGGCTGGAAAAAAATCACATCAAATGAAGAGATCATCCACTAAACAACGGATTATTTAATAGAGTTCGACGTACTTTCTGGGAGGCTTAAGAAAAGTTGGAAAATTGTTGAGCCAAGTGGATAAAAGGAGAAAGGAGACAACGTTGAAAAACAAATCGATTATCGAACAAAAAAACGCCATTTCATTCTTAAAGTACCTGACTTTTCACTTTTCCTTCCTATAATTCACATCCAAAATGTCTTTCCATGATCTGTAAACCATTGATCCATAATGGTTCTTATAGTAAAACATTCTCTAATGGCAAGAAGTATAAGGTAACTTTTTCTTCGTACTTTGGGTATGGTAAACTATCGAATTGAATGGAAGTAAATGCATTAAAGGAATATAAGTTTGGAACTAAAGTCATAAAATTCGAAATCAGCGTAATCAACTCGAAAAACATCCGTCAACTTTTAAGATGATAAATATTCCGCGAAAAAAAAAATGATATCAAAAATATGTTGATGTTGAAAAGTTCATTTTTCTGCGTTCACTTCAATATTTATGATACACGCTCCTTTAAATTATGATAAAGCTTTTTGCTACAAATATTTTGATATGGATTTTATTTATAATTTTATTTGTTGAATAATTATTTTTGTGGAGATGTTTTCGTGTAAATTGTTCTTTTGAATCTGCTTTTAAGGACATCCAATTTGATGCGTTGCTTTACTTAACTGGAGAATGTAACTATGGGGGCAGGGTGACTGACGACTGGGATAGGAGAACGCTGAATACTATTTTGAAGAAGTTTTATTGCAGGGAAGTGGTGGACATAATGAATTATCCATTTGATCCTACAGGTTTGTTTCTTCATTAGTTAATATATATATATATATATATATATATATATATATATATATATATATATATATATATATATATATATATATATATATATATATATATATATCGTCAATATACTTGTATATTAGTCAAATAATAACATTCTAATACACACGCACAAACACACACGCACGTACGTACGTACGCACGCACGCACGCAACTTATGGAAAACTGCAGAAGTGATTCTTATACATAAGAAAGGAGCACACCAGGGGAAAGGGAGTCAGGGGTTACAGGTAAAAGGAGGTCATAGAAAGACCCAACGAATATACTAAGCCACTGTGCTTGGCTTTTATCGATTATGAAAAAGCATCTGATTCAATCTGAAAGCGGACCATAATGGATGCATTGCTTAATCAAGATGTAGAGAAAGCCTATGTAAATCTACTAGGATCGATATATGATGAAGCTAGAGCGACAGTTCACCTAGACGATCTTGAGGTTGGAATAAATGTAGAGCGGGGCGTATGGCAGGGTGACGCAATATCGCCTCATCTTTTCTCAGCCTGCCTGAAAGAAGTGTTCCGTAATCTGGATTGGGAACAGGATATAATAAGGATTAATGGTGCTTACTTAAATCATCTTACATTCGCAGATGATATCGTTCTTCTTTCACATGATCCAGAGGAGCTGCAAACACACGTACAAGAGCTGCAAAGGGCTGGGGAACCATGTGGCTTGAAAATAAACCAGAAGAAGAGTCAGGTCATGTTCAATAAATTTGCTGAGGGCAAAAGGATTTCTATTTTAGGAACGGATTTTGAAGTTGTGGATCAGCATATATATCTGGGGCAGAGGGTTTCAATGGAAAGGGATACCGTCCGGGAGGTGGAATGACGCGTTAAATGTGGCTGGCAGGCATTTGGCAGACTCAACATAGTGTTTAAGTGCAAACTACGACTTTGCCTAAAAAGAAAAGTCTTTGATAAGTGTGTTCTGTCCGTTATGACAAACTGAAGTGAGACCTGGACACTCACATCACAGTCAGTTCAAAAACTTCGAGTAGCACAGAGGGGAATGGAAAGATGTATACTTGGTGTTACTAGACGGGATAGAAAGACCTGCACATGGATCAGAAAGCAAACGAAAGTGAGTGACATCATTGGAAGAATAAAGCAATTGAAATGGAAGTGGGCAAGGGCATGTAGCGAGGCGATGGGACGAAAGATGGACCAGAACCACCCGGACTGGATACCGCTTGATCGCAAAGGTCCACCGAAAAGACCGAAAACACGATGGACTGATGACATTATTAAGTATATTGGACCCGAATGGCAGAAGAGAGCTCAGGACCGCGAGAATTGGAAGCATGCTGAAGAGGTCTTCATCCTGCAGTGGATTAATACGGGTTGATGATATATATATATATATATATATATATATATATATATATATATATATATATATATATATATATATATATATATATATGTATATATATGTATATATATATATATATATATATATATATATATATATATATATATATATATATATATATATATATATATATATATATATATATATATGTATATATATATATATATATATATATATATATATATATATGTATATATATATATATATATATATATATATATATATATATATATATATATATATATATATATGTATATATATTTATATATATCAAAGCAACTGATTAAAAATAAAGTCGAACTTGATAAAGTTTAGCCGCTGTTTTCTTTAATAATGCATTATATTAATAATGCATGTTACACACTCATTTATGCACTTGATTTATGAACATTGATCTAATAAGTTTGTTAATATCTTCGCGGGGTACCTCATTCCAAGCGACCTCTACCTCATGTCGAAATCCCGCCAATTTTGTAATTTGTAAATTGTTGTTGGGTGGTTAGCTTCTCCTTAGCTTTAGCTTTCTACCGATCATATCACATACATGTTCTAGTGGGCTTAAATCGGGAGATATTGGAGGCCATGGCAGTACATTAATTTGAGCATGGTCGAAGTAATCCAATATGTCTCTTGTCCACAATTTCTTGGAGGTAGTGAAGTGCGGTCATG
Organism: Cosmopolites sordidus; assembly: GCA_031761425.1. Taxonomy (NCBI): domain Eukaryota; kingdom Metazoa; phylum Arthropoda; class Insecta; order Coleoptera; family Curculionidae; genus Cosmopolites; species Cosmopolites sordidus. The sequence continues at coordinate 970,571 of JARFXV010000036.1, forward strand.
TTTCCTTTGATAGACAAGAAGTGACCTAGAGCCATAAGCATCGGCACTGCACATCATAATCCCAATAATGCGATCAACATGCCGTTCAACAAGAAAACTGTGGATCTCGTCGTTCACACTATATACTATTGTGTTCCATTCGTGGTCTCACAATAGCCGTTCTCAACACCATTCAACTCGATTGCGTCAATGTTGTAGAGTATCGCCCAATGCAGACGATATGAAAAAATCCAAAACTTTCTATCCGACGATAAACACTCTGCTTTCCTATGGATCATCCGTGTTCTGCAGACCATTGATTTGCAATTGCCCTAGTGGTAGGGAGACGGTCACTTAAAGCCATTAGCCTTAGGCGATGATCTTGGCATTCTGTTTTTTTTTCTGCGTGGTCCTGTACCCCTGGCTTGATGTGTACAGCCTTCCTGAAGCCATGCCCGACAATACCTTAAGACAGTATCTAGACTTCTGTTTACTACGTGGGTAATTTCGCAAAAAGAGACTAGTCTCTCATAGTCCAACTATCCGTCCCCTGTTAATCTTGGTAAGCTGGCGAACATTTATATTTCATTGTACACGAGGCATGGTAAACAATTGAAAAGAACGTTTTTGGAACACACTGAAAAATGTGATTTTTTCTGCATCTACAATTTTAATCTATTTCCCATGAAGTGTGAACCACAAAAAACCCTAGTAAAAAAGAATTTCCAAATTGATAAGGTTGAGAAATTAATCATAATTTGTTTTGGTCGTGGTAAACATATACACATTTTATTAAAATGGGCGTTCGGTATATCGTGTTTATTTCGATCCAACGGAACATGGTTTTTTGTATTCACTCATAGGTCTCATTATAAATTTTGTTTGTTTAACAGACAGAACAGAAAGAAAAAATGCATTTTATAGTCGTTTAATGTCAAAGTTGAAATTACTAACACTAATTTTTCACACCATAATATGTTTTAAACGATTATAAATTGTCTACTATTTGAGTGCGTCGAAATATCTACTATTTGAGTCTATGTACCATTTTAAGCGGTTTTCCTAAACACGTTGAAAAGTTCCTGGCATATTCCTAATCTAGTCAGCAGTAGTAAAAGTACATTGTCGCAAATCATTTTCATCGTTTATTTATAAACCACATTTTCTTTTCATTTTTTACGAAATTAAATATTCCTGCTCACTTAATCTTTGGGGTAAAACAAATGGTAAAACAGAAAGTTGATCTCCCACTATTCCAGTCCAATGAATTCATGTTGAGATTTTTTACAGTAACTGTTTTGGGATTGTCAGCGGCCCAGCTGTGGAAATCATGAAAATTCTAAATCCCATTCCTTGCGAAAGAACCTTTTTGGTTGATAAAATATTGAACATAAAACTTGGATTGATTTGGTTTTGGCTATCCACAATAATTATGCCTGGATGATCCACGGGTAAAAGGGCATGATATGGGTAAAGTAATTATTCTTTTAGTATTCTATGTACAACAGGAAACTCCAACTTGTCGCGCACGCTTCAAGTACCTTTTCACCAAGATGTAAAATTTGTTCTTCGACTTCAAAACCGATTTCTCGCTGGCGTCCACTTTTAAAAGTCTTTGAGAAACGTTGACAAATGTTTGCTGAGCTGAATGGGGTGGATGGCCTTTCTAGGTATCGTCATACGTAAATAAGCCAAGCCCTTTTGGAATTTTCCAGAACTTCTTTGTAAATGTGAACCATATCGTGATATTCACGTACAGAATAAATTTTGGTTTTAAATGAAACTGAAATACTCGCACTAACAAATAGTGAAATAATTTTTGTCTCTGTTTTATTTATTTTTTTTTTCTGGATTTAGTTGATGCACAGCATAATTCTTAATAGTTTTTTTAAAAAATGTTCATTATTTTTCTTTGTAACCTGTTCCTTAAGTAGTAATCAATTAATACTCGACAAATATGCTTTTACATATTAATATTGAGTCACTCTGCTGTATACAATACTTCATCATACTTGGATCTCATTAGGTTTACATAGGCACTGTCTGTCCCTTGGTTAAGCAATGCATCCATTATGGCTTGCTTTGATATTGAGTTCAATATCTTTTCATAATCAATAAAAGCCAAGCACAGTGTCATGGTGTATTCATTGTGCCTTTCTATGACCTGTTGGATAACATATGATCCATTATGATCCATTCTCAGTATTCTTTTAGATATCATCTTAGTGAAATCCTTGTACAATACTGACAGGATTCTTATTGGGCGGTAATTTTTCAAATCCTCCTGTGGTCCTTTTTTTATGAAGATTTTTATTTTTTATTTTTTGTTCCCTGAGGCATTTGAGTACAATCCTGTCAGTATTTTATGTAAATTTTGACCGTCAGCTTTCAATATATCAACTGTTAGACTGTCTCTTCTTGGTGCCTTTCCATTCTTCATCGTTTCTATAGCATTTGTCACTTCATCCAACAGGATATCTAGCATTTGCTCTTTCGTGGGTTTTGCTCTCTTTAGCTGGTTCTGATCTTCATATATATAACTTTGAATAAAATCTTCTGACAATCTCTAATACTTCCGTAAGTTCCCTATAAACTGTGCCATCCTCACGCATTAATGCATACATTTATGTCCTTTTATTTTTCAGCTTGTGTTTTGTTTATTCCCATGTGTTTTTTTCACACTAGCTGCATGTTGAATCGACGCGTTTCTTCTCGAATACGTTGTCTTACAGTTTTGCAAAGTTCAACATACTCGACTCTGTCAAAAAGACTCCCTGCATACCTCATTGTACGCCATTTTTTCATTAAATTAATTGTCTCATTAGAGATTTTTACTGTTTGAAACTTTTTTCTGCTGGTGATAGTACAGCAGCCATTTCAAACATATTGTCGATTATTTTTTTACACTGCTCTGTTATTTCCATCTCGTGTGGGTCTTGCAACACATCAAAGCGGTTCGACAAAGCAATCTCAAAATCGTTGCCCCTCTGCAGCAGCTTCTCAGAATTTACTTTGCCCTTCTACGATCTTACCATGCTTGTACATTCTCTTCGAAAATTTATCCTAACCTTTGCTCACACCATTCTATGGTCACTTGATGTAGGTTGACATGATGTAGTCAATTTCACTTGTGAGACCAGTTGGACTTTACCGTGTCCATTTTCTGCTGATTTTTTTCTTATAAAACGAGTTCATAATATACAGTTCTTGCCCTTCCGCAAAATCAACCAATCTGTCACCTAGATTGTCCCGCTCACCACTTCCATATGGGGGAGTTGCATTTTCATCGGTTCTTGTTTGTCCAATTCTAGTATTAAAGTCACCCATCAGTATTTTGTACCGGCACTTTTCGTTATCTAGAAGCTGCGCAACATCTTCATGTAGGTTCATCATCTCAATTTCCTCATCACCCTATCTTAAAGTTGGTGCATAAGCTTCGACGATTTGAAGCTTAAACTTTTTATTCAGTTGAATGACGCATTGGGCTAATCGCTCAGATATACTTTCAAATTTTACGACACTGTCCTTCAACTTTCGGTTAATGAGAAATCCAATTCCACCACATCGTCCATTCTCTGTACCCCGAGTGTAAAGTATGTGACCAGTTTGCTCAGCTCTTCGCAGTTTCTTCGTATTTCACATAGTCCTACGATGTCCCAATGTATGCTGTCAAGGTCGATCAACAGTTGTTGCAGTCATTCAGCAGTTTTCATTGTCGGAATATTAAGTGGCAGCCACTGGGAGCCTGATTTAACCTGGTGATTTTTAGCACCCTCTGGTTTGGGGCAGGTCTTCCCGCTGCCGCAGGTAGTTGCCTCTTAGCCTCCGGTTAATGAGGGCCGTGTTTAAAATTGTAAAGCCATGTTGTTGGGGACTTGGGCTGCAATCTACCATGCTGGTTCAGTGCAGGTAGATCGAAAAATTGTGACCTGGGCCCGCAGAGAAAAGTATTAAAAAACTAAGGAAATTCCTTCATCCGCTTTCCGCTGCTTTGCCATTCCTTCATCCGCCATCCAAAGCGCCAGCAAGCGTCTCCCAAGACCGATTTCTGGCCTTAAGCCGTCATCAGTTGGGCTCAAGCTGGACACCTGAAAAAGCGGGCAAAGCACGACGTGGAGTACGGGTGAACTTCCTTAGCTTTTTAATACTTTCCTCCACGGGCTCAGTTCACAAGTTTTCGATCATACCGGGTACTTACCTGAGGTTAGTCGGGTCAGGAACGGTTTCGCACGGTCTAACTGCTGCAACCGTTTACCGCAGGATGGCGACGGAGCGTCGACGAATGGAGCCTCCATTCGACATGGGCAATTTAAATGGCCTTTTTACATGGCCAATTTACATGGCCAATTTAAATGGGCTTGAGCCCAACTGATGACGGCTTAAGGCCAGAAATCGGTCTTGGGAGACGCTTGCTGGCGCTTTGGATGGCGGATGAAGGAATGGCAAAGCTCGACGTGGAGCACGGGTGAACTTCCTTAGCGTTTTAATATATATATATATATATATATATATATATATATATATATATATATATATATATATATATACATATTAGTAATTAAATTTATTTTTATTATTAAAATTTAAAAAAACCATTTATTTCAAATCAATAAAAAATATGGAAAAAAAACCAATTTTATTTCAAAGGCCCGTTATAGCTTTGTATCAAATATAACATGACGGAATATAACGAAATATAAAATTTTCAATATTAGCTAAATCTTTGTATGGAAAATTAATTCATATTTTTAATAAATAGGTGCTTATTATTGTCCGGACAAGACCGACTACGAGGAATTTATGAATTACACGAGGTCTCTGCCTTTGATCACTCACCCGGAAGTATTCGGCATGCACGAGAATGCGGACATTATGAAAGATCAGCAGGAAACCAATTTGATGCTTAGCAGCACATTGCTGACACAGGTAGTGAAATACTTTTAACATTCTTGCTTTGTCAGTGTTATTAAAAAATATTTCCTTATTACCCACTTCAATAATTATTAGGATCATTAAATATCAGTCGTTTGCAATAATTAATTGGTAAATTAGCTATGTATTGGGTGGTGCGGAAAGTTTGAAGGGATTTTTTTAAAGAGAAGGATAACCGCAAATAGTTTATGCAAATATATAAATAGTTTGTTATGTACGACGATAAATCAAATATAAAGCGGAATTGTTTTATACATATTTATTATTTATAATTAAAATAATACAAAAAAAAATAATGATCATTTTTCGACATAGTCTCCACATCTTGATCGTTGTCGAATCGTAGCACTTCAAGGGTGCAAACAAATAATAATCACAGGGTGACAAATCTGGGCTGTATGGAGGGTGTTCAAGAGTTTCCCAATGCATATTCTCCGGTTTTTCCTTTGTCAAAACCGAACTCATCGGGCACAGATTTTATTGAAGCCAAGATCTTTGATGATTGTTTGAGCGTTTTCAAAGTTAATACCCAGCTTTAAAGCAATTTCATGAATAGTGAGCCGACGGTCACCGGTGATAAGGTCCCAAACTGCACCAGTGTTGTCAGCAGTGATACTTAACCTGGGACGGCGATTTGACGTACATTTACCACACCACACTTTCTCGTCCACTCTTAAACTTCTTGGTCCAACCAAACACTTGGGTCTTTGATATGGTATCGTCCCCATATTGAACCTTCAACCGAGTTAATATTTCAGTTTAACGCCTTTCTTGGTGGTTAAAAACTTTATCATAACCCGTTGCCCAATGGACGGTGGAACCTGTTGCTCACTCATGGCTGTATTGATAAAAGAACTGAGTGAAACATTTCACCGAGCTTTTCCTCCACTCCTAATACATTGCTCTGCTACAATCTACACTGGCAGCTCGTATTTGACAGTCCGTGATTGGTTGAGGAAGGTAATGTAAAATTTCGGTTTATATTTGATTCACCCTCTTGCTATTATTGTAACAACTTTTAGCTAGCGCTGTGGTAAGTACATAATAAAGGGTTATCAAATAAGAGCTATATATATTTAATTTGGAATAAAAACAAAACGATATTAGATATCATTGTGAGATTTTTTTTATTTTAAATATTTGTCGATGACATTTTTAACTACAATAACAATTTTTGATCACTTTGCTACATACATCGGCATTTAATTGACCAATGACACGAATAATGTTTGTTTTAAGGTCATTGAGTGTTTGTGGTTTATTGGTGTAAACCAATGATTTCACATAACCACAGAGAAACAAGTCCAATGGAGTTATATCGCATGATCATGGTGGACAGTTAACATCGGCATATCTTGAGATTATATGGTCATTAAACTTTTCCCTCATTGCATTGATTGTGTCATCTTGTTGAAACCACATGTTGTTCAGATCGAGAAAGTCGTCCAATTCATGCTAGAAAAAAATAATAAACATGTTTCTGCAGCGTTCTCCATTGACAGTAACTGCATTTCTATATATAGGCTATAATAATAAGTAGGCTTTTCAAAAATACCACCATTTATGCACCACCAGTGCTTGAAGGATAGCCAAACCGATACCCGTTTTCCAGGTCAAAATCTCCACCCCTGAATGGATCAAACCACTTGGGCACAATGGTTTTTCCAACAGAGCCCCCTCTGTGAACGACACAAATATTATCTTCATAAACGACACTCTCTTATCGATAATCTTATCGATTATTTTGATAAGAGGGAAAGATAATCAACGAAGAGTATTGTGTAGCTTTATATATCAAATTTCATGAAAACTTGATTAACCTCTAGTCTCCAGACTTGGTCCACTCCGATTTCTTTCTCGAAGTATATAGTCGTCAAACCGTTTGGCGAAATGTATAAAGCTAAAACCAGGCTACGTTGAAAAATAAATCGATTTCCGATCAAAAAGGTAAGGTAAGGTAAGGTAAGGAAAGGCAAGGTGAGGTAGTAAGAGATGCAATGGAAGGACATAATCTGAAAGAGGAAGACTCGAGAAGTTGGAAGTACTCGATTCATTGTTTTTCGTTTAATGTCATCTGTGTGCAATACAAGATTCGTTTTGTTGAACCAGTCGATATCTTTTTTGATTTGAGTTGTACAATTAAAAATATTGAATGAATTGAAATTAACATTTAATAATTTTAAGTTTTTTTTTAATTGCTTACTGTAAACACAGGATAGATGGGTAAGTACAAATTAATAACTTTTCAGGTATTAGTTACTTATGTATACATTTTTTCCCTTCTAATATTTTACTTCAGGATTTATACAAGTTCAAGGTAAATTGAAATTTTATTATAATTTATTCTATGAATAAAACATAATTTTTTTCACCACTTTTGCAGAAACTGCAGGTAAGAGAATTTAAGTTTTGTTTCTGTTAATTTAAGTTTTTATTAAAAAAATTCCTTCGTGAAAATTATTTTTAAGATGTACCAGAATTATGTGCAATATTATCGATATAATAACAGTGATTTTATTTTTTGAAGCGTTTTTTGGATGGCTACCAAATATCTATTGACGAGTTGGAATTTTAAATTTTATCAATGTATTTTTGTTTTTTGATAAAAGCTCAAATTAGAGAATTTTCTTATAATCGTTTGCAATGAATATCGAAATATAATGAATATCGAAAATAAATATCGTTTGCAATGAATATGAACTTCACGATCTTGTACATTCAATATTACTGTTCAATTTACAGTCCAGTAACTAGGTCTTCGGTCTTCAGTGAACTTCGGTTCCTCCGTTTTTTACGGATAGTTGAAAACTACTTGTAAGCACCAAATTTTCGATCTTTTGTCGCAATACAAAACAAAACGTGCTATATATGAATTTTTTAAATTTAATACTTATAAAAGAGTTATTCTTATAACGCGCTTTTACCCGAGAACCTAGAAATTCTAATATATATATATATATATATATATATATATATATATATATATATATATATATATATATATATATATATATATATCCCCTTTGCGGGTCAGACCTTGTCGTAGTAAAGGGGTTTGAATAGGGCAATGAAGTTTTGAGCTATGCCGTCTGGACTCTATGCTCCTGAGAGGGCCACCCTTGGCGGACAGGTCAAGGCAGAGGCCTCAGACTAACATGATCCAAAATCTGCCAACCCGCATTGCACCAGCGTGGCAGATTACGGTCCATACCTTCAACATGGTATTTCAATATGTTTCAATATGACAGAACAATCTCAAACACGGCCCTCATTCCCCGGAGGCCAAGGGGCAACTACCTACGGCAGCGAGAAGACCTGCCCCAAGGCAGAGGGTAATAAGAATCACCGGGTTAGATCAGGCTGCTATTGGACATTTGTTAATCGAACTGTTAATCGAACTTGACAACATACATTGGTATATTATTGGGCTCTGTGAAACACGAAGAAAGGGCGAAGAGTTAATCAAACTGGAACCAACTGGACACGTACTTTATACTCGAGGTACGGAAAATGGCCGATGTGGCGGAATTGGATTCCTCATCAGTCAAAAGCTGAAGGACAGTGTAGTAAAATATGAAAGTACATTTGACCGACTAGCTCAATGCGCCATTCAGCTGAATAAAAAGTTTAGGCTTCAAGCTTATGCACCAACTATAAGCCATAAGAATGAGTAAACTGAGGAATTTTTTGATGATGTGGCTCAGCTTTTATAAAAGGAGAAATGTAGATACAAAAACCTGTTGGGTGATTTTAATGCCAGAATTGGAACAAGAACTGGCGAAAATGCAACTGGCCATACGGAACTGGTGAGCGAGACAATAGAGGTGACAGATTGGTTGATTTTGCTGAAATACAAAAACTATATATTATGAATTCGTTCTATAAGAAAAATATCACCAGAAAATGAACATGGAAAAGTCTATCTGGGCTCACAAGTCAAATTGACTACATCATGATCAACGATAAAACAATATTTACCAATTTTATTGTCCTTAACAATTTTAATGTTGGAACTGACCACCAAATGGTACGATCAAAAGTTAGAATTGACTGTCGAAGAGAACGCAAAAGAATGGTAAGATCAAATAAGAGCAAAGTGGATTCTGGGAAACTGCTGGAGAGAGAAAGCGATTTTGAGATTGCTTTGTCAAACCGGTTTGCTGTGTTACAAGATCCGAGAGAAGTGGAACTATCAGTTCAATATAAAGAAATCGCCAACAATGTGCTTCAAACGGCTGCTTCAATAGCACCAGAAGAAAAATGTTTCAAACAGACAAAATCTCCAGTGAGACCATTGATATAACGAAGAAATGGCGGGCAATGAGATATACAGGTAGTCCTTTTAACAGGGTCGAGTACACTGAGCTCTGCAAAATTATAAGAAAACGTATCAGAGAGGACCCGCGCCGATTCAACATGCAGCTAGTGCAAAAAAACTCTGGAAGAAAACAGAGGAATTAACAAGGCTAAACGGTCCATACCTTCAACATGGTATTTCAATATGTTTCAATATGACAGAACAATCTCAAATACGGCCCTCATTCCCCGGAAGCCAAGGGGCAACTACCTACGGCAGCGGGAAGACCTGCCCCAAGGCAGAGGGTACTAAGAATCACCGGGTTAGATCAGGCTGCTATTGGACATTTGTTAATCGAACTTGACAACATACATTGGTAAATTGAGAATTGAGACAAAATCTCCAGTGAGACCATTGATATAACGAAGAAATGTATCGAGTACACTGAGCTCTGCAAAATTATAAGAAAACGTATCAGAGAGGACCCGCGCCGATTCAACATGCAGCTAGTGCAAAAAAACTCTGGAAGAAAACAGAGGAATTAACAAGGCTAAACAGAAGCTAAGAAACAAAAGAACGCAAATATATGCCTTAAGGCGCGAGGATGCACAATATGCAATGTTAGCGGGTAAGAAAATTTTATTCCCAGTTATATGAAGATCAAAACTGATCAAAGACAATAATACCCTCGGAAGTGCAAATGCCAGATATCCTAGTAGAGGAAGTAACAAATGCTATAGAATCGATGAAAAACGGCAATGCTCCAGGAAAGGACAGTGTAACTGTCGAAATATTAAAAGCTGGTGGTCGGACGTTACATAAAACACTGGAAAATTATACTCAAAATGCCTCAAAGAACAAAAAGTACCTGACTTATGGAAAAATGCAGAAGTGATCCTTTTACATAAAAAGGGAGCACAGGAAGCTTTAAAGAACTACCGTTCAATAAGCCTCCTATCAGTAATGTACAAAGTTTTCACTAAGATAATTTCTAAAAGAATATTAAAAAACTGAATGACGCACAACCAAGAGAACAAGCAGGATTCAGAAATGGATTCAGTACAATGGATCACATCCAGGTTGTACAGCAGGCAATAGAAAGGCACAACGAATACACCATGCCACTGTACTTGGCTTTTATCGACTACGAAAAAGTATTTGACTCCATCTCAAAGCACGCAATAATGGATGCACTGCTTAGCCAAGGGGTAGCTGGCTCTGCTTGCTTAGCAGAGGAGCTGCAAAGACGCATACAAGAACTACAAAGGGCTGGCGAACCATTTGGCTTGAGAATGAAAAAGAGTCAGCTTATGTTCAATAACTTCGCTCAGGACAGAAGAATTTCAGTTTTAGGAAGTTATATATATATATATATATATATATATATATATATATATATATATATATATATATATAATAGTTATATATTATATATATATATATATATATATATATATATATATATATATATATATATATATATATATATATATATATATATATATATATATATATATCCCGCTCATCCCTTCCATTGGAGGGCACATGTTTCGTCTCTTGATGTTTAGACTCTTCAGGGCCCCGACATGTGCTTTCTCGTCAAGAATAGGAAAATCCCATCCACAGTCAACAACCCATACTTTTCGCCGACGTATGGAAGTGGGGGCAATTTTTGATCGTCAGTCACGTGTGTGGAACAAGTGTGCACAACTCTTCCGAAGTCTCAAATGATCAGTCAAAATGCGATGAATTGAATCTTTGGAAATATTAAATTCCATTTTCATGTATCGCACGAAGATTTTGGCTGATTTTTTTATAAATTCACGCATAATTTCAGTGTTACTTTGAGTAACCACGAAATTTTTTGGACCAGGAGGTTCGTCGTCCTTAATGTCCTCACGGCCTTCTTTGAATTTTTTAAGCACTCGTGAAGTTTAAAACTAAACTTAATATTCGATCTTTGTTCGATGTTTATTTTTCAACAAATGGTATAAACACACTGACTATTTAAGCGCGATAACTTGGCTTCTAGTGATCCGAATGTTATGAATGTTATGAATGTCCATGACATGAACATCAAAATTATCAATCATTTTGCGAATCAAGAATGACATCGTATTAGGTGGTGAGAAAACCGCTTGAAAAAATTCCTTTTCTATGCGTACTGACACGGCAGGTCAATGGTAATCCTTCCTAGTCCAGATAACTTTTCGCTGCTGAAAAAAAAAACCATGACCGTGACCTATGTCTTTCAATGTGTCAAAAATTAAGCATATAACTTGTATTTTTATTTTTAAAGGAACATGGATTCTGTGCATGGTAAATAAATTCAAGTTTGATCATCACCAGCTGCATTTGCACCAAAGTCAATTTGTGCTTAAATGCTCGAAAGCTTGATGCTTGCTGCGCAGTTTTATAAATATAGGTCCACTGGACATGGATTTTTTTTACAATAATTTATTTAAGTTCCTCTGGAAATGAGGCAGCGGCTCGAACATTATGGAATTGACATGCGATTAACATCTATCAATTATTTGTAGCGAGCGGGCAAGATTGAAAATACACATCTTCCAGATATTCTGATTAATAATTTACTCTAATTGAAATATTTTCCCACTAGGACACGATGTCTGCATCTAGTTCAACTAAATCACCGGACGATATCGTCATGGAGGTAGCAAGTGACATTTTAGCAAAGCTTCCAAATGATTTCGATAGAGACACAGCTATGGAGAAATATCCAGTCTCTTATTCACAGAGTATGAACACTGTCTTAGTGCAAGAGATGAATCGCTTTAATATTCTATTAAATGTGATTAGGACTAGTTTAAGAAATGTTCAGAAAGCTATTAAAGGTAAGTTGATAATACAGGGTAGCGCAAAAAGGATTCACGATTTTTCAATTAATGAAACATAATTTTTAATATATAAAACATTTATTAATTCCAAGATAATTTATTGTAAATGTTGTTAGGTGTATATTAATTACATAACTACCGAAGATTAAATCGAACAGCCTATGCACCCAAGATTGTCTCAATTTCATTTGAGAAACATCAAAAAAACCTTTCCGTAAAACTCAAAATGGAGGAAAAAAACAACACAATAACAAAGACAACAGGAATCTATTTAACCTGGTGAAGAATGGAAAGAAGGGATTATTGACGCGATACGTATCTTAACAAAAACGATAAAAAATTGTCATGAATACGACAACAACGTACACAGTCCCTTCGTAGACTTTAAACAAGCATTCGACAGCCCGAGAAGAGATATGATACTGAAAGACGCAGAAAATATGAAAATTCAAGCATTATAAGGCTAATAAAGATGACGATGGAAAACTCCCAAGCAGTGGTGATAACCAAGTTGAGACATATATAAGGCGAATTGAATCGCCAGGGTGGACATGGAAAATGAAGGACTGAAATGAATGGAAAAAAATGGATAGGCAGGTCAGGACACACAATACACTGTAGGGGCAATGGAAAGTAGGCGCGTTCCAATTATAGTTTCAATTTCGCAGCAATGCATAGTCAATGATATATAGAAAATGTGACATTCTTCATGCTGTACGCATCTTCAAATATTTCAACCAAAAGGTAACTCTCAGATTATCTACCGACTATGGCTGCATCGCCTACATATCTGCCTCTGTCATCTATCTCCGTGAGAGAGATGTGGTCCAAAACAGAACCTTTAGGTTAGCTCTAGGAAAGTCCAAAACCAGTCCTATCCCAGCCTCCACTTTATTTTTCAAGATTACGCCACTCATTATTAAAAAGTTGGATCTTATTGGGTGATTTGCAGTGGGCGAGTCTTAGATATAGATCCTTCATCTCTTTTTAATCTATTGTATAAAGATTTCATACGTAGACTTGAGGTAACCCCAAAAAACCATCGAAATATTAAGTTACGGTTCCTGTTTAGTCACATGTAATCTTGAACTGTTAAGGGAAATGAAGTCGAACAGCAACAACGAAATTGGTACTTTTAAAAAAAGGCTCGACAGCTAAACGCGATGCTTCGCGTTCTACTAAAACTGAACCCTCTGAGATGCTTAGAGGTGGCGTGCGGTTGTCGCCGACCTCGTCGTTCCTAACTGTTATTTGCATTCTCTTTGCGCCACCCTATTTTATTGATCTGCGTAACTTAGAGTTTTTTTTCTAGGTCTGATTGTGATGTCAGTTGATTTAGAAGAGGTAGTAACTAGTATTCTGACTGGAAAAATTCCAGGAATGTGGGCGAAGAAGTCATATCCTTCGTTGAAGCCATTGGGGAGCTACATAAATGATTTTTTAGCTAGATTGGTATTTCTTCAGGTATATATTAATTATATGAATACTACTATGATTAAAATGTAAGTCGACTTTAAATAAAATACGTAAAGTAGGCATTGTTTCATCCAAATTTATTTCGTCTTCTCCAAAGTAGACGCCTCCCATTGTAATACACTTATTCCAACGTTTTTTTCAATTCTTCGAAACAATTTAAATACTAGGCCTCTGATGTGTGCTTCCAGGCAGCCAGCGAACTCTCTTGAAACTCTCAGGGGACTCGAAACGGCGCCAACTGAGTAGTTTCATCAAGCGAGGAAACAGGAGAAAGTTAACGATGCCATATCTGGTGAATCTGGTACCTTTACTAGCGAAACTACTTTTTTTAGCGAAAAATTGACGATTAATTATTGCGGTCTGAGATGGTGCATTGTCGGGATGTAAGCACCATGTATTACTTTGCCACAAATCATAATGCCCTTTTTGAATGGAGTCTCAAAACTGATGCTTAATACACAAAGAAAATCTTTATTGACTATTTGATCACTTGGAAGGAATGATTTGTTGGCAATACTGTGATAATATAAGAAAAGAGTTGACATGACGTGCTTTCACGTATTTTTTCGGTTTTGGTTTATTTTTATAACATTATTATTTACAGCATTATTTGTACATCATATTTACTTAAATGTTAAGTTAATGTTTTCTGGATTATAAGCATAGATTCACGTCTTATTACCAGTAGTTATGCATTTCAGAAGCCAAAGAAATCACGTCTTTAGAAATTTTAACATGACGATGTTTCTCAAAATTATTTAATTCAGGGTTTTTGGAACAGCACATGAAAACTCACGAGAAAATCCTACATTTTCCTTCAATATTGATTGAATTGGTCCAAATGATATTCCAGTAATATCTACAAAGTCATTAATAGTAAAGCAGCGATTACTCAGTACAAGATGATTGATTTTGGTACTGTTTTCTACATTGGTTGACGTGGAAGGTATTTCTGAACGAAGTTCATTTTTAACTGCTTCCCTAGTAACCAGTATGCCCTTGTACTTCTTGTAAACATTTTTTCACATATCTTCATCTCCGTAAAACATTCTTAACATTTTTGATGCTTCAGCACAATACATTACATTTTTGAGACAAAATGTAATTCAAAGTATTTGCTGAATAAATATATCCATTTTAAAAAATCACCAACAAAAAATTCTAATCATTACAAAAGAGTCTATAGTTTCTAATTGAACAAGTAAGATGATATGAAACTTCTGTCAAATATCAAGGTCAGATGTCACACCAACTTAAAAACAAATGGTTGTATCTATACGTAAGTCCCCTTACTATACTTTTTGATCATAATAGTACTAATCTTCTAATTTTAATTTTTATCCGCTTTGTTTTATAGAATTCCTCAAGATTTCTTGTAATGTCTCGCTTATTTTGAAGACGAGTTTTAAAACCGTTTTAACCTTTTTTTCTTATATTTCTATTAATTGCGAATCAAGATGCATTACAATATAATTAGTTGGATTCGACACTCTTTGAAATACCGACGACGATTCTGCAAATCATTTTCTGAAGTTCGAGGAATCTCTTCAGTGAATCACTTCACGTCTCGCCTAATGCACAACTATAATCATTACTCTGGTACTTGTGTAATGACTTTTCGATTCCTTCTTTAAACAGGATGATAAAATATTTATTGATCGTTTCCTCGTGAAATTTCAAGATATACTGTGGAACAAAAAAGTGACATTCAATCTAGAACGTCCCAATCCGGTTTAACACAATGCGATTGAAAACTTTACTGGCAGCATTCAATAGTGTGATGCCTCTCCGGTTTTCAAGTCTTTGATTATCACCTTTTTGAGATATTCTTCTCTCTAGATTTTTTGAATGAGTGGTAGTAAAATGATGGTTGTTATATTGACGAAGATTTTCAATATATTTGCGGTAATTGTATCATTTTCCACTGTGACTGAGGCTGTGACCTCTCCACGCTTCTCCACTTTTAGTAATTCCTTATCAGGCTAAAAGTTGACCCATCGTCTACATGTCTGCCTGTGCAAGGTGTCCAAGTGAGATAGATGTGGTCCAAAATACGACCATTAGGTTAGCTCTAGAAAAGTTCAGAGATAGAACCAGTCCTATCCCCAGTATGGTGGCCCGAATATCCTTTTTTTTCGAATTTCTTTTAATAATACCGAAAATATTTATCATTATGCCAAAAAAAAATTGTGCCAAGAGAAAAATTTTTAAGTCGATATCTTAGGTTCCTCAAAGTTAAAATTCAACGTTTTTCAACAAAAAAAAAACAATAAGTAAGGACCTTTATTGTAGAGAATTAAATTTCCGATCAAAGTAAGTTAAAAAAAAAATTTTTTTGAAAACTTTGAACTTTGACTAATTTTGAGGAGCCTAAGATATCGACTTAATTTTTTTTCCCTTGGCATATATTTATTTTTTGCCATAATGAAAAATATTTTCGGTTTTATTAAAAGAAATTCGAAAAAAACTGATATTCGGCTCACCTTAATCCCAGCCTCAACTATATTTCCGAGATTACACCACTCACTATTAGAAGGTTGGTTCTTTTTTTGCGATATGCAGTGAGTGTTAGATGTAGATCCTTCATCTTATCTTTTCATTCTTTCTTCGGCCCTCTTAATTCCCTGTTCTATTTTCTCGACTAAAGAGCTCGGGTACTGCACATTTAATTTTTCTCCTTGACTCCGGTATTTTCTTGCCTCCCTGTAACTTAATATATTTTTCTTTCAAGTCGCCATGGTTACTTTTGCGATGCTTTCTTATTGTCACCTTCCATTTACGATGGTTGCAATTTATATATTCGGAATAATAAATAAAAACAAATGTGTTGCTTTCACTATCTCAAGAAACATTCTTGGTTCTGTAACTAATGTCCAGCCAGTAAATAATCGACTTATGACACTATCCCTCAAGTGTGCTAACAAAAACTATACATTAATCAATGCACACCTCCCAATTAACGAAGAAAATAAATCTAATCATGAAATAGTTACTCCTGGGAAATTCTGAAAAAGACTATCTCTAAAATTCCCTCTAACCATGTAAAAATCCTATTGGGTGATTTCAACGCCCAACTAGGGAAAGAAAGAAATTACAGGAAAACAGTCGGCAATTTTCCCGCTCATAAATGGACTAACCATAATGGTAGAAGATTGGTTGAACTATGTTCGCAGTTCAAAATATTGTCAACCCATTTTAAGAAGAATATAACAAAACAATAGACCTGGAGGCGCCCAAACACGTACATGGGTGAATTTCAAATTGACCATGTTGCCATTTCGTACCCCAATTATAAAGAGATTTTGAATGTTCAAGTTAGGAAAGGAGCTAACATAGATACGGATCTCTACTTGACTAGAATCAAACTTAGCTTAAAACCTCGAAAAGTTATTCAAAAGCGACTGCTAATACCAAAGTTCGATCCTATGAAAATAAAACCAACCCTAACAGAAGAGCTTGATAAACCATCAGAGAACTGGCAAAGAACTGAAAAGAACTTAAAGTTGGTCTCTTTACAAAAACGTAGAAAACATTCGTGGTGGGATGAAGTTTGGCGAACAAGCAGTATTAAGCCGAAGTAAAGCATTCAAAGATTGGAACAGTCAAAAAACAGCAAAAAATATAACATCTTTTTGAAAGTATGTAAAGAAACATCGAATCTAATTAGACAAACTAAAAGAAAATATGAAAACAATCAACTTAATGAAACAGAAAAAGATTTCCAAAAAAATAAAACCCGAAACTTTTACAAAACATTTAAAACTGGATTAACAGGCTATCAACCGCAAAGTCTTTGCTTCCAAAAGGAAAACGGACACTTAGCTCTAAATAACCAAGACAATTGCAATGAACTTGCTAAATATTTTGAGCAACTTCTAAACTTCCTGAGCTCTTGAACAAATTATAAACACTAAACCCTAAACAAACAAACCCAGATTCATTACCACCGAATGAAGATGAAATAATTAGGCAAATCAAGCGACTTAAAAATAACAAAGCTTCTGGTGGAGATGGAATCACTGCTGAACTTTTGAAATCCGCTGGTCTAGGTACAATCAGGGAAATAACCGAAATTCTACAAGAAGTTTGGCGAACCGAACGGATTCCGGAAGATTGGAAAGATGCTCTAATCCATCCACTACACAAGGAAAGGAGATAGAACGGATGTAAACAAGTACAGAGGGATATCTCTTCTCCCAGTTTGTTACAAGATTCAATGCCTACTAGACAGAGCACAGGGACAGTTAGAACCTAAAATTAGTGAATATCAAGCAGGTTTTTGACCGGGCAGATCCTGCCCTGAGCAGATCCTGAATCTAAAGTCGATCCTGACATCAAAAACTGTACAATAAAAATCTCGTCTGTACATTTGTGGATTTCAAAAAAGCATATGATTCTATTGACCGCGAATTTTTATTTCAAATCTTGAAAGAACAAGGACTAGATCTGAAAACGCTGGCAATTATTAAAGCAACATTAACTAACATCAGATCAAACCCCTTCCCCTTCGAAATTAAAACTGGAGTGAGACAACGGGATGGACTTTTGCCACTCTTATTTAACTGTGTTCTAGAAAAAGTAATACAGGAGTAGCGTGAAAAATAGTCGGACCTGAATATTGACCAGCCGATTAAACTGGGGAGAACCAACATCAAAATTGATTGTCTAGCGTTTGCTGATGATCTAGCTATTTTGACTCAAGATATATTATCGGCACAAAAACATATTGAAATCCTAAAAGAAACAGCAGAAAAGGTAGGACTCCAAATTTCCTTTAAAAAGACACAATACATGACCTGCAACGAATTAAGAACACCATTTCTAAAAACAAAATATGCAAAATTAAATATACAACATTTCTAAAAAATCAAACAATACACATATATACTTACCGATATGAGAAAAAGAAGACTCAAGTTTTACGGACACATAAAACGGATGAATTCGAATAGGCTAACTAGACAAATAGTCGAATTTTATGAAAATAGGAGTAGAGCTAAAGTGAAATTCAGGATAGAGGCTGTTTCAGACACAAGGTTAACGTTTGGAAGGTTGGCCAGAGAGAAAAATGTAGGAAGACTGGAACAGCTTGGTCTGACGAAAAGAAAAAAGCTCATAGCGAAAGAATGAAATTAGTATGGGCGCAAAGGAAGGCTAACAACAACAAACACCTCTAACTGTACTTCGTGTGGTCCACCAGGGCCCATACGTGAATAATCATAAAAATAAAAACAAATGTTTATTATTGAAAATGGATTTACTGTTTTTCAAAATATTCTCCGCGATGATCAATACACTTTTGCATACGTTTGAACTAATTTTCATAGCACTTTTCCATTCCGATTGAGGTATCTCCAAAACATGCTTCTTAAACGCACCAACCGTTTCTTCTGAAAAAGAGATCATTGGGTGACAAGTCAGGACTGTACGGCGGACGACCTATTAATTCGATGTTTTGCTGGGTCAAGTATTGAGTTGTTTGGTTCGATGTGTGAGAGCTCGTGTTGTCATGGTGAATAATGATCCTGCCTCACTGGTTTGCTTTTCATATTTTTTCAGGCTTCTGACAAACAAATGGCTGTGTACCATTTAAAATTGACCGTTCTGCAATTCTCTAGTGGCACCGTAGACACATGCCCATTAGTCCCCAAAAAAACTTTTTGTTTGTGAATAAGTTTTGTTGGGTCTGTCTCATTTTGAAGGACCCCTACAGTTAACTACTGTTTTGTCAGTGCTGTGACTGCTGTTTCGTCAAATTTTGTCACCTGTGTAGATACGACACAACACGACGCGACTTCTGATGCACCACGATTGTATTTTTTGAGCATTTCTTTGCACCAATCTACACGAGCCTCTTTTTGAGCCTATGCGGAAATCCAGCGCGCACAAATCTTATTCACTGCTAAATGTTCATGTAAAATCTCGTGTATGCTTATCATATTGATGCCCAGGGATGCCCGAATCTCACTGTATATCACATGACGATTTTGCTTCATCAGTTCGTGTACAGTATCGATGTTTTCTGGTACAACAACCAATTTTGGACGACCTTCTTTGAATTCGTCCGTGAGCGAACCACGGCCACGATTGAATCCATTAAACCAGTGTGTAGGATGTAGACACTTCCATAGAAAAAAGGAATAAAAGTCAATAACTTCAAAATTTTCAATGTTTTATGTCAGCTAGCATATATATCTTCTCGGCTTCTTTTTTTATTGTAATATCGCTATACGCATCTCTTCCAGGATTATCGACGCCTACGCCACGAAGTTATTGTACATATAACTCCCTTATATTTTAACTTTCCTTCCCTATAATAAACGTTTCATCTGACTCCACATAAAGTAATCTAAATTATTTAAGCTCGAAAAAGCAAACGGCCATAATATACGCGGTATGTAGGCGAAACAATTATTTTCACACAAAGCATAAGTTTCGACGAATATGCACGAGCGGAATCTTGTTGGTGTATCCAGATTCTATTAGAATGTGATTAATTGTCTCAAACAGTAAGATTTTTTCTAATATTTTTGTGTTGTTTAGTTTGATTTGTTTTTATTTTTCTTGTTTGACATGTTTCGTCTAACCACCAACACACATGTTTTGTTTGTTGGTGGTTAGACTCATCAGGGTACCGATATATGCTCTCTCGCCAAGAATAGGGAGTCCCTCTCCACAATCAAACAACTTATATTTTCGCCGACTTCTCGTCGGATGGCTTATACATGGAGTTTTTTGACTTATTTGGACAGCGTCCAATGAGACAACAGTAGTCGGAGTTATACATCCCCGACCGTGCGTTCCACAATCTCATGTGGAACGCACAACAACCTGTGTCTCCGCCATAATGAGTATTGGGTAGTTGCTTGACCGGGAGGAAGCCTCACTTATCCCTTACATTGGAGGGCACATGTTTCGTCTGTTGGTGGTTAAACTCATCAGGGTACCGACATATGCTCTCACAGTGACAGTGTATAACGGCCATGTTGCTGAAGTTACAGTTGTTAAATTTGGAGGTTATAGTAATTATTGTTGGGCAAATTTTCGTGGAAACCTACAGCGTTAAGTAGCGCGTGCAAATTATTGAACTTTACTATTAAAATGAGTGCTCAGATTGAGTTACCTTCCGTGCGCAACATAATTTTTACGTTACACATTCGTCATATTCTTTACATATTCGTCGTTTGGTTTGGTTTGTTTTGTTTTAGTTTGGTTTGGTTTGGTTTCGAACAAACGGGTTCAGTAAACAATCAAACAACACCCGTACGTCGTCCATACGTGAGGTCTGTCAAAAAACATTGCTGCAGTGAAGGAGAGTGTGCCAGAGACAGTAAATTCCTTGTCGCGCCCAAGAACTTGGCCTTTGGACTGAAAACAATTCTACCCTCCCTTTTCTTGACCTTCTAATATCAAAAAGATCAAACCAAAGCTTCTCCCATTCAGTCTATCGTAAACCTACCCACACAAACCTTTATCTAAATGCGAATTCACATCATCATTCATCCCAATTAAATTCGGTGGTCGAGACTTTAGTCACAAGATGTTTAAGATTGTCGGATAAGGAACATAGGCAAATAGAACTTAATTTCTTAAAAACGGCACTAATTCAAAACGGCAACAAGTCATATCCATCAATCAACTAGAGAATTGTCCAAAAATCCCAAAGTTCTTCTGCCATACATCAAGGGAGTTACTAACAAAATTTGTCACGTATTCAGATCTCGTAATATCGATACTTACACAGCACAGAAATATTAATATTTTTATTTACAACCGAATTGTATATTTACAACAGAAATAAATATGTTCAGTTTTCTTAGGTCAGTGAAGAATAATATTCCACAAGAGTCACATGTGTCTATGAGATTTCTTGTTTTAGCTGCTTCCAATCATATATTGGCAAAACCAACAGACCTATACAAAATCCTATATGCGTGCATCATATCCAAACGGGTCACAAAAGAGATTTCGACAAGGCCAAAATAATCGCAGCTATATATTCTTACAAACCCTAGCATAATTCATGAAGCAATTGAGATCGAAAAACGTCCAGACTGCCTAAACAAAAGAGACGACGGTCTTCAGGTTCCAAAAACATGGATACCTCTTATTTCCAGATTGCGCACCCGAAAGCTTTTCAATCAAACGTCCATCTCCCGTCTCATCCCCACCCCTCAACCGAGTGCTTCATCCACAACCTTACCTATTAATGGAGAGTTTCCTAGCTGTGAACCCTGAGAAGTAGGCAGATTGAGGCCTCGGGGTAAAGCAACTAGATGCTCTTGATAACGGCTTTAAAGTGGATGTCGAAACGTCGAGATTTTACAAATCTAAAACGCGGTTCTACCCGAGAACTTAGTAATTCTAACATTGCCGACCGTGGAAGCCTTTCGAGTGAAGAGTCCAACTGGATTGGTCTAGTTGGACTCTTTTTTTTTTCTTCGAATATTATTACAGGTTTAATTTGCTTAGTGAAACTTAATATATCGTTATCGATTGATTATTTTTATAATTAAAATTTGGAAATATTTCTGTAGAAATGGATGGATGAAGGTGCACCCATAACATTTTGGATTTCTGGTTTTTTCTTTACCCAGGCTTTCTTAACAGGCGCCCAGCAAAACTATGCCAGAAAATATACCATTCCAATTGATTTACTTACTTTTGATTATGAGGTAACATTAAACTATATTAGTGTATCTAAATGTATATTTGTAAAGTTCGTTGGTGCAAATATAATGTTCACTATTTTTTAACTGTATTTCAATATTTTTTACTATAGTTAAATTTATTTTTGTTCTAGTGCAGATCTATGAGTTTTGCTTTTTTTAAACATCAGTCTGTTTAAGTATCTAGTATAAGGAGCGTTTAAAATGTTTTCGATTTGATTGAGCTCTACTCAGTTACTTGAGCTCTTAGCACATCATAATTGAGAGAAAGAGAATTTTCGTTCAGCCAGCCACCTCTTTAGGTTTGAGAAGAAGTGATTGTTGGAAAACAAACCTAGCTAATTTGCACATTTATTATTGGTGACGAGTTGTTAGAGCACCGTTGCTCGAAATTGTCATTCATTTTCAGAACGCACTAAAAAAGGCGGTTCATGAAAATAA
Source organism: Cosmopolites sordidus (assembly GCA_031761425.1). Classification (NCBI taxonomy): domain Eukaryota; kingdom Metazoa; phylum Arthropoda; class Insecta; order Coleoptera; family Curculionidae; genus Cosmopolites; species Cosmopolites sordidus. Next base: position 993,223 of record JARFXV010000036.1, read on the forward strand.
TTGCTAACGTTCGGTTCCATCACGCACTGAAGACGTGTCAGATGTTAGCCAGCCTCCCTTCCAAAGGGGAAGACAACAGTGTTGCCACATCTAATCGTATGCCCTCAGTCTTATTTTATTTGCACACCTTATAGACCTTTATAGAGTATATATACACCTTATAGACCTTTATAGAGTATATATATTCTTTGGACTGCATCCAATGAGACCACAGTAGTCAGGAGTTATACACCCCCGACCGTTGGGTTCCACAATCTCATGTGGAACGCACAACAATCTGTGTCTCCGCCATATTGAGCATAGGTTAGTTGCTTGACTGGGAGGAAGCCCCACCCATCCCTTACATTGAAGAGCACATGTTTTGTCTGTTGGTGGTTAGACTCATCAGGTTACCGACATATGCTCTCTCGCCAATAATAGGGAGTCCCTCTCCACAATCAAACAACTCATATTTTCGCCGACTTCTCGTCGGATGGCTTATTCATTCGAGTTGTTTGACTTCTTTGGACTGCGTCCAATGAGACAACAGTAGTCAGGAGTTATACACCCCCGACCGTTGGGTTCCACAATCTCATGTGGAACGCACAACAACCTGCGTCTCCGCCATATTGAGCATTGGTTAGTTTACTTGACTGGGAGGAAGCTCCAACCATCCCTTACATTGGAGGGCACATGTTTTGTCTGTTGGTGGTTAGACTCATCAGGATATCGACATCTGCTCTCTCGTCAAGAATGGGGAGTCCCTCTCTCCCTAGAGAGGGAGTCCCTAGTATAAAGATCACTACAATAATTATAGGCAAAATTAACCGACCATTATATTTGTATTGACTGAAAGATCATTTATAATGTCATTCATTTTAGTGTTTAGTTATTTTTGGCATTGTAGGTTTTAAAGGCAACAAAGTTTCAAAAAGCTCCAATAGATGGCGTTTACGTATACGGATTGTTCCTGGATGGAGCTCGTTGGAACAATGAGAAAATGATCTTAGATGAGTCACTTCCTAAAGTTTTATACGACAACGTCCCATATGTATGTTTTATGTTTTTCTTTTAATGGGGGTAGATTTGAAATTTTCCAGAATCGCAATTAAAGGGTTGTTTTTTCAAATATTTTCCTAGTTAGTAATATAAAATCGGTTCAAAAGGCATCTATCGTGTCTATATACATTCCTAACCAAGATTTTCATCAATCGATTAACAAATACATTCGATTCCTACCAGCCGATGAAGCCAGCGGGGTTTGGGAAAGTGTTCCCAAACTTTCTCTTATAGATAATACGAATATTGATCGAGATATCAACTATACATAATGTACTCCTCCAACTAGCATTCATAGATTTTCATATATTATTAGATTCCATCGAAACCTGAGTCTTCTTGCAAGCAATGGACCACGCTAGAATTAATTTTCGACATTCGAACCTCTTGAAATATATTTATGAAAGTGCCAGTTTTCAGGTTAAAACAAACGAAATACTAACAATCAACAAAACAAAAATTAATAGAGGTATGCGTCTATATGCAGCCTTAAGCGAGGCATCAAAAAAATATTATAAAAATGAAGAGACGTAACAACAGTAAAATCACAGAACAAACAAAGCAACAAAGAGAAAAAAGAAGAACTATTTATAAAGAAGGAAAGTATGCCACAAATGAGTATATATAAATAAGAGGACAAACTAGACGTATGATTAGAAAATATTTAAAACAACACTTTGAATAACAATTGCAAATAGAAATTGGAATAATTGTAAATGATTGTCTTAGACTGATCTGTGGGAGGAAATGCGAAATAAGAATGATATAATAAAAATCGACGAAGATTTCTACAAGATGTTATATTGTTCATGAAACATGAAAGTTGAGGGAATAAGGGATAGCCGTAAAATAGTAAATGTTGACTCAGAAGAAATGACAGAGATTAAATGAAAATCAATAAAGCTCCAGAGAAGGATACTATAATAATAGAAATGTTAAAAGAAACCAATTGTATAATTATGCCAAAACTTGTACTTCTTCCTATGTGTCTTGCTTTTATGTTGTCTTCCTTTTATCTTGATTGATTGATTTGGCCCCTAAAATATAAAAATAAAGAAAATTTAAAGAAGTTTTTTGACTTCCTCGGATTTACAGGGTCTGTCCATAAAGTAAATTTTAAACCTTGCGCCGCCGAAGCAAGCCGCTAGCAAGGCGCGCCTAGTTACGTAGTGGAGGATTTAGGGAAGTGATAGGGAATGACACCCGCGCCAGTTGTCTACAGGCTGGTCCACAGTGCGCATGGCTGCTAGTTCGAACTCTGGTTTTAGTGACGCGTCGGAATTTCAAGGATCAGCGTTACGTGATAAAATTTTGTGTTACGCTTTACTTGGAAGTCCTGAAAAGGCTCCAAAGCAGAGTAAGACGCGTCACGAGAGAAATCGCCAACACTTGTCGTCTTCACCATAACAACGCGGTGTGGCAACACTGCCTCAGCCGCCGTACAGCCCCGACTTGGCACAACCGGACTTTTTCTTGTTCCCGAAGATCAAGAAGGAACTCAAGGGTCCCTATTTCGGGACTTTGGAAGCCGTCAAACAAGCGACGACGAGGTGTTTGAAGGAGGTTCCGCCGACGTCGACGTCTTCCAGAATGCGTTCAGTAACTGGGAAAAACGCTGGCGCCAGTGTTTCGACGCGGAAGGAAACTACTTTGAAGAATTTCAGTTGTTTGTACCTTTATCTGCAATAATTTTTTTTCCTGCATTTATTCAACTTACTTTTGGGACAGACCCCGTAGATCTGGCTTGTGACTAAAATAAATCGTCCGTCAACCTATGCACTGGAATTTTGCAAAATCGACGACTTAAACGCTTGACTGTACTGTAAACGAGACAGAAATAAACTAAACTACAGAAAACAATAAAACTGCCCTTAAAGATTCGTAGTCTAGTGTCAGCTACAAATAATTTCAATGACCCCATGATATAAAGGAGAAGGAGCTACTTGAAAATGGGACGAAAAATTACTGTTTTAGTTGCGATTCCGATGATAACTAAATTACCTTCAAATTTCTTAACAATCTTCATTGCTTGGTTGTTATAGATTTGGCTCAAACCATTGAAGAGAGAAGATCTAATAGAAAAACAAACTTACACTTGCCCTGTGTATAAAACTGTTGAAAGAAGAGGTGTGCTGTCTACTACAGGTCATTCAACCAATTTTGTCATTGCTATGACGTTACCCACCGAAAAGTCTCAGGATTACTGGATAATGAGGGGTGTGGCAATGTTGTGCCAGCTGTCGCAATAGTGCGTACTTATTATGTATTCTTATTTATTTTATGTGTGTGTATTGTGATTTAAATATACAGATTTTATAATTATGATGTTTGATATTTGTTAGGTCCAATGCCGCATGAGTAATAAACTTAACACTAGAGATAAAAATATCTATATCGCCAAAATGTTTATAAATTCATTTCAATTATTTTTTGTGAGTAGATTGGATTGTTTCGTTTTTATGACGTATGATAAAACATCTGAATATAAAACTACAGGAAAGAACATATGATTCTGTAAGTAGGATCAGAATGGTAACTGTATATGGCCGACTACTGTGTACGTTTTGGCAGTGGCGTAGGGCAGTATGAATAAAAACAAGAAACTGATAAAAGTTTACAGTAGTTTAAAACAATAAATTATTGTATAATTATAGTTACTGTATTAAATTAATGAAGAGTTACTAGTTACGGCAGAGAATACCAACTACTATTTAATAATCAATTTTAAATTTAAATCAAAATGGTTTTAGAGAGGAGTAAATATATATTTCTGTCCTGCGGAAATGTAAAAATATAAATTAATAAAAAAAGCGTGTTTGTAGTTATGGACGCACGTAAGAAGTTATACTTCTTTGGTGTAATTAATAAAAAAGACTTGAATTGACAAGAGACTTGACAAATGGCGAAGGTCTCATAATTTTAAAAAGAAAATAATAAATTATAGGTTATATCGGTGCGCGCAACTTGGAATCTTCTGTTATAAAATCATATAATTTCTAAAAATTGGTTAATTATCAACAAATAAATTAAATCAACAAATCAATAAATAAAGTAGGAGATATAAATTCAAACATAAACTCATTTTTCACAAAAACATGTTTAAAAGATGTTTGTCAAAATGATAAAATAAAAAAAATACATATTTTAAACGGTCCACATCAATAGTTGGAACAGCATTTAGTAGTAGTCTCACTTTTACCTTAGCTGTTCGATCAAAACAATTATCAGCTAAATGGTAGGAACATAAAAAAACTACTGCAGTTTGGAATAAAGTCTGGCTTTTTAATAAAATTAATGCACTGTGTTCTTCTATTTGGATCTTCGGGAAACCTTGAAAAATGATAAACTAGTTTAATAATATGAAATCCAAATGAAAATGGAAGTTACATTTACATTTATTGATACAATAATTTCTGAAAAAAAATAGAAACAGGATTGTAAAAAAAATTAACGTTTTGTATTATTAGTTATATTTTATAGGTTGCTCATATAAGTAAAGTAACATGTTCTATATGTATCAAACGAAAACTAAAAAATAATCTAAAGAATTTTTAAGGCCCGGTATATCGGAAAACTAAACATTTTAGAATATACGTTAAAAATTTAACTTCTAAAAAAGACAATCACTACCTTGAATAACATTATAATTATATAAAAAGGTAACAATGCATTAAACAATGCATAGTATACACAAAGTAAACTTTTAAGTACTCACTCTTGTACTGGACAGTGATTTTATAATTAAACAATTAAAGTAATGATTATCTAAAACACATTTAAACAATGCATAGTATACACAAAGTAAACTTTTCACGTGGTCAACTTCACTTACTTCACTCAACTTCACACACTTACTTTAACTTCACTTACTGTTACTACAGCATGTCAGTGACGCGAACTCACAAGATTTTACCCGTCCAAAATTAGCCCAATATGTACATGATACAGTCCAGTATATACAATGTATTAATGTATATATACGTATACATACACACAGGCCGATGCGCGTCGCCAGTCTGACGCAACACGTCACTAGCATGTTAGTGACGCGAACTCATAAGTAGAGCCCCTACCAAAAATCACTCAAGTAAAGAAGTTTTCACTTCAAATATTAGATTATAATTATTTTACCTAATATCAATTTGACTACGACTATGCATATCAGGCGATTTGTTGCCTTCAAAACCTTAAAATTTCATTCAAACAAAATACGTTTTTATTTCTAAATAACTGACAAATTTAGTATTAAATGCACTTACCTATGCAATGTTACTCCTGAATTTTGATTTCTTCGTGTCAGGTAACAACCACAAGACGTACAACTAATCATAGTTTTGTGTGTTTGGTTTACTTCTGATATTATTTTTATTGTCCATATAGTAAGTATTAATATGTATTTACAGTACAACACACAAAAAGAGTATTCCAGTACGATTATTCAGCACTTATTATTGATTAAAGCAAACTAAAATTGCTCAGATCTACTGTTAAACTTCTAAGGTGCTAACACCAACTACTAAAATTCCAAAGCAACCAGTCATCTTTAGTGCTTCTAGTGCTTCATTATGGCCGTTTTCGTTCCTATTTATCTGTGCATAAAAATGCTCAAAGCTCGTTCCTGTTAGTTTTATATTTAAAGGTCAAAGCAGAAAACAGTACGAAAAAAAACACAACGATAAAGTTAAACTTAGTATTAATTCATTTACCTACAGAATGAATATATAGTGTGCGACTAGGACTAAACACACTGATAAGCAGTAACCTTATCAGAGCTCAAGCAAAAATTCGCTCCTTTACATATCACTAACAAATTTTAATTTAGTAATTTTGATATTTTTTTCGTAAATTACGCTGGATGATTTAGAGCAGCCTCTATGTTGATTTATTTATGGAGACTTACAAGCAATTTGTCAGTCTCAAATCTGTCAAATCTCAACAGTTAAGTAATGTCTGAATGATTATGGCGTGTTCATATATATATTTTTTTCTTTATTTGGGTTTTTCGCCTAAATTCTCGAGAGCCTACAATTAAGTTTACTTTAGAGATGGAGGAGAATAAATTGCCATTCCTCGACACTTTAAAATTAAAGCAAAATAACACATTAAAAACTACAGTTCACACTAAACCGACAAACACAGATAGGTATCCCAATTTTTTTTCCAATCACTCAAAATCGGTCAAAATAGGTGTAATTAAAAGTTTATATGACAGAGTAAAACTTGTTTGTACCGACAGTGATACACTACAAAAAGAAACAAATCACATAAAAGACATTTTAATAAAAAACAATTACCCAAAAAAAAAATTATAGATAAATCGTTTAAAACTATTGATACTAGACAAAACATACAAGTTATTATTAACAATAATAATAACTCTCAAACAATTAATCTCACTTATATCTGACACAATTATATTATGATACAATTAAAAGAGTAGGAAATAAATACAACATAAGAACGACATTTAAAACAAAAATTACTCTTAGATCTCTATTAACAAAAACCAAACCAAACAACACACAACAAAATACCAAAAATGTTGTTTATAAAATTACCTGCGAATGTGGCTAATTCTATATAGATGAGACATCTAGACCGTTAGATGTTAGAATAAAAGATCTTAGAAAGAGCATAAAAAGCTTCTTAGAGAGGGCGATTTTAATAAATCTAGGATTTATCAACACGCATGGGAATCGGGTCATAAAATCAATTTTGGAATAATTCCAAAACGGTATTAAAAGAATGGGTAACAAAATACAGAATATTAAAAGAAACCGCCATAACTAATTTAAATAAAAATAACTGTATTGCTATGCCTCCGGTAGCTTCAAATTCAATACGGTTCCCGATTCTAAAGAATATAATTAAAAACATTTAAGAATTTCAATACACAAACACCATCATACGGTAAAACTCACCTATATATATATATATATATATATATATATATATATATATATATATATATATATATATATATATATATATATATATATATATATATATATATATATATATATATATATATCTATATATATATATATATATATATATATATATATATATATATATATATATATATATTTATATATATATATATATATATATATATATATATATATATATATATATATATATATATATATATATATATATATATATATATATATATATATATATATATATATATATATATATATATATATATATATATATATATATATATATATATATATAGATATATATATAGATATATATATATATATATATATAATATATATATATATATATATATATATATATATATATATATATATATATATATATATATATATATATATATAAAATAATTGTCAATGTAAGTATCATTGACACAAAAAAATATATTTACTTTCTATCTTTTCATAATTTATAGAAATTAATATACTTTATTTTTAGATTCGTTTTGAAAACGGGAGGAGAATACTTCCCGAAACGTTAACGTTAAAAGTTTGTATATTTTTTTAGGACATTTTTATATTTTTAAAATTTTGTTCGTTAGGCAAATTTATTTCAAAAAAGAATCACTGAGAAATTTGTCTCCGTTTGGTTTTTTGTTTTTACCCAGTGATTCTTTATTTACATAAGAACAGATATTTTTTATATTTTTTGAGGATCGTGGCGAAAAAACCAAAAATAAATCAGATATAGATCAGATTAATAATCAGATTTAGACTTCTTTATTTTCCTTATCCTTTCCTGCTTTTAAATCAAAACATACTTCTCTCACAGTCGCTTAACAATCTTGGAAATATTTGGTGTATTTTGACTTTTATTTAAAATATTTTTTGCCAATTAACCTTTACATGACTCTCTTAGGAAACCTTGTGAATAATCATCTTCTGATGATGCTAATATGGTTAGCGAAACTCGCATTGAGAAGTTTAAAAAAGTGATTTGGTTATTAGTTGTAAATTTATTCGAGTTTAATCCATTTGTTCACTAAATCCACAAGTTTTGGTTAATCTTTTTCAATCTTTGATACATTTATCAGTTTCTTTTCCGTCTTCTTGATTTTCGGAAAAGAATAAGTTCTTTCATAAATTATGGAAGTATCCCAGTTTTTTATAATTTTTTCCTTTCACAACCAACAAACCATGACATTTTGAAAAATTGAACCAAACCAAACCTAACTTTTTTTCCTAAATATTTTGTTAATAAAAATATATTTTTCTTCGTTTAATTCATTTACTTTCCATTACCATTATATGTATTTCCTTTAGAATTTTTTTAATTGTTTTATGGTTCACTGTCACAATAGTCCAGCATTAGCAAACCTTACATTATTGTCAATACTAATCGATTTTCACAAAAGTTCTCCTTTCATTTAAACGAATACGTTTAAAAAAAATATTCAGTCTTGAGGATTGCCGACATAAGTGAAAACTTGAAATTTTGGAATAACTGTTTTTTTTTTAAATTTTTAAATTAATTTTTCTTTAAATGTATAATTTAAAAATGTATAATTATTGTCACTTAGGATCGAGGATCTAAACAAATATAGAAAATGGACATTTAGAAAAACTAATTATATTACAATATTTTTTTTGTAAAGTTCTAATGGTGAAATTGAATGATATAAGTTTATAAATAATCATTTTGCAAAAAGGAACAAAACACGTATTTTATTTCTGACAATTTAAACCAATAAACAATAATAAACTTGAAGAGATTTAGCACTAAACAAAAAATCACTTTTTTTGAACTGCTCGACGTATGTTTCGCTAACCATGTTAGCATCATCACTCTTTCCCCATCATTCTCTCCTTCTCTTTCTTCGTTCACCTCTCATCAGTATTCCTTTAATTCATGTCTTGTCGGGCATCGTCGCTATATGTCCCAGGCATTTAGCTCTCTGCGCTCTCACCCCCTGAACAATATTTAGTTGTTTGTACACTTCTTTTATTTCTCTCTTCTAATTGCTCTTTCTCTCTATTTGTTCTTCTTCTAAATTCGTTCTGAATATTAAATCCTCTAACAATCCTTCTTGATTTTTGACGTTTGACGTTTCTAGACGTTTCTAGACTTCCAGTTTATTTTCTTTCTTCCTCGTCATTATTCATGTCTCCCACGCATAGGTAATCGTGGGCTTTAGAATTGTTTGGTATACTCTTACTTTTGCTGCTGTTGTTATATTCTTTTGCTTCCTTTCGGTAGTCGTTTCTCTGTTTCTTTCTCTTCATCCCTTTACATGTTAGTATTACTCGTATGTATTCACTTTGTTGAACTTTCTCTATCATATATTTCTTATTTTTTGCACAATTAGTGACTAATTTAGGGGACTGTCGTTTGGTATTATCTTTCATTACCATATTTTTGGTCTTATTTTCGTTCATTTTTAGGTCATTTTCTCTTGTCTTTCTTTCTAACATCTTGAATGCCCTTACTATTTCTTCCTCATCCTTCTTCTTCCTTTTTCATCCTCATCAATACAATGACGTTGGTGTAAGCTAACCATTGGTATCTGGTACTAACCCTTTGACATTGATGCTACTATTTCTCAGAATTACTTTCTGCGCTAGATTGAACAAAACTGTGAACAGTGGATTACCTTATCTCAATCCTTTCTTTATAGTGAACCCTCAGACGTTGCTCCATCGAGTATAAGTTTATTTTCTGTTCTTCTGACAGTCACCTCCACCAACTTCCTCAACTTTTTCGGAACTTCCAATTCCATGGAACAACTATTCCCTGCTAATTGACTCATATGGTTGCCGATAATCTATGAACAGTAAATGTAAGCTCAAATTTTGTTCATAAGTATTCTGTTGAATCTGTTTCATGAAGAATATTGGTTGATTGTTAGTACTACTAATAGGATAGCCTTTTATAAAGCAGGAAGAGGCAGATATAGATATTTATACAGGCAGATATTATTTTCGAAACATCGATGGGGCGATCACTTGTATAAAGTCTGGAAACATGTGGCACAGACCACAGATGCGTGGGCTTGAGGAAAGGTCTATGTTCAAAGTCGAACGTTACGAATGGCAGAAAAAGAAGATGAAGAAGAAAAATTTTAATTCAATAAATCTGTTTATTGTTCAAATTTTGTTAACCTGTGTTCTGGTATTACTATTGTCTTTAGTTTTTCTTTGTTTAAATGACAAAATTAATTTGATATGTTATTCTACTGTTATTCCTTGAATAATGGAAATGTATTTTATTCCAATTCTCTTAAAATCAAAGGAAAACGAAACTGATGCAACCTGAAGCGTTAAAATCGCTGATGCACTTTGGCCGGCATCTTCACGGAGGCGTCTAAAGTTTACCTTCCAGGTGGATACAAATTTCGTTAGCGGTCGCAATTAATTCCGAAACGACAACACAAAAAAAGGCATTACAGGGGCCGTAGAAAGGAAAACGCGGAAAGCGGGGCCGAACCGAGGGGCGGAGGCAGAGAACGATGGGTGGGGGGGCGAGGGGCGGGACGGCGTGGGCGTCACACTGTCTCGCAGCAGCTGGTTACTATGACGACCGAGTTCCGGAATATTGATCTTCGGGATGCCGGTCTCTGGCTGGCAGCATCCCTGGAAAAATATGGGGAACGTGGCGAAAAATAACTGGAAAGTTCGCTCTGGCTCGCCTGAATTGAGAACGGTTTTTCCTCGTTTCTTTGTTTTAATTTTTGGTTACTGTTTTATTTGACTTGCATTAAAATTAACTATAGAGAAATATATAGATTTTTTTCTTTCATTTTTGAATATTGAACTTAAAATACATTTTTCTTACTATTAAGTCGTTTACTAGTATTAAAAAATTAAAGTAGAAATAAATTTATTTTGAATATTGGAGTATTTTTATTACTTATAAAAATATACCGTTATAGATTGACAGGGATCTTTCTTCAACTCTTCCTTTAGAATCTTCGCTGTAGAACACTCGAAGAGATTTACCACTAAACATGAAATCACTTTTTTACTTTTTAAATGTAGCTGAATAATTTCCTGAAGATACTAATATGGTTAGAGAAACGTGCATCGAGAAGTTAAAAATTAAGTGTTTTGCTGTTGAGCATCATCAGGAGATGATTCAGTTTAGATTGAATCATATACAATCACTTTTTAATATCCTCAATGCGCGTGTCACTAACCATGTTAGCATCATCAAGAGATGATTCAGAGATTAAATCATCTCCTGATGTTGCTAACATGGTTAGCGAAACGTGCGTCGAGCAGTTCAAAAAAGCGTTTTGGTGTTTAGTGGTAAAACTCCTTACCCGTCAAATCAGCGTTTAAAACTAATTACCGATTTGCCCGGTCGCAGGGAATCTACGTCAAAATCACATGTTTTAGAAAGTAGGTAAACCCCCAAATTCTGGCAACCAACAAAACATGTAACGCCAACGACGAGATAAGATAACGAGGCGTACGGTCGCTGGAGTTCTTGCGGTTTCAACAGAACGGTGCCACTTCACTGAACTGAACTGAACGGTTCTGCACGAGTTTTTTCCTGGTCGTGTCATCTCCCGTTTTGGTGACCATAATTGGCCGCCACGATCTTGCGATTTAACACCTATGGACTTTTTTTTCGTGGGGTTTCTGAAGTTTTAGGTTTACGCCAACAAGCCCACGACCACCCTACACCATGCTGCTTTTTTTATATTTACAGATTATATTTACTGTAAACTCGTATTTTATACCTCGTTTTTAAACTGAAAGGTGGTGCTTTAAAATAAATATATAACAGTAAAGGTAAGAAAAGTAAGTTAAATATATAATTTAATATATTTATTTAAATTAATAAAATTAAACTCCTTTACTTTAATTTTTCTATTCGAACCTTTAGTGTGAAACACTAAACTCGAAGAGATTTACCACTAATCACTTTTTGAAAAATTTTTGACGCACGTTTCGCTAACCATCCATCAGGGGATGATTTAATCTAATTCTAAAAACTAAACTATGATTTATTTATATGATAATTCTACCTAATGACGAGTGTAAAAATCATGAACCGTGAAGTTTACTGAGCCTTACATTAATAATTGAAAAAGTTGACTGAACGGAATAGGTCCGATATTTCTGTTCAAGATTTTCTTACATTTTTCAATTTGAATCCTTTTTTTTATTCCAAAGACCTATTGTTATTTACACTTTTTACCCCTCTTAAATTTCTAATATCTGTATTGTGGTGATGTTCGGTTGCATGTTGGGTAACAGAAGAGTTTTCATTTCTCTCATATCTAATGTAAGTAATGTGTTCTTTAAATCACGTTAATATGGATCGAATATACCTTCGATCACAATCTTGACTACTAATTTCGTAAATCCCGACTTTCCATGTTGATCTAATTTTATATCCTTTGAATTACCCAGGACTTCTTTAAATTTATTATGTTGTGTGTACACAACCTTAATGTCCAATTTTTTCAAAATTTTGTCTAGCCCTCGTGTTAATTTGGCGTCAAACGGTATTATTATGAATTTATTCTTGTTCTGATCCTTTTGAAAAGTCGAAGATTTTTTCAATAATTTTCTAAACTTTTGTTTTCTAATTAGTTTATATACAATGTTCTTATTATAACCGTTTACTTCGAATGCCTCCCTAATTAATTTTAATTCTTTGTTGTAATTATCTTTGTTTAAGCGAAAATGAATTAATCTATTTATCATGTTACTAAAGACCATGTTGTTAAAGAGATGTACTGAGAAACAATCTTATTATTAAAACTGTTTAACTCGAATAATTCCCTCAGGTACTTCAAGGTATATGGAATCGGGACACTTGGACGAAGATACGTTAAAAAAAATCAAGACCTCCTGTAGATGTGTGTTTTTCACTTATTCTATGGATTTTGTTGAGTTTCTCACAGAACAGGAAGGTATTTGATTTAGTAGATTTTAAAATTCCTTTGTTAACTATTTTGCCAAGTTGTATGTTGGGGAGTCAATGGCTGATACAATTGGTCTCATTGATTTTCCTGGTTTATGAATTTTTGGTAGAGCATACAATCTTGACACTTTTGTAGTTTACTTATAAATATTTAAATATGTTTTTCAGAGAAGGAGAAATAAGGCTGTTGCAAGATTTCAATGTATCTCTGACTTCGTTAACCATTTTTGGATAATGGATTCCTAGGTAATCGTTTATATGGACCGTCTTAAATTAATATTTCAACGGGTTTGAAGTAATCGGATTTGTCCATTACTACAACCTTATTTCCCTTATCAGCTTTCAAATAAAAACAATCCACACAATTTGGCATATTTTAACTTTTATTTGAAATATTATTTGCAATTTTGCCTTTATATGAACTTTGGAAGACTCCATTAAGTGTCTAATACCAGCTGCAATACCGACTACCACATCCTCCCAGTCACTACGGGATACCGGCAAACCAAAATTGAGGTCTTTATATAAGATATCTAGTTCTGGATTGTCAAAGGTCTGTGTTGAAAGATTTTCTAGTAAGTTGATGCTCTTTTCTTTAATATGTTCGCTCAATTTTGAGTTTTTTAATTTTTTTATTTAAAAATGACATTTTTTTAATGAACTTACTATTTACTGCTGTGAACATATTCCTTTGCATTAAATTAAATTTGTAAACTATCGCAAAACCTTGCAGATTATTGCATGCCTCTCGTTCAACACCGCATGCGTCTAACCTTTCAACAGTTGTATGCGTCTGGACGACCAAAAGTTGAAGAAGTGTGGACGTAACTTTTAATGTGCAATAATTCTTCAGCATCGCTTCTTACATTGTCCTACCCTGTCTGTTAGATCCACTTCTCTTTCTGTTACCCACCAAACCTCACCATGAATCAAAAATTTTCAGAGTATTGTTTCTTCAAATACTGCAAGCATCTCTGTTCTCTTTGTGACGTTCCCCATCTCGCAGACGTGAATGATTACTGCCGAATAAGTGCTTCACACATGCTAACTTTCGTATCCCTTCGTATAAGTTTAGATCTTCGACAGGCTACAGGGAGTAAATACATTTGTTGTCTTTTATAATTCTATTTCTGATATCTCCTGTGATCGTTTTCGTTTAGTTCTTTTTCTCAGAGAGGTAAATTAATTTATAACTACTTTGTCATCACAGATTATCTAGGTCTGTTCTCTTCGATCACCTTTGTAAGACGTGCTATACAGTGAGTAAATTTCCAACATAGTGAGTCATTCAAATTGAGTGTTTTTTTTATTCTTGATTAAAACACAGATAGCGTTGTGAATTTGCCTAGGTCCTGTCTCATTTCAGAAGTGTAATATATAACATTTATAAAAAGTCGTGCACAATATAATAAAGCGTTAGAATTGTTGAATTAGCTTATGAAAAATTTTCTGGAGGAGTTATTGCAAGAAACGGTGATTAATGGTTAATTAGCCACGAAGATTATGTGATTTGATAACGTTAGGCCATTTTCTTTGAAGTTACATAAAAAACCAAGTCGAACCAACAAGCTGCAATCGATTCCTGAATTAAGGACCAAGTCTATGGACCTGCAAGAGTTGGTCATTTGGCAGATATCGTCTTTCTTGTGTAAATGTCATACACTACGCTTCAGTTATCAATAAAAGGTTTTTTAATCAACACAAATTCTGTGTTTTATTCGACAATTAAAAAACCACTTAATTCGAGGACCCTTTACATAAAAATGAAGTATTGAATATTATTATTAATCGACAGGTAACTTTTAAAAGTATCTTATTTGTGCTCAGTGAAAAATCACCGGGATAATCGTGTTAAAATATTTAAATATTTTATTTTGACGGGAAAAGAAATTTTCTGCACGACATATAAATGAACACTATTTATATCAATCGTCCGCCGAGGTAAAATAGAAGCCTGAGAAGATGCTGAACGGGCGTGAAAACGTCATAAATTTAAGTGGCAGAAGTCTATTAGGATCAGTTTACGACGTCTTTGTTTTCTCATCGTGACGGATTTCTCCTCTGTATGAATTTACCGAAGCTGCTACAACGAGCCACTTAGTTTTTCCTTTTGATGGAAGACAAGGGGAAATCGAGAGAATGCCTAATTTGAAATAATATTAATTTTTTTTCTTACATATTTTTTATTGGGAGGATATAAAGAAAAAGAAAAAAAACAATGTTTTTAATGTCGTAGCTTTAAAGTTAAGAAAATATGTTAGATTTAATATTTTTACGGATGGTAGATAAAGTTCCGACATCATTCCGGCTGTCGATCTGTTTGGTTTGTGAAAAGTCACGACTTTTCGAGAAAATCTCATTTGCCATTTTCAATTTTTTTTGTCCTCTTCCAGTAAAGAATCTAACATAAAGAGCTGAACCTTGGAGTTCTAACCTATATTCGCGAATACGCTGAAAATCTACACACTCACATAATTTTTGCCAACTAACATTTGTGGATCACCTCAGTCAATACTTAGTTTCCACTTTCATTTTTTAGCTGATGTATGCCATATACCTAATTTTCAAAAAATTGTTTTAACAATGTTTATTAGTTTGTTTATAGTTTCTTTGTTATATATTATTTGGTAAACATGCTTTTACACATATTTGCATAAATGATTATATGTTATTTTTATATGTATATATGTTATTATTATTGACGTATGGACCGTGGTGGACCACGCGAAGTATAGTTAGAGGCGTTTGTTGTTGTTAGTCTTCATTTGCGCCCATACTGATTTTATTCTTTCATTATGAGCGTGTTTCCTTTCGTCATACCAAGTTGTTCTGGTCTCTCTACATTTTTCTCTTTGGCCAACCTTCCAAACGTTAATCTTGTGTCTGAAACAGTTTCTATTCTGAATTTTACTTTGTATAATATTTGCTGATCTTAGATCCTCTTTCATTTCAACAATCCATTTAATTGTTTCTATTTTAGCTCTACTTTATTTTCATAAAATTCAACTATTTGTCTAGTCTTGGATTCATCCGTTTTATGTGTCCGCAAAACTTAAGTATTCTCTTTTTCATATTGCTATGTGTATCTGTGTATTGTTTGATTTCTTGGTTTTCTCGAAGTCGGTATGTTGTGCTATTTATTTATTTGAGGCCTAAGATTTTTCTTTCTTTTCTTTCAATCTCCTCGATGTCTTTCTTTCTATTCAAAATGCGCGTTTCTGCGCCATATAGACATTCTGGCTTAATACATGTGTTGCAATGTCTTAATTTTGTGTTTTTATATATGCATTTTTTTGTTGTAAATATTTTGTGTAAGTCTCAATGCAGTTTCTATTTTTTGACATCTACCCTTATTGACCGCTTTTTTCAACTTGTTTTCCATGATTATTTCACCCAAATATTTATATTGAGAGACTCTTCTTATGTTACCATATTTTAACTCAGTTTATTGCAGGTCATGTATTGCATATTTTCAAAGGAAATCTGGAGTCCTATCTTTTCTGCTGCTTCTTTTAGGATTTTAATCTGTTTTTGTACCTTTAATATATCTTGAGCTAAAATTGTTAGATCATCATCAAACGCCCGATAATCTATTTTGATGTTGGTTCTCCCCAGTTTAATAGACTGGATCAATCGAAAGGTTCTGAGATGTCACCAATGAATTGAACTTTTGACCTTGTGTTAGTATTGCTTTAATAATTGCAAGCATTTTCAGAGCTAGTCCTTGTTATTTTAAGATTTGGAATAAAGATTCGCGGTCAATAGAATCATATGCTTTTTTGAAATCCACAAATGTACAGACGAGATTTTTATTGTATAGTTTTTGATGTCTTATGGTCAACTTTAGATTCAGGACCTGTTCCGGGCAGGATCTACCCGGTCAAAAAGCTGCTTAATCACCAATTTTAAGTTCTAACTGTCTCTGTGGTCTCTATAGTAGACATTGAGATATAATTTTATGAAATTTGGAATCTTCCTTCTAATGTAGTGGCTGAATTAGAGCATCTTTGCAATCTTCCGGAATCCGTTCGGTTCGCCAAACTTTTTGTAGAATTTAGGTTATTTCCTTGATTATACCTGGACTATTGGATTTTAAAAGTTCAACAGTGATTCCATCCTCACCAGAAGCTTTGTTATTTTTAAGTCGTTAGATTGACCTAATTATTTCACCTTCATTCGGTGGTAATGAATCTGGGTTTGTTTGTTTAGAGTTTAGTGTTGGTAATCTGTTTAAGGGCTCAGGACAGTTTAGTAGTTCAAAATACTTGGCAAGTTCTTTGCAATTCTCTTGGTTATTTAGAGCTAATTATCCGTTTTCCTTTCGGAAGCAAAGACTTTGGGGTTGATAGCCTGTTAATTTAGTTTTAAATGTTTTGTAAAAATTTCGGGTGTTATTTTTTTTGGAAGTCTTTTTCTATTTCATTAAGTTGATTATTTTGATATTTTCTTTTAGTTTATCTAATTAGGCTATTTTCTTTCTCTAGTTAAGCTTTGAAATTACCCAATACATTGCAAGCAGGAATCAGAAGTGGATTTAGTACAATGGATCACATCCAGGTTTTACAGCAGGTCATAGAAAGACACAATGAATACACTATGCCACTGTACTTGGCATTTATCGATTATGAAAAAGCATTTTATTCAATCTCGAAGCTGGCCATAATGGATGAATTGCTTAATCAAAGTGTAGAGAAAGCCTATGTAAACCTACTAGGATCGATATAGAATGAAGCTACAGCGACAGTTCATCTTGACGATCTTGAGGTTGGAATACATGTAGAGCGGGGCGTACGGCAGGGTGACGCAATATCGCCTCTTCTTTTCTCAGCCTGCCTGGAAGAAATGTTCCGTAATCTGGATTGGGAACAGGATGAAATAAGGATTAATGGTGCGTACGTAAATCATCTTAGGTTCGCAGATGATATCGTTCTTCTTTCACAAGACCCAGAGGAGCTGCAAAGATACGTACAAGAGCTGCAAAGGGCTGGGGAACCATTTGGCTTGAAAATAAACCAGAAGAAGAGTCAGGTCATGTTCAATAAATTTGCTGAGGACAAAAGGATTTCTCTTTTAGGAACGGATTTGGAAAGTGTGGATCACTATATATATCTTGGGCAGAGGGTTTTAGTGGAAGGAGATACCGTCCGGGAAGTGGAACGACGCCTTAATTGTGGCTGGCAGGCATTTGGCAGGCTCAACATAGTTAAGAGCAAACTACCACTTTGCTTGAAAAGCAAAATCTTTGATCAATGTGTCCTGCCCGTTATGGAATACGGAAGTGAGATCTGGACACTCACATCACAGTCAGTTCAAAAACTTCGAGTAGCACAGAGCGGAATGGAAAGATGTATGCTTGGCATTACTAGACGAGATAGAAAGACCTGCACATGCAACAGAGAACACACGAAAGTGTCATCTGCCATCATTGGCAGAATAAAGCAATTGAAATGGAAATGGGCAGACCATGTAGCGAGGCGATGGGACGGAAGATGGACTAGAGTAGTCCTGGACTGGATACCACTGGATCGTAAACGTCCACGGAGTAGACCGAAAACACGATGGACTAATGATATTATTAATATATTGGATTCGAATGGCAGAGGAAAGCTCAAGACCGCGAGAATTGGAAGCATGCTAAAGAGGCTTTCATGCTGCAGTGGATTGATACGGGTTGATGATGATGTGGCTGGCAGACATTTGGCAGGCTCAACATAGTGTTTAAAAGCAAACTACCACTTTGCTTGAAAAGAAAAGTCTTTGATCAGTGTGTCAAGCACGCTCCCCAGATTTAAAGCCCGCGATTTTTTTCTGTGGGGCTATTTAAAAAAGTTTATCACGATGGAGAAATAAATACTGTGGAAGCATTACCACAGCGCATGGAAAACTCATGTGATATTATTCGTGGACATCGGGATTGAATTTTTGACGCGTGAAGTGACACAGGCACGGTAAGCAAGATTTTGTGTTAACCGAACAAATGGTGACAATTTCCGATAAATCAATACATGAACAAATCATTAATTTTTGTAACATCTAACATTATTGTTTTTGTTATTCTCACTTTTATATAAATAATTGTTCAACTTTTATATAAATAATTGTTGCTATATTGACTTCTCTTTGCGAGTTCTGCAACGCAGTAGTCGACAATATCAGGTCTGTTTTCAAAATAGACACAATTTTTCACATTTCAAATTTTGTAACTGTTAATAACTAAACTTGATGAGATTTACCACTAAACACCAAATGACTTTTTTTGGACTTCTTGACGCACGTTTCTCTAACCATGTTAACATCATTAGGAGATGATTTCATCTAATTCTAAAACTAAACTATGTTCTATTTATATGAAACCCCTACCTAACGAAGCGCGTAAAAATCATGAACCGTGAAGTTTACTAAGCCTTACATTAATAATTGAAAAAGTTGACTGAACGGAATGGGTCCTTTATCTCGGTTCATAATTTTCTTACATTTTTCTATTTGAATACTTTCATATGCATCCAAAGCTCTATTATTATTAACACGTTTAATTAGTCTTAAATTACTAATATCTATACTTCGGTCATGTTCGATTGCATGTTGGGCAACACAAGATTTTTCATTTCTTCCATATGGATAGTCAATATGGATCTTTTTGTTTATCCAACATACCTTTGATCACAGTCTTGACAACTAATTTCGTAAATCCCCGCCTATTCATGTTGATCTACTTTATCCTTTGGATTACCCAGAACTTCTCTTAATTTATGATATGGTAGGTATACAACTTTATTATTACCATGAATTTATTTGTGTTCTAATCTTTTTGAAAAGTCGAAGATTATTTTAATAATTTTCTGAACTTATGTTTTTCTAATTAATTTATCTGCAATGTTCTTATTATAACCATTCACTTCAGATACCTCCTTATTTAATTTAATTCTTTGTTATAATTATCTTTATTTAAAGGAAAATTAATTAATCCATTTACCATAAAATTTAAACTAGCCATCTTATTTTGGAAGCTATGAGTTGAATGGTTGGGAATGTATCTCGAAGTGGTGGTTTTTTTTCTAAAAATATCAAAATCTAACCTATTTTTATTGTTTCTACTGACTAAAACATCCAGAAATAGTAAACTATCGTTGTTTTCTAGTTCTTGCTTGAATATTATATTGTGGGATTTACTATTTAATTTCGTAATAAAATCACCTAAATTTTCATTTTTCGAATCGAAAATGGCAAAAACGTCATCCATCCACATATCTTAACCATACCTTCGGAAAGTAACTGAATTCATCTTTTGCCTCGGTTTCAAATTTACTCATAAATAAGTTGGCTAAGAACGGTGACAGAGGATTGCCCATTGCCGTTCCTTCTTATTGTTCGTAAAACCTGTTATTAAGCTGAAAACAATTTTGGTTCATACATAATCTTGTTAAGGAGATGTACTCAGAAACAATCTTGTTATTAAAACCGTTTAACTCGAGTAACTCCTTCAGGTATTTCAAGGTATCGGGACACTCGGAAACAACGATGAAACGTCAAATAAAACCAAAACCTCACCTTCCTGTAGTTGTGTGTTTTTGACTTTTTCTATGAATTTGGTTGAGTTAATAACTTCTTTATTTTTTACTTTCTATTATTTTGCAACTTTTATATTAATAATTTTTGGTAAAATTTCTTATTTTTACTAGTTCAAAAACCTGTTAAAACAAATGACTCAACTTTGAAAACACCCCGTATAGTTTAAGTGACAAAAATGTTCTTAAAATTGTTATGCTGTATTTGAATGCTTACGTGACATAATGATCAATCGCACCATCTCGGCCTCGCATCGAAAATCCTACCGATTCGCATTTTTTTTCCAAAGCTCCTCCGGTTTCCGCGTGCCGATCGGGCTACAGCCAGATTTTTGGTCCTGAGCGGACGGAGGCCGTTACCATGGAGACGACAGCCAATCGATACGAACGGCAGTCGTCCCGGCCCGGAGCTTTTCCTGGGCAGGGCCTGCCTGATCCGAGCGAGCAGCACCGGAACGGTCGACGTTGCCAAGTCTGGTCTCTTTCGTCTGGTTCCTCGTATTTCCTTTGTTCTCGTGTTGCAGGAACAAAGGACATTTGGAAATTAATTAATTCAGTTTCTGCAGCCGGGATGGTTTGTTTTGCTCCTTCTGTCAGGGAAGGTGAGATATATCCTTAGATGTTACTCTCTTCCTCTTGTTTATTTTTCGATTGTCAAACCTAAAATTTAGTATCCAAATAAGGAGTTAAAAAAAACTTCACATTCATCATCACAATATTGTCTACTTGGACTGCGCACTTTGTTTTAAAGTAATTTGTTGTTATTGTTTTTCTGCTTTGAAATGAGTATTAACCATTTAGTCGAAATCCGAAAAAGTGCTTTTTAAAAGAATATTGTACTAGCTCTCGATCTTTGAAAAAATGAATACAGGCTTAACCTTCGAAGTAATTTCCCTTACATTCTATACCCATTCGCCACCTTACAGGTAAATGTCGAATCCAGACCAAAAAAATTGTGGTTTTGTGGTCATTGAGGTTTTTGTCAATATCTTCAAGAGAAGTGAAACGACTATCAACCAAGTTATGTTGCAAGAATCGGAATAGATGAAAATCGGAAGGGGCCAGGTTTGGAGAATACGACGGGTGACATAAAATCTCCCATGTCAACTAAGTAATTGTTGTCAGAATCCTTTTTAGCTGTACTGTGTGTTGTTTTGAAGCAAAATAACTTCTCTTGTCAGTGTAAATCCTTTTTTCCGCCAGAGCGTCACTAATATGAATCAGTTATTGCTAATAAGGGCCAATGGTGACCGTTTCATCAGATTGGAGCAACTCATAATGGACAACACTCAGTCGATCTCACCATATAGGCATCAACACCTTTTTGACTAGGATATTTGGTTTTGTGTTACTGGTTAATAACTCACGTGGATTAATCCATGATTATCGCTTGTTTCGATTATCGTAGAAAATCTATTTTTTTTGTCGCAGGTTATAGGAGCTAAGTTCATAGGAGCCCCAACGACTTTCCTTTTGAATTTTTTCCAACTTGTATAAACACTTAGAAATGGGTTGCAACGTTACAGTGAGTTTCTGTCCAAGTTTTAGCAGTATAGGATAAGAATTTTCATCCAGCCGTGCTTCTAATTTTTCATCTTCTACTTTTTTTAGCTGTCTGAGACATTCTGCATTATTTATGTCAACATTTCTAGTTCAGAATTGATGAAACCACTACTACTTACAAGTAGTGTACGAAATAGGATTATTTCCGAAAGCCGCACAAATTGGGGTCTTTTTTTATAATAAAAGGAAAGATATATTAGTTTTATTACAAAACAAATTTTATTTTAATTTTTGTCCTTATAATTAAAAAGTTATATTAAATTGAAAATACATTTTTAAACCCATTACCGATGACGCGCCGACAGTTTCCGAAAAAACCCGAGTGCGTGTGGCGTCACAATTTGTATTTCCCCTCACTATTAGAGAGAGCTGATACGAGCATTTTACTTTTTAGTCAACTTATTCTTGTCATTATCATCAGTATATTGATAAATATATTGAAAATATCAAATCTAATTAATTATCGTGACTGTTTCGTACCATTTTATACGAATACTACAAAAACAGCTCCCGAAAAAATGTTTTTAAATGTGCCACAAGCAGCAGGGAGTATTAATTGCAAAACAACATCAAATTTTTACAATCACCTGTCATCAAATATATATGAAAGATTGTTATTTATACCATTATATTATTTTTTATGTTTGAGTATTTATTACTTGCTAAAGATACCCAAGTTTTAACCCAATTATCTCCTGAGTTTCCACTGCAGTTTTTTGAGCTGATAGGTGAAAAGATGGCATCAGTTGGAAACCGAAAGAAACAACAATTATACAGTGGGAAAACATTCTGATTCGAATAGGTTCTAAAGTGATGAAACGTAGAGTTCGAGAATTACGTCGAGGACCTAATAAGTTATAAGAATCAATTAATCAATCCTTCTATTGGAACATTCGATGTGAAACTCAAAGAGATTTACCGCTAAACATCAAGTCACTTGTTTATTAATTTCTCGATGCGCATTTCGTTAATCATCATCAGGAGATATATTCAACTATACCTAATAAAGTGTGTAGAAATCATTAAGCCTCATTAGAAAAAATAGTTTAGGAAATTATTGAAAGAATCTTCGTTCCTCAAAAGAAACCGAATAAAAATAAATTCATTGTTATACTGTTTGATGCCCTATTAATATGAGAGTTAGATAAGATTTAGAAAAAAGTGGGCAATCAAGTAGTCTACAAACCGTACTTTTGAGATCATAATTTGGAAGCGATTGATAAACATTTTCGTAAAATTGATATTAAGCACAATTGAACATGAAATTTTAAATTTTATGTTTTATTCATCTTATATTCAAGTATATTTTGTAATAAAAGAGCAATTTACAAAGTTCTTAGTTGATAACATATAACAATTCATTTTATAAATGGGGTAGGTAGTAGATTATTCATTATTTTTATATAATATATATAATTATATTTATCATTTTGAATTATAAAATTTTTCAGTTTTAATTTAATTCAGCGCTAATCGGTGCACAATTCTTGGTTAATCTGTCTCTTTCTAACACAAATAGATTCGACGGTTTTCCCGCACGTGAGCATGCAACATATAGTTGCCCATGAGAAAAACATGGATTTTCCGAGTCTAAGCCGCAAATGGACATTGTTTGGCCTTGAGACTTATTTATGATCATGATGAAAGTTAAACGAATTGAAAACTGAAGCCTTTTGAAGGGCATCGCAGATTCTGAAGTAATAATTGGAATACGTGGCAACAGGACCATCTCTCCTTTAAACTTTCCAGTTAAAATGGTTGCTTTAAGAATATTTCCGGTGATCTTTTTGATGACCAAACGTGTAGCGTTACATAATCGAGGTGGATTCAAAGTACGCAGAAGAATAATATGTGAACCAATCTTCAATCGAAGATTATGTGGTGGCATTCCTAGTATATCCAGAGAATTTAAAAATTCAGTTGGAAAATGTACACTTTCGTTTTCATCAACAATAGTGTCGATTGATTTAAAAGGCATCAACATCTCTGGCTGCCAAAATAGCCCAATTACTGAGTCAGTTATGATCCAACTGATTATTTTGTATGTCCGGGAAGATACTCTTAATTAATTCATTTTTTGTCTGAACAACAGTTCAGAAATTGTCTGGCAATTTAATGCATTGAGTATTTGGTTGCATTTCTGTTCTACCGTTTCGAATATCTACCGGAAAATATTTGTGCCGATGGATGATTTTTCAATTGTACGACCATGTTTATGGACAATCGAAGTGTTTCGATACTTCGCCATAAGAACAGAGAACAATTGAAATTAAATGAAAAAATAATGTACCCAAAATTGAAAATGCAAGGTTATGTCGTAAGTAAATTTTGAACACACGTGTGACGTGAAATGAATTGTAGCATAAATGAAGCGTTTTTACTTTTAACACAGCGCCATCATTGGATAGTTATCCAATCCAAACACTAAAGAGTTGAATCGTTATATCCATAAACTAACTTACACCGCCCTCTGTTAGAAACTTATGGAACTCACAGATAATTATAACCCCTTTGTCATATAATAAACAAATAATTTGCAATAAAAAAATATTGCGACTATAAATTGAGATAAAAACTATCCTATCTCTCAAGTTGGACCAAACTGCACACAGTATCTGTTCATGATAGTTTCACAGTTCTGATAGGTCATCGAAAACTTGCACAGTCTGTATGAAGAGAACTGAAAAACAGGATATAAAAATATTCACGTTCGGACTGATTAAAGTTTTACCATGGCAATTGTGTGAAAATAAATGAGAACGACATTCTGACGATTAGTGAGGAATGTAAACATTGGCGATGCTCCAATTGCTCTAAAGTCCCTTGGAAGACAATGGAAGCACCGAGAAATGAAAATATTGCAGAGCTTTTGAGAGATTTTCGTCTCGAGTACTTGCAGAAATTGGATGAATTAGAGAAAGGATTGGGAAACTCGATTGAACCCCTTTATTATAAAATAAGCGAAGTTACTGCTGAGATTGAAAGTCCAAACAGTCAAATCGAATTAATTTTTCGTATGATTTATGATCTTCAGCGTGAGAAAGAATTTGACCATGAAGAATATAATTGAGGAACTTGTGATTAAGTTTGATCAACTGGACCAGAAGTCCTTGTTGAATACAGTTGAAATAAAGCGTACACCAAAAACTCCTGCAATTGACTATTTGGAAATTGTTAAAAAAATTGGAATTACTCTGAATTTTCCTATAAAAAAATGATAATTGACATTTTCTGTGGCCCGCAATTAAAAAGTCAAGAAACTCCTCCATCAACTAGAGTCATTTCATTTTTGTAAACATGCAGGATAAGGAAAATTCTCTAAAGAAACGAAAAATCATGAGAGATTTATCTACCCGACATTTAGAGGGTTTCACAACAGATTTGACAATTTGGTTCGACGGGTTGCTTACTAAGAGGAGAAAGCTGCTAATGTGCCATGCCAGAAAGTAGAAAAAAAAACCAAGACTATAAGTACCTTTGAACTAGAGATGGATATATATATATATATATATATATATATATATATATATATATATATATATATATATATATATATATATATATATATATATATAAACATGAAAAAATGTTATTTGGTGAAGGATTCAATAGAAGACATGAAACGTTAAGCAAGTCTTTGAACGTTAACGTAAGTTATTAAAAAAAAACTCCTATTTTCGTAAATTGTACACTGTTCAGTTATTACCTATAGACAGGATGGGAAAAATGTTTGTATCCCAACTCCCTAGCTGTCAACCTTTTGAACAACAGCCAAAACTGAAGTATTACGACCCCTTAGAAATAAGTTATAGATTTAAAGATTACTTTTAGATCATTCTGAATACTCCAAGTTTTAAAAAACCATCAGTCTAAATTCAGCTGCCCAAAACTTGACGGTGCAGTGAGTCTCCGTAATCCATCTCGGCTTTAATTTACATAGGCGATTGTCTTTCAAATGCAGGAATTTAATAAAGGCTCGATATTCGATTTTTTCCATCTGTACGGAATCACTAACATCGACTGACATAAATTACAACAACAACTGAACATCTAACGTGGTTGAAATTTTCAAGGATATCTTTCCACGCATGCGCAATTCTATTACCAGAATATTTTTAATGGGTAACGCTATCTTCATGTTGAGGCAGGAACTTCTTAGACTACCCTCGTACATGTCCTTTAACGTAAGGGTGTCTCTGATGATCTGGTAATTTGTTGTCCACCACCAACATTATTACAAAAGTTTTTTTAACCTTAAATTTACCTTTTTTATCTAAAAATAAAACAATAAGAAACGAAAAAAAAAACAATTGAAACTAAGACATATTGTTTCAAGAATTATTTTAGATACTTCATTTAATTCTAATTACAAGATGCAGGGAAACGTTCTTTGTGTTTTCCATTGTATTCCTGTTGCAACAGGAAGGAACAAAGGCATTTTGGAAGTTAAATAATTCCGCATCTGCAGTTAAAATTATTGGTTTAGCTCCTTGCATTAGGAAGGCTCAGTTATATTTTTGGATGTACAAGGGTTGTTTAAAAAGTTCGCGCACGGACGTAGGAATGGCGGAACTATGACCAAATGATCATGATGTTTGTCGAAGATGATTCGTCAGATGGCATTATGCCAACTTGGAGCCAGCGATGGAGCAAGGGAACAAGTTTTAATATTTTCTGGAAAATGGATGTAATAGAAGTTCAAGCTATTATAAAATTATTTATTTTGGAAGATTTGACCATGATGGACATACAAAAATGTGATATTCCACTTCAAATGATTCTGCCCCTTCGTTCTCGACGGTGAAAAGTGAGCTGAGGACTTTATACGTGATCTAAAGTGATTGAAGATTATCTAGTCTAATTATCATTAGATGATTTAATTTAATTAAGAAGATTAAATCATCTCCTAATGATGTTAACATGGTTAGCGAAACGTGCGTCAAGAAGTTTCAAAAAGTGATTTGGTGTTTGGTAAACCTTTTCCAATTTAATGTTTCACACCAAAGGTTCCAATAAGAGAATTGATTGAAGATTATAAACGGTTAGAACTCCCAAATACCGCTTCCACTGACAAAATCGTCACAAAAACGCACCATGTCGTATTAAATGATCACCGAGTGAAGATGTATGAGCTTGATGATAATGTAAACATCTCAACAGACCATTTCCACTATATTAAGATGTTTTGGGTATGAAATAACTTTCCACTTGATTAACAAAAGATTCCTGCTACTCCTTTATATCATGGGATAATTGAAATTATTTATACCTAATTTTGGGCTGGACAATGTAGGAATTACCAGAAGGCTATAGAGGGGATATTTCCACAGTATTCCACGAACCTTTAAGGACAGTTTTATTGTTTTGTATAGTTTAGTTTGTTTCTGTCTCGTTTACAGTACAGTTTAGTGTTTAAGTCGATTTTATCTAAAATGGCAAGTTCTAGACGTCGATTTTGCAACAATTCAGCGGATACGTTTTGTTATATATGCGGACGATTTATAAGTACAAGCTAGATCTCAGGAATCTGAGGAAGTGAAAAAAGTCTATTTTTTTATTTTAAGGACTAAATTGGAGATCAAGATAAAAGTTGGGCTCGTCATGTTTGATGTGTGAGTTGTCACGTAAATTAAGTGCAGTGGATACATGGCAAGGAAAATTGTGTGATATTTGCTGTTTCTTTGGTGTCGAGAGAATCGAGTGACCATGTAAGTGATTGCTACTTTAAGTAATGCAAAACTAAAAAAAGGCATATTTACTGGACCTCAAAAAATAAGGAAGTTTCTATTTGATTTCTTTTTTCAAGAAAAATTAAATGAATATGAACGGGCGAGTACTGCAGGTTTTTAAAAAGAGATGATGCTACAAAACACAAGAGGAAAAAATGAAAGTTTTTGTCGCTATCTGACATTTCATGTAATATATTTTTTATTCATCGTTATCATCGTTAGTAATGTCTTGTCATAGATTTAACGCATTTGTTATCTTTTTTCCCCTCCGTCCAATCTCTGTAATAAAAAAATGTACATGTTACAGTAATTAGCGTATCATTTTCGGATTTAGGACTACAAACTACTTCATATACATCTATTTTCATCAATGAATTTTCATCAATATGTTACTTCAAAAAAGTTTGAATTTATTGATCTGTATAATTGGTATATGATACAATTTAAAAGGAATATTTAAGGAAATCCACTAGTATTTCCCTAAATACATCTACTGAAATATGTTATGGAATTGTCCCGAAAGTTCTTTTAAGACAATTCTTTCTCAACATAGTTTATGGAAATATTTATTTATTCTATTATATAATTACCATTATTATTTACAACTGAATCCTCTTCTGAATTCAGAAGAGGATTCAGTACAATAGACCACATCCAGGTTGTACAGCAGGCCATAGAAAGGTACAATGAATACACCATGCCACTGTGCTTGGCTTTTATCGACTACGAAAAAGCATTTGACTCCATCTCAAAGCATGCAATAATGGATGCACTGGTTAGCCAAGGGGTAGATAAAGCATATGTATACCTATGAGGATCGATATATGATGGAGCTACAGCCGCAATTCACCTTGATGATCTTGAAGTGGGAATTAATGTAGAACGAGGTGTACGGCAGGGTATCGCAATATCGTCTATTCTTTTCTCGGCTGGCCTTGAAGAAGTATTCCGTAAACTGGATTGGAAACAGGATGGTGTAAAGATCAATGGTGCAAACTTAAACCATCTTAGATTTGCAGATGATATCGTTCTCCTTCTGCAAGACCCAGAGGAGCTGCAAGGGCTAGCGAACCATTTGGCTTAAAAATAAACCTGAAAAAGAGTCAGGTTATGTTCAATAACTTCCTCAGGAGAGAAGAATTTCAGCTTTATATATTTTGGGCAGAGGATTTCAAAGGAGGGAATACCGCCCGGAAGGTGAAACGGTGTGTTAAATGAGGCTGGCAGGCATTTGGCAGGCTCAACATTGTGTTTAAGAGCAGACTCCCACTTTGCCTAAAAAGAAAAGTCTTCGATCAGTGCGTTCTACCCGTTACGACATACGGAAGTGAAACTTGGACACTCACATCGCAATCAATTCAAAAACTTCGGGTGGCACAGTGAGGAATGGAAAGATGTATGCTTGGCATTACCAGACGAGACAGAAAGTCCTGCCCATGGATCAGGGAACAAACGAAAGTCTGTGACAACATTGGAAGAGTAAAGCAATTAAAATGGAGATGGGCAGGCCATATAGCGACGCTATGGGATGACAGATGGACCAAGGCAATCCTGGAGTAGATACCGCCTGATCGCAAACGTCCACGAAGAAAACCGAAAGCACGATGGATTGATGACATCATTAAATATATTGGACCAGAGTGGCAGAGGAAAGCCCAGGACCGTGAAAGTTGGAAACATGCTGAAGGAGCCTTCATCCTGCACTGGATCGACACGGGCTGATGATGATGATGATGATTGATAACTGTTTGCAAGAAATTAGTATATTTATTGATTGGTTTTCACCTCTTTTTCCGTTTTAAAAAATTTTTCCATTTAAACTATTTTGGAGGGTGCGGAATAGATGATAGTCCGAGGGTACGATATCCGGTGGGTAAGATGGATGGAGCACAACATCCTAATTGAAACTTAACAATTTTTTCTGGGCCACTATTTAAACGTGTGATCATGCATGAAACACGATGACTTTCCTGTATGCTAATTTTGATGGTTTTTCTTCAATTGTTGCCTTGAACCGATATAATTCTGAACAGTACAGATCAGTGTTGGTAGTTTGGTTGCGTGGAAAAAGCTTAAAATGTACAGTTTTCTACCAATACCATCATATTCAAGGCCTAATTTTCTTCGGATAAAGGCCGCCGTACACTGTACCTAAAACCACTGTCCCTGATAACCTCCACAACTTTTTTTATTGCGCGTTATTGTATACAATCTACTTTTTATCACCAATTACCATCCGTTTCAGATATGGAGCGTTAGATTTTTTTCACCAAAAGATGTCACGAAGAGTTTCGCTCCAGCAGATTTTGCTTACGAAGTTCTTGAGGTCACACATCATATCAACACACACATTTTTTTTTTAGATAATCATAATGGTGATTTCAGAATATTAACTTATCTGCTATTTCATGAAGGGTAATGCGTGTATCTTCGATCTTTTATGGCCTCTCGTTCCTCGACATCAGTGGTTGAAAGACGCCAGAACGATGTTGGTTTTTTAGATCAAAATCTTCACCCCCGAACTGTCCAGACAACTTTTCCAGCGTTGTCGCCTCAACAGAACCTCAACAGAATCTGAACATAAATATTCCAAATACTACAGGAATTAATAATATGTACAATACACGTGCTTGTTTACAAGCATTAAAAGAACAACTAATAGAATTTCCTTACGAACTTTCCGGAAAATCTATTGTTTTTTTGGTTTTATTCCATTATTTATCTTATTCTTCCTTCTCATCCTCTTTCTAACGTATTTAAATCTCTCTCGTATCACTGAATAATCTCTTGGATTACGAAACGCCATGTAACAAAATTCTGAACTAAAACGGCCTACGACACAATCAAGTCAACTTCAATTGCGAAACTTTACTCAGCTAATTGTAGAATAGTTAATGGAACAAACTCGTTTAGCAACATTTACGCAAACTAAACTAACTTGTTTAGGAGAGGCAGGTGTACCAATCTAAATTACCTTTGATGTTGAATAATGGAGCTGTACAGCATTTGCGGATGATGCTGTTTGCATTTTAGATGGCGTAGGTTTTCGATAATCACTATGTTTTTTCATAGAAATGTTAGCTTTACATCAGATTTATTAATAATATTAATTAGAATTTACCAAGTTATTAATTATATAAAATAAAAATATATTTTTTACATTTTCATGGTTTATATACACATTTCAAAATGAATAAAAAATATTTTCCAGTGTTTTTGCATTTTTTTCGTGTCCGGTATATTTACAATGCTATATATATATATATACCAGGTGTCGCATCGCATTAAGGATGGATCGCGGCCGTATCTTGAAAACTATTTATCCCACAGCTTTGGGGAAAAAAAATTGTACTAAAAATGATCATGAGAAATTCACCAAAAATATTTTCAAGCTTCTAAAACAACCGCAAGAGGGCGTGACGAGCTAAACATTTTTAAAAATAATTTTTTGTGTGTACTTTCAAGTGTTAACCGAGTAAGAAAAATTCTCAGTTATAATAAGCAAACTGTCTCCTACAACTTTGTTTTATAACATTTTGTCGTAATTTCACGAATAGAGGGATGGGGGGGAGTTTTACCTATTGAGATAAAAAAAATTTTTATTACATGACTAAAAAGGTAATTTAAAGAGGAATCATCCAGTGAAAACCCGAAATCAATATCTCTGACATGTCAAGAGATATTTCGATTTTTCTGAAAAAATCAGTTATTATTTCACTACTACGTGCATTAAGTTAAAAAAATATTAATCTAATGTTTGCCTTCCTTCACACTTTACCCAGGCTTAGGACTGGTCCAAATTCTTCGTGCCATATTAATTGGGAGCGTGTTTAAAGGCCAACGGGCCACCAACGAAGATAATAAAAATAACAGCAGTCAAATAAAATTAACAGCACAACAGTCTAATAATTAACAGAATTTGAACTTTAATGCCTTTCTAAATGTTCAAAATGCCTTCCATCCTTAGAAATGCAAAGATTTATTTTTCGACGAGTACTAAAAACGGCAGCTTCAATTTCCGCTCTTGAAATGCTGGTTATTGAATTTTGAATTCTTTCAATCATGTTTTCTCGTGTGGTAGGACGAGTTTGAAAAACAAGGTCCTTTAGTCTTCCCCACAAGTAAAAATCGAGGACTGTCAAATCCGATGAGCACGCTGGCCACGAAAATAAACTACCCCGTCCTATCCAACGATTTGGAAACGAAGCATCCAAGAAGTTTCGAACCACCTGCGAGAAGTGGGCAGGGCATCCGTCATGCTAGTACCACATTTGTCTTCTTGTTTCCAACGAAACATCCTCCATTAGTTCTGGCAGTCCATTTTGTAAAAGATTTAAATATGTTTCACTATTCAAATGTCCATTAAAAATAAAGGGACCAATAATTTTATCTCCCAAAACACCACACCATACGTTCACACTTCATCTATTTTGGTGGTTGATTTCTAATATCCAGTGTGGATTAGCAACTGCCCAGTAGTGCATATTATGTAAGTTAACGCCTCGATCACTGCTAAAAGTAGCTTCATCAGTCCATAGTATGCGTTTTAAGAATTGTTTATTTCCACTACACATATTTTTTAACCAGTGACAATAGTCTAACCGTCTGTCGAAATCGTTATCTAAAAGGGCTTGGTGTAAGACAACATGATAGGGCTGCAGCTTGTTATCTCTTAAGATTCGATGAACGGATGTCTTGCTAACACCTAATTCTTCAGATATTTGTCTGATACTTAAATGGGGGTTGGTTTCAACATAAGCCAGAACATTTACGACATTATCTCCATTACGAATCGAACCTGGTGCGGACTGGATCTGGATGCACAATTCCTGTTTCTCTTAAGCGTCTTGCTAGACGTGTAAACACCTTTTTCGAATAATGCCTTCTTTCGGGATATTGACTTGCATATTGCCGCTCTGCAATACATGCATTTTCAAAACATTGGAAATATACCGCCAACATGTCATAGGCCTCGTTTTGCGTAAAAGGCATTGATACATATTATTATAATAATTATTAATAATCAATAAATGCAATATTGAAAATGTAATGCATTTCAAAACTGACAAGTTAATTTGACTGTTTTTGTTTGTTTCCATAGTTCCCTTCTTACACTCTTTACATTCATTTAGTTTAAAAGAAAGAGTAGGTATATTTATTAATGACTGATTTCAATATTCTGTCAAGTAGTATTTAAGCATCACAAAAGAGAAAATGCAACAATTGGGGAAAGGCATTTTTTCCGCTTATATAATTAAATTAGAAAATATTATCATGGTCAGGGTTAGAACATTTATGATGATTGATACTGAATAGATAATTTTATATTTTAAATAAAATCGCGATTGCGACCTAAATTTTAAGACCAATTTTTAACTTAATATTACGGTAAAAATTAAAACTAACTGATTTTTTTCAGAAAAATCGAAATATCTTTTGACATGTCAGAGATATCGATTTCGGGTTTTCACTGGGCGATTCCTCTTTAAATTACCTTTCTTGTAGTAGAAGCTGTACCATTCCATTTGAAAAAACTGAACAAAACTTCAAAAAAACTATTGTTGAATGTAACGCCACCTCGCGGTTTCATTTATAAACTAAATAATTTATCTCCCAGATTATCTGATTCTCCCAGCAATTGCCTTTTAAATGAATCCAAATTGAGGAAAATTGGTTAAGGCAAACGGACATTAGACGACTTTTTATCTCAATAGGTAAAACTCCCGGCCCCCTTCTCTATTCGTGAAATTACGACAAAATGTCATAAAACAAAGTTGTAGGACACAGTTTGCTAATTATAACTGATAATTTTTATTACTCGGTTAACACTTGAAAATACACAAAATGATTTTTAAAAATGTTTAGCTCGTCACGCCCTTTTGCGGTCGTTTTAGAAGCTTAAAAATATTTTTGGTGAATTTCTCACGATCATTTTTAGTACAATTTTTTTTTCCCCAAACCTGTGGGATAAATAGTTTTCAAGATACGGCCGCGATCCATCTTTAATGGGACACCTGGTATATATATATATATATATATATATATATATATATATATATATATATATATATATATATATATATATATATATATGTTTTTTTTTTCTTGGGTACTTGATCGTGAACGAGCCCCATCCATCCTTTCAATTGGATGGCATATGTTTCGTCTCTCGATGAACATACTCTTCAGGGCACCGACATATACCATGCCATCAAGAATAGGAAAACCCTATATATATATATATATATATATATATATATATATATATATATATATATATATATATATATATATATGCCTGTGTAATATTAGAGTTTCTTAGACTGCGTCCAATGAGACAACGGCAGCTGAGTGTCTTCACACACTTGGGGAAGTGTTGGGTTCCACAATCTCATGTGGAACACACAGTACAGTTTTTTTAGGTGCTTGACCGGGAACAAGCCCCACTTATCCGTCTAACTGGATGGCATATATATATATATATATATATATATATATATATATATATATATATATATATATATATATATATATATATATATATATGGAGATGTTTTCATGTAAATTGTTCTTTTGAATCTGCTTTTAAGGACATCCAATTTGATGCGTTGCTTTACTTAAGTGGAGAATGTAACTATGGGGGCAGGGTAACTGACGACTGAGATAGGAGAACGCTGAATACTATTTTGAAGAAGTTTTATTGCAGGGAAGTGGTCGACATAATGAATTATCCATTTGATCCTACAGGTTTGTTTCTTCATTAGTTAATATATATATATATATATATATATATATATATATATATATATATATATATATATATATATATATATATAATAAGCATTGTTTAGTTGCTTGACCGGGAGGCAGCAATCATCGCTTATATTGGACGGCACATGTTTCGTCTGTTGGTGGTTAATCTCATCAGGGTACCGACATATGCTATCTCGCCAAGAATAGGGAGTCCCTCTCCAATCAAACAACCCACACTTTCGCCGTATATAATGGATCGGTGAGGATTCTTCCCGGTCAAGCAAATAATCAATGCTCATTATATCGGAGACGCAGGTGTGTTGTCCACATGAGATTGTGGAACCTAGTGTATAACTCCTGAAAACTGTTGTCTCATTAGACGCAGTCCAAAGAAGTCAAAAACCCATTATAAGCCATCCGACGAGAAGTCGGCAAAAATATGGGTTGTTTGATTTTGGAAAGGGATGCCCTATTATTGGCGAGAGAGCATATGTCGATACCCTGATGAGTTTAACAGACCGAAAAATGTGCCCTCCAGTATAAGGGATGGATGGGTGGGACATCACGAAGGAAGCTGACGTAGGACAACATTAGTGAGAAAAGCTGCATTTGGTCACGTAAACTACTCTCTTCCCGAAACTACCCAGCACCGTCCATTCTAGGACTGCTGCAGAACGCTAGAACCCCGAAACCACCATACCATTCTGTGTGAAAAGTATAATGCACTTCTTCACGTGACTACCGGAACATCTTTTTACCGTACGTCTTTTTACCGTACGTCTTTTTACCGTACGTCTTTTTATCGTACGTCTTTTTGCCGTACGTCTTTTTACCGTACGTCTTTTTACCATACGTCGAAAATCGTTGGGTGTGAAAGCGACGTTAGGTTTGATTGTTAGGCTGTCTGTGGTTTTCTCCCTTCAGATGATGGCATCCACCGGGTTTTAAAAGGTCAAAACTCTTCCACAGGATATTCAGGACCTAAGAAACAGAATTACGCATATATGCAGGTTCACTAATGAGGATCTTTCTTCATCTTTCAAAACGTTCGAAAATAATTTGAGAACAGATAATATTATTGTTTAGCACACAGTGGTGGACATTTTGAGTACTTAAACGCCCTAGGCCTTCAGGGCTTGTAGAGCTTTTAAATAAATAAAGTAAATTTTTAAATCGTGTTTTTAAAATTACCTTTCTTTTATTAATTTATTTTTGGGTTTTAGTTAAATATTTTTCACTCATTACGCACGTAAATTACTATTTACAGTCATCGATAGTAATTATAATATTATTTTACTCTCTATTACGAGAACAAATCAACTGATTTCAATTTTGTAAACGCAGTTTAATTACGATATTAATAATTACGATTTCAAGACCTTTAAAATGACATATTACAAGAGAGGGGTTGTAATTTAAAATTTTCAGGTACAGGTGGCTGTATGTAAGGAGGTGAAACGTAAAATATAACGGATATGGGTTTTGAACTTTCTCCTTGATATCTAAATTTACGTAGTTTTTGTCTTGAGCTAATTTTTATTACTAAAAGAAATAATGTGGGTGGCTACTTTTCAAATAAAAGTATTGTATAATGCAAAGAGAAAGGTTATTTTTTAAACTTGAAAACTGAAAAAATACATTAAATGTATGTTGTTGTTTGAAGCTGAGTCCACAATAAAAATCAATAAAGTTCAATATAAATTTGCGTTGTGCTATATGTGCTGCAGGTGGTGTGCGTGCATGGCAATGTAGACGCTCGACAAGTCACACATAAATATTTTCGCCGCACAGCACGCACACTAACCATCTGTGTCGGTTTTCTTGCGCAAGAAAAAGCGTTATCGAATGGAATATTTATACCAAAATAAAAAAGTATAGACTACAGAAAATAAACAAATAAGCATAAACACTGATTTTGATGCTTGTCGA
Organism: Cosmopolites sordidus; assembly: GCA_031761425.1. Taxonomy (NCBI): domain Eukaryota; kingdom Metazoa; phylum Arthropoda; class Insecta; order Coleoptera; family Curculionidae; genus Cosmopolites; species Cosmopolites sordidus. The sequence goes on from JARFXV010000036.1 coordinate 1,029,677, forward strand.
AATAACATAATTTAACATAAACTGCCAACATCCCACTATACACACAGATGACGCAAGACGTACAACGCTCACAACACAAATATATATTGAAAAAAGTGGAACTTTTGTGTCGTAAGTATTTTCGCCTCACATACGCAAAATTTTATTGGTGTGGACTAAGCTTAAGAAAATTAGTGATTTCATGTTAATCATTACCACCTTGTCAGTTCGTTGTCCACATGTATAGGTCACGTGGATTTCGGAATTAAATGAAGGCTCTGTATAATAATATATTGCACTAGTTCATAATAGTACGTAAACTAACATATTTTTTAAATAAAGCTACCCCTCTAAGCTTCTGCATACAAACCGCATACTATTATGTACCTATATCCTAATACTATACTAAACATTTTTTAAGAAAGTTCTACCTAAACTCTAAAATAGAAACTAAAATAAATAATTATTTAATATTAAGCTGAGGTAGCAAGTTTCTGCTTTAGATCAATTTAAGGCCTTATCTACGATTAATCTTCCTTGTGTAAATGAAAGGTTCGGATTCCGTGGTTTCTATTTACGTTTATATTATTAGTATTCGGAATAGATGGTGTAATTTTACGACGAAGGAAATAACCGATGAACTAACAGATTTAAACAGATTTTTTTTAATTATACTTTTTTGTATAATTATACAATGTTGAAAAAAAGTATTTCCAATACAAGTACTGTAATACAGGGTCTGAGGAAAATAACTTTCATAAACTTGTATCTAAAATGCAACCATTTCTGCCGAGAACAGATTGAAACTTTAGTTTTTTTCCTAACAACTGGGGACGTTACCAATTTATTTAATTTCAACTCAATGCATTAAAAAAACTTTTTTGTTTTATTGTTCTCTTAAGAAATTATTTGAAAATAAAATGTACCTATGATTTTTATACCCATTTATTCCATACGTCTCGGCATCATTTTGGTTTGTTTTGTTACAAAGGAGAAGGAAAACTTACAGCTTGATGTCGTTTAATGTCAAAGTTGCTAGCACTAATTTTTCACATTAAAACACATTTTAAACAGTTAACCTCACATTAAGAAAAGCATGATTAATGGTTTTAGTAAATTAAATTTTAAAATATCTGTACTATTATAATATGTAATATCAGTACTAATTGAGTATATGAACTTCTTCGTAAATAAGAAGCATATCGTGAAATTCGCATAAAGAATATAATCTTGGCTTAAAATGAAATTTAAATATACGCACTGACACAGACTAAAATAAGCACACACTTTTGTCTCCAATACTCTTTGTCATAGGGATCATTTCAATTAGTCTGACTGGCTGAGGTATGACGTGACGTCTTAATTAAAAAAATATTTAACAATGTTCATTAGTTTATTTATAGTTTATTCGTTAAATAATAACTAATTACTATTTGCCAAATATGCTTTTACACATGTTTGGAGTTTTGACTATTGTGGTAAGAAACTTTTTTCTTTCAACTGATGTGAAGAATCATTGATTAAATTTACGAACATTATTTTTGTTACACCCTGTATATAGGGTGCGATATTTGCACGAGATTTGCACGAGTGGTAAGGTGTAATATTACAAAAATAATGATTGTGAAAGCTCAACAGTTATTTCGTCACCAATTCAACATTAACCGTAGTAATGTGATATTGACTTGTTATGTTATCAAAATATAGGTTGAAAGCTTTGAATAAACAAATTTTGCACTAGTATCTATGGCGGTCTACTAATCGTATTTTATTATTTTTTATGATATATATCTAATGGGGCTCATTTTAATCTTTAATTAACAAACGAAATTTTTGATATTTTTCTGACGAAAATATTTACCAAATCCGCAAGGCATCCTTACACACTACATAGTGACTGTGTGGTATACAATGTTATTTTCTTCAAGAAGTTAATGTAAATGCAGCTCCTATTACAACAGAATATTATGTTCTCAATCGACAAATTTTTGATTTAAGAATTAGCTTTTTGAATAAAAAAATTATTATCGATTTTTTTCATTATTTTGAAACCTTATCATAAATAATATTGATAATCGATGTGAAAAGCTTTTAAAACATTGTTTACCATTAAGCATAACTGAATTAAAATGTATAAAATTTAAAATAAACGACGTGACTATGAAAGCGCCACGTTTGGCTACTATGTTTGTGACGTCATTATGTTAAAGTGTTTTTACGTAAGTACTGTCAACGGCTTTAATCTGTGTATATACTGTCAAAATTATTGAAGTTTAGCGAAAAAAAAAATTGTTGCTTACTAATATAATTCAGTAATGTGTGACAAAGGGTTCATAAAGGCTGAAAAGAGGCTGAAAGAGTCTGAAGGCTGAAATTCGAAGTGCTGAAACATCAATTTGAGTTAAAAAAAAAATATAAATGTAAATAAGAAAAAAAATGAGTCTATTAAATGTAATTAAATTATTTGTAGGGTGTCACGCGGAAGTTACGGTAACAAGGCTATAGGTTATGTTCAATTTAACTCCAAAAATTGTATTTGCACGGTAATGTTTTGAACAAGTTCTCGAGTAAAGCTGATATAGTTACGTTTTTATAACACTCACTCAATGTCACGGTTGTATAGCTTTAGCAGGTAATAAATATTCAAAAATAAAAAGAATTGATATAATATTAATTTTGTACATATCTGATGACAGATGACATATGGTTTTAAAATTTTGATGTTGTTGCATCTCCAGATATGGGGGCATTCCTTGACCAGTAACATCGCTAATTCTTTGAAGAAGGTGCATTGATCTCCATAAAATATTACAGAACTGAAAGTCCGAGTACAGCAAGATATAAT